>OY730196.1:19469333-19943136 GCA_963422505.1 Pseudognaphalium luteoalbum | reverse complement strand
CTCTCGCGCAAACTTGTAAGATTCCCGACAAATCCCGAAAACTCTTAGATTTCATTTATTTTACTTAAAAGTTGTTTATTTAAGCTCATAATGTCCATCTAAGGGTTGGGTAAAAGAATCGGACCAAACGGAAACCCGAAAACTCGTTTTTGGTTCAAAATCCGTCGAACAGACATAAGTGTCGCATAGGCCAGACCAGTATAGCGTCACTTCGTGCGTCACTTAAGTGCCGCATTAAGTAACGCATAAAGCCCTAAATTTGCGTCACTTGCCTAAAGTGCCGCATAAAACCCCTTTTTCCCGACACTTACATCCGTCACTTGTCTAGTGACTACCTAACACTACTTACCAACACTTCTAGCGTCACTTGCCTAAGTGACGCCTATAACCTAAATCTGATTTGTACCGTCACTTGCCTAGTGACGCTTAACACCTTTACCCGACACTCACACCCTGCACTTGCTTAAGTGTCGCATCTCATGCGTCACTTCCTCAAGTGACACTAGTACCTTAGAATTTCTCATTTTATGCGACACTTCCTAAGTGTCGCGTAGACCCTAAGTGTCGCTATAAGTGTCGCATGAAACAGAACCAAGAAAACACATATTTTTACTAAGTGTCGAGACCTAAAATTTTACCACTTGATTTCACCCAAATTCAAGTTCATATGCGTTTTTCACCAAAGCAATATAGTAGAAATAAAAAATTTTCGAGCTGACTTGGCACCTTGTGTCGCACCCCCAAAACACGTGACAGCGGAAGTAGGAGGTGTCATGGGGGTGCCGACCAAATTAAATATCACAACACAAAGATTAAGCAAACAACCTCTATATGAGACGTTTGAAAAGTAGTTACATTACAATAATTCAATTGTTTACAGAAGTCTCATAGTTCGAGCTTAACGTTGTTTGCCTCCGGTAAGTGTACTAATCCGATACACTTCTAATTCACAAATAATATTGCGTCCATTGGTTGGCTAGCGCGACTAGCTTGGACGAGGTTTGTCAAACCCTGATAGTACTATCCAATAATATTCACGCATATATTAACGAACTATGATAAGTAGAGGACTTTAGTGGATTATCATCAGGTCTCATGCAATCCGTACGAAAAGTTGTTGCTAGTACTTGTGATCATAAAGCAGTTTATAAAACAGTTGTATGTATTCTCACCCCAGTGAAAAACAGTAAAAAGGGGCTATGAAACTCACCAGAGTTAAACAGGTAGCAAGCAATATCAAATATTAGCAAGTACTGGGTGTTCTCGTTCCCATGTGCAATCTCCTAACGCCCTAAACGTATGAGGTTGTATAAGTAAATGTCTCAAATGACCATCTATAGCGATTGTATAAGTGGGGGTTAATGTCCACTTAAGCCAAACGGGTAGGTGGGGGGTTTATGTCCACCTAAAGCTAATTCACTCAACTAGTATGTCCAAGTAAGTTGTTTTATCAAAAACGTGTACGACCCGTTGGAGAAAGTTTGTAATAATAATTCTTGAAAAAGATATTATTATTAAGTTTGTTTCATTGTATACATTTTAATAGTATGTATCATGTGTGGTTATAAGTTGTTTCTCAAGTTCAATGCTTAGTGAAAAATCAAGATTCATGTTTTATGTCTTTAGCGACACTTGTGTCAGTGTCGCAGGTTTAGCGACACTTGTGTCAGTGTCGTAGTGTATGCGACATTCGAGTTAGTGTCGCAGAGGAGTGTCGCAAGGTAGTGACACCGAGCCTTGTGTTGCAGGTTCAAATTGATTTTAGTTAAGTAGCATCATTGATAGCGATACTTAGGTAGTGTCGCAGGTAGTGTCGCAGGTCATGCGACACTAAGGGTCTGGTCAACTTTCAAATTTTAATCCAAATGTTCTAAGTGTCGGTTTTTCGGTCGGGAGTGTTTTAAATCTCGTTTTTTTGTCAAAGTTACTAAATAAGTCAACCCAATCCATTTGCTTATAAGTTTTGCCAAAAATAGTAAGTTTGTCGTTTTTCGAAACCGAGTCTCGTTTTTTGTTGACTTGGTCAAATCTTCTCAGTTTGACCCGAAACTTTTACCCAAACCTTATGTGTTTATGGACCATAAAAAGTTAGTTTGTCCATTTATAGCAATCCCGCAAGTGTCGGTTTTTAAAGTGTTACTAAAATCAGTCCACTATCTCATTTTCCTGAAAATGCACTTGTTTGTCAAATTTTTATTAAATTGTACATTCTGAATTTACTCCCAAGAAAAATACCAGTTATTCCTCCACATGTTAACCACTTTCAGTAATTTTTCCATGATTTTTAGATTAGTCTAAGTATTTATCAAAATTGCATGTGTCCTCTGAGGTCCAACAGTTGACTAATCTGGACACATGCATGAAGATTAGGTTTTTGGGAAAAATGTACAACTTTTCAAGAAAAATCTATCAGTATAACTTTTGTAGCTAACAATATTTTTAAGATTTTGGTAGTAGTTTCAAGTCATTTGGAGTTGTGTAGATCAAGATATGGTCAAAACCATATGAACAAAGTTTCTGACTTTTCAGAGCAGATTGTATATGTGTTTTTATATAAATTATTAAAAATACTAAACGAGCTCAGAAAAATATGAGGTTTTCGGGGTTGGAAAGCTTAATTCTTGATCTTAAGTTTTGACTATAAAAAACGTCCATTTTCATTAAAAAATGACTGAGTTATGGTTTGGTACATTTCATGTTATAATCTGGACAGAAAGTTAGAGTGTCATTTTCTTGAGTTTTATGTTAAGAAAAGTGGTTTTCAACCAAGATTTTGTTATAATACTTGTGAGTGAACTTTGATATATGTAATAAGAGAGATTAGAAGTAAGAATCTTCCTTACAATGGTGATTTTGAAGAAGGGAGGACAGAAATGAGATGAGGAGAGCTTGTTGACTTGAAACCTTGAATTCCTTTTGTAAAATGATGAAGATTTTGGTGGTGGTGCTATGGTGGTTTGTGATGGTGATGGTGGTGGTTTGGTGGTGATCTTGTGAATGAGTTTAGAGAGAGAGAAAGAGGTGTAGTGAGAAGGGAGAGCAAAAATCTAGTTGAGTGAAATGTTTAAGTGTGTAAGTATGCATGTGAGGTGAGTGGAAGTAGGGAAAAGAAGAATCATTAGATTTGCATGAAAATCTATAGGGGAAAAGGGTGGTGACCACATGGGGGCAGGGGGCCCGGCCATGGGGGCCCACACAAGGGTATTTTGGTCAATTTCTTGTTCCTAATTTAATTTGTTGCGTTTTTCGTTCGTTTACTCGCTCGGTTTGGTGTTAAACGTTTAATACGCGTATTTAAGTAACGATTTAAATTTCAATATTTTCACTTGAAGTATTTATTCTAAATACTTGAAAAACATTTATAAAAATGATCCGTTTATGGATCAGTCTCGATTTGCGTGTTCGTTTCACGGAGGTTTAATCGCGTAACGTTTTATTTAGACGTTTTTCATTATCGATTCAAAGTACGATATTTTAAATGAAAGTTTTACTTGAAATGGTATATTTTAAACTTATAAAATATATTTGGTTCTCATTCGATTGTCGGGCGCGTTTCGCCCGTTTTTGTCGCGTTTTTGTTACTTTATACGATATAATTAACGTGTTAAATATTATCAACATAATATTTACGAGTTTTTGAGTTTATTAAATAATTTCATATTATTTAATGTTTTGTTCACCAACGTCCGTATTTATACTGTGTCGGATTCCGACCGGTTGTTTTGCACAATTTTACTAAATTGCGTAAGCGTAATTACATCTAATTACGTAGCGTAATATAAATCAATTATGGGAGTGTATTTTTACATAAATATACAAATAGTTACAAGTAATTACAAGTATTTAGCCTAATACTAAACTAAACACACGTAATTAGGGTTTCTAGCAAGTTAATCAGTAACCCTAAATCGTCGGGTGTCACACCTCGACCCCAAACAGGGGCCAGCCCCTTGGACCTCGCCAGGGGTTGCCACCCCTGGGACCCCGCTAACCAGGGGCGCTGGCCCCAGACCCCCATCACTTAAAGTTTGTAAATACTTTTTAAGTATAACACTTCGACATAATAATAATATTATTGCAAATAATCACCAACGGGCTGTACACGTTTTTAAAACTCAAACTTATCAATCAAATCAAATCATTGGACATTACTAGTTGGATGAACAACTAGCATAGGTTATCTTTTAAGATACCTACTTATTTTATTTAACCTTGCGCGTTATAAACGCCCGGCAGGTTACAGTATTTGGAAATCACGTATTATTACATCATATTGCTTCGTTGCAAACCTCCAGACTCAGGTGAGTCTCATAGCCCTGACTTTTTACTGTTTTTACTCCCAGGGTGGGAATACATGCTCTAACTATTTTACACGTGAACACGAGTACAAAAATCGCTATATTCTGCATGAGCTGTTTCTAATCACTTTTAAGTCCTCTACGATCATAGTTCTGGTAATACTTTATGTAGCATGAATGTTAGTGTATGGTACCATATAGGACTGACCATCCTCGTCCGGGTCAGCAAGCACTGACTGGTTAAACGGACGCATTAACTTTTGTTCATACGAGTGTGGATTAGACACTCGCCTGGAGGCACCCACAATCAGGCACTTTATTGTGATTTGACACCCACGTTAAGCGCAGACTATGTCCTCATGGCAGACATATACATCATTGATTCATTTCAAACGGTTGTCATTAAATCTTGTGGTTTACACTTACATATTTATTATGCAAACCTGTGAGCTCACCAGCGTCAGCTGACCTTTTTAGCATGTGTTCTCAGGTACCCAACAACAGTAGGACCTGTTCACTCAGGATGCCCATAGCTCGAGTCAGCATACACATCAGGAGATTATTTTGCATTACTACATTTTGTAAGTAAGTTATGCCGACTAATCTCTAAACATTGTAATTATTGGGCTTTTGTAAACATTTATACATTGTAAAACTTTATATTATCAATGTATCTGTAAAACGACGCATATAGAGTCGTTCATTATATGCCTTGTGTGTTTTGATTATTGATTAGTAGCACCCCAAAGCTTGTTTCCGCTAAACAGTAAATTTGGGGGTGTTACAGGCTGCCCCTGGTTGGGGTCGAGGTGATAAATTTGGTGAAAAACACATCTAGGATTCGAATTTGGGTATCGTTAAGTGATAAATTTTCAAGTCTCGACACTTAGTAAAATCTGGGTTTTCTAGGTTCTGTCATCTACGACATTAGGTGCGACGTTAGGTGTAGTGTCGCAGGCCGTGACTGCGACATTGATCATGGCGTCGTTTAGTGCGACGTTCGCAATTTAATGAGACATTACGTGTTATGTCGCTATATGCGACCTTGTTGGTTCTTGCGACGTAGGGGTCGATGTCTGATATCGCGTAAAAAGTCATGTTTTTACTGCCGATATCTCTCTCATTCTAGAACGATTCTTGGCATTTTAAAATTAAAATCAATACAAATCAATGATATTATGCCAAGATGGTCAAAACAAGGTTGCACAATAAAAATCAAGTAAAACGGGTGAAAAACGAAGATTCCACATACGTTTGAAGATTCAAGGCATCAAAACGAGATTTCAAGACAAAAGTGCCCATCATCAACATCCATCTTACCCAAGACGTTCGTTTTCAAATTACGAATCCAACAGAAGAAGAATCAACAAAAACGGATAAAGAATGAAGATTCTACGCCTGCCGGAAGATCCAAATGATTCGTACGCAATATCTGGAGATAGGAGACATATTTTTGGGATATCTTTACATCAAAGTCTTTGTTTTTGAATTACGAATCCAACACAGAAAGAATCAACGCAAACGGACGCATAACGAAGAAGATATGCACGAATTAAGAAACGCAGCGAAAGATGACGGACCGGGGAGGGTGGCAGCCAGCCGCGGCCGGCCTGGTGGTGGGCAGCGCCGCCTCCCCTACCCCCGTCTCTTTTCTGCTTTTCCGTCCTTGCGTGTACCCGGTGCACCACCTTTCGCTACTTTTTCGTACCCGGTGCACCACCTTTCACTCTTTTTCTAATGTGAGTCTAGGGATGCTAACGTGAGCCACTTTTCACCTATAAATAGCAGCCCTTAGACCTCATTTGAACACACACTCAAATACACTCCTACATTCTAATACACTCACATACTCCTTTTCCATTTCCACTTTCTCATTCTAGAAATTCTCTTATAGTCTAGGATTATTGTAATTAATCTTCGGATTGGTATAGAGGCTAGAATGAACGTTAGGAGGTTTGAAGATTCATCTTTGTACGTGTAAACGAGTTGTCAATCATAATAATACGCTACTACGCATTTATTTCCTGGTGATATCTAAACCTTTATCATACTTGCTTTATTCCATATTTTAATTATGTGTTATGGCTTGGTATGTGATATATTTGTTGCCATGAATTGCGAGTAGTTTATTATTGTGGTTGTTATTGATGTAGATAATTATAAGTAAGGATGACATTATATAATCAATGTATGACAATCGTAAAGAGATATGACGGCCCCTATTCGACTGTTTATCCAATATAGTACTGGAAACGCTTTAAGGTGGAGTACAAATGTATGGAAGTCGGTAAACGACTGAAGGTAATTATATCTCTGGAATCAGCTATGGTTTAATAGTTGGAATCCCGAAGGGGTAATACAACTTCACAACTAACTAAATCCTACAAAAGTCAAAACACTATAAAATGATGTTCGTGAAATACGTTCAGATAAAATAGGAATTAGTAACCTTTGTAGCGTCAAGACTTTATGAATTCAAGTTTAATTTATGGATTACCCTTTTTAATTATCCACGTGACTACAACCTAGTAATTAGGACCTGATCAACCTTAATTATGGTAAGTAGTTATCTGTGCCCATGACATGCAATAAGTAAGATACATTGAAACCACTCGTTGTATATATTAGGTTTACATTTCTGCACTGCTTTACATTTAGTTAGATAGAGTGTCATTTTCACTTTTAATTACTCTCGACCGCATGTTGATATGAGAAACTGTGGAACTACTACGTAAAGTACACTGTCTATCATTGAAAGGCATGGTCCGCATATGAAACACGTTTTAACAAACTGCGAATAATCCGGGGAGGTAGAACTGTTTGAAAAGGAGAGATTTGAATCATAAGTCGAAGTAATATGAGCTTAAATGAATGATAACAGGATTTCGGAATAAGATCAAAGTCGTAATGACCTAGAATCTTTAAAACACCAAATCTTATAAAATCGGCGGTCTAAACATACAAAGTTATTAATCTGCATGCTAATAGGACAGTAAACTACCTTAGGAGTTAAGAACGGTCAGACCTATGAGACGATACGCTACTGATTCATGAACCTCGATATAGAACCAAAATAGGTTTCTTACCTTTCAACTAGATAAGTATTGAAAGTTTGCGTATTGCTCCGATCAGAATCATGATAACCTAGTTCCTAGTGACATGCCAATGGGAAATCGAGTTGGTAGGGTTCTAGAGTTTACGCCTAGTAGTTTGGTTGCCACATTAGTATCATCCCAATTTATTCTGTTATCTCGAAATATTAATTATCGAAATCTCAACAATCACACATTTATCTTTATCTGCTTTCCCGTACTTTAATTTCCTGCATTTTAATTACTTGTCTTTAGTTTTAAACCCCCAAACCTACCTACTTTGTTCCATCCTAGATACTTCCCTACCGAAAGTGCCAACTTTAATTGCCCACATGTTTGGATTCATAGAACGATATTAGGTTATACTTACCGCTTACTAACCAGAGTAGGTAGTACATATAATTTAAGCCCCGCTAATTATAAATTTTAAAACCCCTGTTAGCGCCCGATTAGTTACCATCAACGACACCGACGCTTTCGGGTGCCATCAAGTTTTTGGCACCGCTACCAGGGAATCACAAACGTACAATTTAAAGCCACCTTAAGTAGTAGTATTTAGGAGATCCTTCCGAACAAAACCTCCCCTTTGATCCCCCATGGCCGGCCACACCTCCACACCAAACCCACACCACCATGAACCACCATTAAATCTCCATCAAACTCTATAATTTTACGTCCTTTTGAACTCCTCGTTGCATATTATTCTCGGTTGTACATTTGTTTTGAAGTTTTACGCACTACAATAAAGGTATGATCATGAGAAACCTACTTTGAACTTTGAATATCCTATTTTATGAAATTAGCTAAGTTAGTAACTAGGAATTACTACTTTCCTTGGTTAGATGTTTAGAAATTACATACTACTACCACTTACCCATGCTAATTCACACATGTTTGACTTTATTAAAAGGATGAACTTTGACCTATTAATTAAGTCTATAATTATGCGTGATTAAGTGTAGTTGATAGGTATTTAAATGATCATGGTGATTTGAATGATTACTCTATGTTAATTGCACAATGCGAATGAATTAGGATTAGCAACTTGAGTTTTGAAAGTCTACAAAAGATTAGCTAGCTTGCTTGAATAGAATAGTAAATCACTTGACAATTCTTGCTCACTAGAATCTTGTACTTGCTTGACTAGTCAAAGTAGGCAAAATAACTAGAAAATCATTATTGTGAAAATAAAAGTCTTGAATAAAATCAAACACATGGATGACATAACTCTTATTGCATGACCTAGCTTGTTCACCAATTAGGAAATGCTTGAAATGGTTTAGGTCATATTTACATGAATAGGGTATAATTTCGGCATACGGATACTTGAAGTTATCATTCGAAGTAAGCTTTGACCTAAAAAGTCAACTTGAAGTATTGAATTCTTAAAACAAATTAATTGAAATTTTAAAACCTTACTTCAACTTAGACTTTTAAAAAGTCAAAGCCTACCGATAACTATAAATTGTGAAATAATGACATTTCAAATTTGGGTAACACCAAACTTTGTAAATTACATTACTTCACAATAAAGCTATTGCCATTTCATGACTATATATTTTTCACATATTAATGATTGCCCTATTTAAACTGATTATTGGTCACTTGGGGACATTTGATATTTACTGTAATATTTGAACTGTCAAAAATTAAAGCCCTCATTTCGAATTTTCCATTGGAAATTTCAAATAAGTGTTTTAAATTTTCTCCTTCTTAAAAATCCATTACTTTAAATCTCTCATGCTCTCAGGTATTATGTCACCGAAGGAGAAAAAACTAAACCCAGTACGACCACTTACCGGATCTCTCGCCTATCTTAGTGCATCACCTGATCATGACCAGATGGCACGCATTTGGAGAGACAAGAAGTTCGGGCGTTTTAGATATGTGGATTGGGAAAACTTGCAAGTATTGGGATTCAGACAAAGACTAGAGAACCTACTCAGTTATCCAGTTGAGGGTCAGCAGTTCGAGTCCTTCAAGAAACTGTTCAGCATTGATGAACCGGTATACATGGAAATGGTTACCGAGTTCATGACCACATACACATTTAAGACAAGAAGTAGAGTTGGAGACAGTTTCATCACATTTCGATACATGGGAAGTTCATTCACCTTGTCACTGGCTCAATTCACACAACACTTGAATCTATACACACATGAGGAGATACATTTCCCTCTGTTCACTAATGGAGCCACTTCGATATCCATCTCGACCACACCATCCGAGGCATGGAGTAAGTTATCATCAGCAAGATATTTCTCGGGTATAAAAGCTACTAGACTCAGAGATCCAGTCTTACAAATCCTACACAAGCTGATAGCTTGTTCATTTTACGGAAAATACACGACAAGCGGTCGAGTTCCCAGATTTGATATTGCTATGATGACATGCATCCTCGAGAAGAGGAATATTCAGGTTGCCCATTTAGTTGCCCAACGGATTCTGGAAGAAAAGGATTTTGGTGCAAGGAGATCATATATGGGTCCAATAATTACAAGGCTGATTCGCTGAATGGGATTGCTTAAGACGACAGAGGTAGAAAAATTCAAAAGCTTGCCAGTATGGAGTGCCCACCTGATAGATTATGAATTCCTTAGGAGCATGGATATACTCAAGATTATGAGAGACGGCACCGTTTACATCAGGGCACGATCATCAGACATAGAAAGTATGGATGAATTGGTACCAGGTGTAATTTTACCAAGAGAGGGAAGAAAGAGGTAACAACCAAAAGAGCCAAATAACTAAGATTCAGACTGTGACACCCGACGATTTAGGGTTACTGATTAACCCTCTAGAAACCCTAATTACGTGTGTTTAGTTTAGTTTTAGGCTAAATACTTGTAATTACTTATAACTACTTGTATATTTTATGTGAAAATACACCTCCGTAATTAATTGTAATTACGCTTACGCAATTTGGTAAAATTGTGCAAAACAACCGGACGGAGTCCGACATAATATACGACGTTGGTGAAAACTTTTTCTATAAATAACTTAAATCTATTTTTAGAAGTTATTTATCATATATTATTATTTTAATATAATAATACCCGAAAAACCTAGACGTTTCGATTAAAACGTCTCAAACGCAACAGAAACGCGCGGAACGCGCCCGACAATCGAACGAAAGTCAAAATACATTTTTGAATCTAAAATATATTATTTAGTGTAAAACTATCAATTAATATATCGTGTCTTTTAACGATAACGAAAAACGTCCAAATAAAACGTCACGCGATTTAGAATCCGTACAACGAACGCGCAAATCGAGATCACTAAATTAACGAATCATTTTTATAAATGTTTTTTAAGTATTTAGAATGAATACTTCAAGTGAAAATATTGAAATTTAAATCGTTACTTAAAAACGTGTATTAAACGTTTAACACCAAAACGAACGTAAAACGCAACAAATTAAGCTAGGAATGAAAAATGACCATAATACCCTTGAGTGGGCCCCCTTGGCCGGGGCCCTCTCCCCTCCCATGGCTGCCCATTCCACTCCCTTTGACCATGCAAAATCCACTCAAGTGGATTCTCTTACACACCCACCTAAAGTTCATGCAAGAACTTATCTATCTCACTCAACCTCCTTTCTCTCCATTCTCTCTACACTCTCAACTCTCTCTCTAATTTCTGGTAATCTCAGCTCCAAAATCACATCCCATAACCACTCTTACACCACCATCATTCATCATCTTCATCAAGAACAAGGAGGAGCTAAACTCAAGAACATCACCACCATCTTCATTTTCCCCCTCCTTTTTGCTTCTTCATCATTCTTTGTAAGGATCATCAAAACTTCTTTTGTTATGATTACATACTACTGATTTTACATGTTATAAAGCTCATCTAACAAGATTATGTCCAAATATAAACTTAAAATACGTTTTTATAAATTTATACAGAAAGAATACACAATCTGTCATGAAAATCAGAGCACACTAAAAATGCCATATCTTGAGTTCTAGGAAGAGTTATAAGATGCATTTTCTTTTGAAATTTGCGTATTGAAAATATCTACAACTTTCGTGTTTTACACTTTTTCCAGAAACTTACGCGTTTTTCTCTATTGGACGATTTGTGAGACTGACCTGGGTAAAATCAGAATCTAGACTATGCATGACTAATTATTTTGCTTCTCTATGATTATGGGACTTAAAACTCTTGGAAAACATAAGTTAGACACTACGCACATAGTAGATTAGTTGATAAAAATTGTGAGACTTGACTTGGACCAGAAATTGGTAAAACACTTGGTGAAATAAACCGACAAAAAGTCGAAAATGTGAAATCTTGAAGATTTAGGAATTTTATAAAAACCGACACTTTTGGTGAACTCCGGCATGAACCGACAACATATTTAGACCCTATAAACTGATATTTGGGTTGGGTGAAAGTTTTGGGTCAAACCGAGTAAGTTTGACCAAGTCAACAAAAGTGGCTCGTTTTCGAAAAACTTACTATATTTGGAAAATGGTAACAAAAATGGGTTTGGATGACTTAATAAGCAACTTGGACCAAAAACTAATTTTGAAAAGTTTCCCGAATGAAAAACCGACACTTGGTTACACTTGGGCTAAAAATGGAAAATCTGGCCAGACGCTAGTGTTGCATGACCTGCGACACTACCTGCGACACTACCGAAGTGTCTTTATTAGTGTCGCTACATATTTGAAAATCGATTTGAACCTGTGACGTAAGACTTAATGTTGCATAACTTGCGACACTCACTGCGACACTGACCCTAGTGTCGCATAACCTGCGACACTCGCATACACTGCGACATTTACCCTAGTGTCGCATAACCTGCGACACTGACACTAGTGTCGCTACTAGTGTCGCTAATGACAGAATGTATGGAACTTGTTTTTCACTAAGTATCGAACATGAGTAACTTATAACCACACATGATACATACTATAACATACGTATACAATGACACAAACAAATTAATAATGTCTTAAAGAATTATTATTACAAACTTTCACCAATGGGTCGTACACGTTTTCGATAAACGAACTTGAACTACTATTTGGACATACTAGTTGATGAACTAGCTTTAGGTGGACATAAAACCCCCACCTACCCGATTGGCTTAAGTGGACATTAACCCCCACTTATACAATCGCTATAGATGGTCTTTTGAGACATCTACTTATATAACCTCATACATTTAGGGCGTTAGGAGGTTGCACACGGGAACGAGAACACCCACTACTTGCTAATATTTGATATTGCTTGCTACCTGCTTATCTCTGGTGCGTTTCATAGCCCCTTTTTACTGTTTTTCACTGGGGTGAGAATACATACAACTGTTTTATAAACTGCTTTATGATCACAATTACTGGAAACAACTTTTTGTACGGATTGCATGAGACCTGATTAATCCACTAAAGTCCTCTACTTATCATAGTCATTAAAATTTGTGCGTGAGTATTATTGGGTGGTACCATCAGGGTTTGACAAACCTCGTTCGGGCTAGTCGCGCTAGCCAACCCACGGGCGCAGTATTACTTGTGATTTAGAAGTGTATCGGATTAGTATACTTACCGGAGGCAAACAACGTTAAGCTTGACTATGAGACTCATGCAAATGGTATACTTATATTGTTGTATGCAATACTTTTACTTGTCGTAGGCTAACGATACTTTTACTTATCATTGACGAATGATGCAAAACTTGTGAAATCTTGTGGATCATTTTAGCAACTGATTACTTAACAAACCTATGAACTCACCAACTTTATGTTGACCTTTTAGTATGTATTTCTCAGGTAACCCGCTGCAATAGGAAGCTTATGGATAGTGTAGCTCGAGTCGCATTGTTTTCAAACATCAAGGAACTAGATTGCATTTACTATATTTTAGAATCATAGTTATGTAATTCTACTTTTGTCATGCGAACTCCTATAACTTTTGTAAGCATTTGAATTATTGTAATGTAACTATTTTTCAAACGTCTCATATAGAGGTCGTTTGCTTTAATTTTTGTGTTGTGATATTTGATTTGGTCGGCGCCCCCGTGACACCTCCCACTTTTGCTGCCACGTGCTTTGGGGGTGCGACAGATTGGTATCAGAGCCAAAGGTTATAGCGAACTAGGATTGCATTAGTGACCTAGACTATAACCATTAGGTTAGTATTCCTTGTTTAGTATGACTGGTTCAGCGATTGCATCATTTGAATTTAATTTAACATAGCCTGATCAACTATGTACAATTAAAGGAGAATCGATGCAAGACCTGAAATGGTTATAGTGAATGGGAATGCATTAGAAGACTTTGACCAAGGATAGAAACGGGACCAACCCTATACGTGCTTATGTGCTAGGTTATTATATTTCTATATATAACCTTAACCTCTCGTATACTAAACTTCTTGCCACAGAAATGGCAGACTCCTCTAACGTATCGTCAACCGGCTTGAACAACGAAACTCAAACGCTGTCCACTACTAGGGGTACCACTCCCTTACCTACCCCTATGACACCAAACTCTCCCGAACCTCTTTACTACATGACCGGCGAAGCCCGGGTAGTACGAAGACGCCGAGGGAATGTCGGATCATCCCGAGCAAACCCTTACTCAAACTCCATTGCTAACACCACGACTAATACCCGCCGTTCGGCATACGCCCGTAGGTGGGACTGGCTACCCATAACCTTAAACACTTGGAGGTCTGAGGAAGCAATACAGATTCCTGCTGACCCCATGGACATCTCCCCGTACACACAAGAACCAATACACCATACTGTACCGGTGTTAGCAGCCCGACTTCATTGTTATGAAGAAAGGCTCGAAACCCTAAAACGAGATCATTATATAGTAGAAAACTACCTGTTGTACCGAAGCGATGATCGCATAACACAACTTCTTCAAGAACAGGAAGGCACGAACCATGCTCTGGAAATGATTCATCAACAGGTAATAGACAACATGAGCGCTACCGACATCCTACAAGCAAGGTTGGAAGAAAGTGAACAACGTTCACGGGAAGCCGAGGAGTATGCTCGTGCACTCGAGCAGCGACTAACCTTAGCTGAAGAAGGTGCCAGGCAAACAAGCAGACTTCCGGATACTATAAATCGCCTTGTCACTCTAATGTCACGAGTAAACCTGCATCAGGACTAGATCTATTCCTCCTATTGTAACCTATTGAGGCAGGATGTACTCAAACTTATTATCCTTTATTATGTTCTGTAAACTTTCGAATTCAGACCGGATGTAACATTCCCGGTATCTTTTGTAATCCTTATGAATGTTGTCTGTTGAAACTCGTACTCTGTATTCAACCTTTCTATCTAATGAATTATCTTTATCATTCTGTATTGTTTTATATTACCTCATTATATATACACATCTGATATATCATAACCTCGCGCAAACCTCTTATATGTTTCAGTTCATTGTTGTTCAGCATCATGCCTCCAAGACGACATACTTACACCGACACCGAAATCGCTCAAGTCATTGCACAGAGCGTAGCTCAAGTCCTTGCTGCCCAACAAAATCCGGGCGGCGGAGGCGCACCTGCTAACACATCTACTCCAAAACCATCTACCTACAAAGATTTCTTGAACTGCAAACCCTTGTATTTCAAAGGATTTGAAGGAGCTATCGGTCTGATACGTTGGATCGAAAAGACAGAATCTATTTTCCGAATCTGCAACTGCACTGAGGAAGACAAGGTTAAATTCTCCGCGTGCACCCTTTCTGACGGAGCTCTCACCTGGTGGAATTCTTATGCCCAAACCGTGGGTATTGATACCGCATACCAACTTCCATGGGAAGACTTCAAAACAATGCTCAGGGAAGAGTATTGTCCCCGTGAGCAACTGCAACAACTTGAAGCAGAATTCTGGAAACTCTCTGTTCAGGGAAACGACATTACCACCTACACCACTCGATTCCACCAGCTATCTGTCCTATGCCCATCCATGGTGGACCCCGAATACAAACGTATCGAGAGATACATTTGGGGGCTACCAGAATCAATCCAAGGGAACGTCATCTCCTCAAGACCCGGGACCATCCAAAGTGCTGTCCGCATGGCACATGAACTCATGGCCCAGATTGTCCGCCGAGGGACAACCACTGAGAAAGCCATCGGGGACAACAAAAGGAAATGGTCTGGCAACAACCATAATCAACATCAGCAACAGCCAAACAAAAAGGCCGAGACTGTTAAGGCCTACACCTATGGTTCAGGGTCGGGGGACAGGAAAGGGTATGTTGGGAACAAACCTTACTGTTCCAAGTGTACGCGATACCATGATTGCCCTTGTACCTGTAACAAGTGAAAACGATAGGGACATCTAGCCAAAGATTGCAGAACCCCCAACCCAAACACCAACCCTAACGCACCAAAGGCTTGTTTCGAGTGCGGCGACACTAGCCACTTTAGAAACAACTGCCCGAAACGTAACAACAACAACAACAACAGGAACAACAATAACAACAACAACCCTCGCAATCGAGCTTTTGTACTCAATGCTGGAGAAGCTCGTCAAGACCCCAACGTTGTCACTGGTATGTTCCTCCTCAACGATTTAACCACTTCTGTTTTATTCGATACCGGAGCTGATAAAAGTTTCATATCCGATAAATTCTGTCCATTACTAAACATCACACCCCTTGCCTTAGATGCTAAGTACACTGTAGAATTAGCGAATGGCAAACTGATCGAGGCCAATAGTGTAATACCAAATTGCACTTTAAACCTCACCAACGAACTATTCCCTATAGACCTCATCCTCTTGGAAATCGGAAGCTTCGATATCATCGTTGGCATGGACTGGTTGTCCAAACACCGTGCCGAAATCGTTTGTTTCGAGAAGATCGTGCGTATACCTCTCACTACCGGTGGAACCTTGATCATACAGGGGGAGACTGGTAGGCGAAACTTGAACATCATATCTTCTATGAAAACTCAAAAGTACCTGAGGAAAGGGTACCTAGCAATCCTCGCTCATGTAACCGAAAAGAAGTCAGCTAAAAAGCGACTTCCAAGACTATCCGGAAGTCTTTCCCGAAGACTTGACCTTGTGCCCGGTGCTGCACCCGTGGCACGAGCCCCATATAGATTAGCCCCTTCCGAGTTGCAGGAGTTATCCACCCAATTACAGGAACTCCTGGACAAGGGATTCATCCGACCGAGTTCTTCACCTTGGGGAGCTCCGGTCCTATTCGTTAAAAAGAAGGACGGATCCTTCCGAATGTGTATCGATTACCGGGAGCTGAACAAACTTACCATCAAGAACCGATACCCACTTCCAAGAATTGATGACCTGTTTGACCAACTTCAAGGTTCGAGCTTCTACTCGAAAATCGACCTACGGTCGGGTTATCATCAACTTCGAGTTCGAGACTCCGACATCCCAAAAACAGCTTTCAGAACCCGCTATGGGCATTACGAATTTCAAGTGATACCTTTTGGCTTAACCAACGCACCGACTGTATTCATGGACCTTATGAATCGGGTGTGCAAACCCTATCTAGATAAGTTTGTCATCGTGTTCATTGACGACATCTTGATCTACTCTCGCAACGAAACCGAACATGGCCAACACCTGAAAAACATCTTGGAATTACTCAGACACGAGGAGTTATACGCCAAGTTCTCCAAGTGTGAGTTCTGGATGCGAACAGTACAATTCCTAGGGCATGTCGTTGACAGTCAAGGGATACGTGTTGATCCAGCCAAGATCGTGGCCATTAAGTGTTGGGAAGCGCCAACCACACCAACTGAGGTACCACAATTCTTAGGTCTCGCCGGATATTATCGACGATTCATTGAGAATTTCTCCAAAATAGCCTTACCCTTAACCTCACTGACTCAGAAAGACAAGAAATTTGACTGGACCGATAAGCAGGAGTCCACCTTCCAACTTCTGAAACAGAAACTCTGCAGTGCACCAATCCTGTCCTTACCCGAAGGCACCGATAATTTCATAGTATACTGCGACGCCTCACGCCAAGGACTAGGTTGTGTGTTAATGCAACATGAAAAAGTCATCGCCTACGCCTCTCGACAGCTCAAAATCCACGAAAAGAATTATACCACTCATGACCTTGAACTCGGAGCTGTCGTATTTGCTCTCAAAATCTGGAGACACTACCTTTATGGCACTAAGTGCACCATCTTTACCGATCACAAAAGTCTCCAACACATATTTGATCAAAAGGATCTCAACATGAGGCAACGTCGCTGGGTCGAGTTGCTTACCGATTATGACTGCGAAATCAAATACCATCCTGGCAAAGCAAATGTTGTTGCTGATGCCCTCAGCCGAAAAGAACGTTCAAAACCCCTTCGTGTTCGAGCCCTTGGTTTAACCATTCACAATGATCTCATCACTCAAATCCACACCGCTCAACTCGAAGCGCTCAAAAATGACAACATAAAAAATGAGGCCTTGCGAGGCATGGAAAAACAATTCGAAATCAAACCCGACGGAACCCGATACTTCTCCAACCGAATCTGGTTACCAAACTTTGGAAACCTACAAAATTTGGTGATGGATGAAGCTCACAAATCTCGATACTCTATACATCCTGGTTCTGACAAGATGTATCACGACATTAAACAACAACATTGGTGGCCCAACATGAAAGCTGACATAGCCACTTATGTTAGCAAATGTTTAACCTGTTCCAGGGTTAAGGCCGAATACCAGAAACCCTCCGGATTGCTACAACAACCGATACCCCAATTGAAATGGGAAAATATAACCATGGACTTCATCACTAAACTACCAAAAACACCGAGCGATTGCGATACCATTTGGGTGATCGTTGATCGTCTCACGAAATCTGCCCATTTCCTAGCTATAAAAGAAACTGACAAGATGGATCGTCTGGCTCGTATCTACATCAAAGAGGTTGTGGCACGACATGGTATTCCCATTTCAATCATCTCAGATAGAGATAGCCGCTTCACCTCTCGATTCTGGCAAACACTTCAACGAGCCCTTGGTACTCGCCTCGATTTGAGTACTGCTTATCATCCGCAAACCGATGGTCAAAGTGAACGGACCATTCAAACCCTAGAAGACATGCTAGGATCTTGCGTAGTTGACTTCGGAAACACTTGGGAAAACCACCTACCTTTGTGTGAATTTTCCTACAACAACAGTTACCACACCAGCATTGATGCTGCACCATTCGAGGCACTCTATGGGAGAAAGTGCCGATCACCCATTTATTGGACCGAAATCGGAGAAAGCCAACTCACTGGTCCTGAAATCATCCATGACACAACCGAGAAAATCGTGACTATTCAAAACCGGCTGAAAGCCGCACGTGATCGTCAGAAAAGCTATGCTGACGTGAGACGCAAACCACTCGAGTTCCAGGTTGGGGATCGAGTACTCTTAAAAGTATCACCTTGGAAAGGTGTTATTCGTTTTGGCAAACGCGGAAAACTAAACCCCAGGTACATCGGACCTTATGAGATTCTTGAAAGAATTGGTCCGGTGGCATATCGACTGCAGCTACCACCACAACTAAGTAGGGTGCACAACACGTTCCACATTTCTAACCTAAAGAAATGTCTGTCTGATGAGACACTTGTAATCCCGCTCGACGAAATCCACATTGATGACAAACTCCATTTCGTCGAGGAACCGATTGAAATCATGGACCGTGAGGTCAAACGCTTGAAACAGAGTCCTATTCCCATCGTTAAAGTCTGGTGGAATTCTAGACGCGGTCCTGAATTCACTTGGGAACGGGAAGACCAAATGCGACTGAAACATCCACATCTATTCTTAGATATCTCACAGACCACAACAGCAAGCTAATTTCGGGACGAAATTCTCCTAACAGGGGTAGAATGTGACGCCCGATGATTTAGGGTTACTGATTAACCCTCTAGAAACTCTAATTACGTGTGTTTAGTTTAGTTTTAGGCTAAATACTTGTAATTACTTGTAACTACTTGTATATTTTATGTGAATATACACCTCCGTAATTAATTGTAATTACGCTTACGCAATTTGGTAAAATTGTGCAAAACAACCGGACGGAGTCCGACATAATATACGACGTTGGTGAAAATTTTTTTTATAAATAACATAAATCTATTTTTAGAAGTTATTTATCATATATTATTATTTTAATATAATAATACCTGAAAAACCTAGACGTTTCGATTAAAACGTCTCAAACGTAACAGAAACGCGCGGAACGCGCCCGACAATCGAACGAAAGTCAAATTACATTTTTGAATCTAAAATATATTATTTAGTGTAAAACAATCAATTAATATATCGTGTCTTTTAACGATAACGAACAGCGTTCAAATAAAACGTCACGCGATTTAGAATCCGTACAACGAATGTGCAAATCGAGATCACTAAATTAACGAATCATTTTTATAAATGTTTTTCAAGTATTTTGAATGAATACTTTAAGTGAAAATATTGAAATTTAAATCGTTACTTAAAAACGTGTATTAAACGTTTAACACCAAAACGAACGTAAAACGCAACAAATTAAGCTAGGAATGAAAAATGACCATAATACCCTTGAGTGGGCCCCCTTGGCCGGGGCCCTCTCCCCTCCCATGGCTGCCCATTCCACTCCCTTTGACCATGCAAAATCCACTCAAGTGGATTCTCTTACACACCCACCTAAAGTTCATGCAAGAACTTATCTATCTCACTCAACCTCCTTTCTCTCCATTCTCTCTACACTCTCAACTTTCTCTCTAATTTCTGGTAATCTCAGCTCCAAAATCACATCCCATAACCACTCTTACACCACCATCATTCATCATCTTCATCAAGAACAAGGAGGAGCTAAACTCAAGAACATCACCACCATCTTCATTTCCCCCCTCCTTTTTGCTTCTTCATCATTCTTTGTAAGGATCATCAAACCTTCTTTTGTTATGATTACATACTACTGATTTTACATTTTATAAAGCTCATCTAACAAGATTATGTCCAAATATAAACTTAAAATACATTTTTATAAATTTATACACAAAGAATACACAATCTGTCCAGAAAATCAGAGCACACTAAAAACGCCATATCTTGTGTTCTAGGAAGAGTTATAAGATGAATTTTTTTTTGAAATTTGTGTATTGAAAAGATCTACAACTTTCGTATTTTATACTTTTACCATAAACTTACACGTTTTTCTCTATTGGACGATTTGTGAGACTGACCTGGGTAAAATCAGAATCTAGACTATGCATGACTAATTATTTTGCTTCTCTATGATTATGGGACTTAAAACTCTTGGAAAACATAAGTTAGACACTACACACATAGTAGATCAGTTGATAAAAATTGTGAGACTTGACTTGGAACAGAAATTGGTAAAACACTTGGTGAAATAAACCGACAAAAAGTCGAAAATGTGAAATCTTGAAGATTTAGGAATTTTATAAAAACCGACACTTTTGGTGAACTCCGGCATGAATCGACAACATATTTAGACCCTATAAACTGATATTTGGGTTGGGTGAAAGTTTCGGGTCAAACCGAGTAAGTTTGACCAAGTCAACAAAAGTGGCTCGTTTTCGAAAAACTTACTATATTTGGAAAATGGTAACAAAAATGGGTTTGGATGACTTAATTAGCAACTTGGACCAAAACTAATTTTGGAAAGTTTCCCGAATGAAAAACCGACACTTGGTTACACTTGGGCTAAAAATGGAAAATCTGGCCAGACGCTACTGTTGCATGACGTGCGACACTACCTGCGACACTACCGAAGTGTCGTTATTAGTGTCGCTACATATTTGAAAATCGATTTGAACCTGCGACGTAAGACTTAATGTTGCATAACTTGCGACACTCACTGCGACACTGACCCTAGTGTCGCATAACCTGCGACACTCGCATACACTGCGACATTTACCCTACTGTCGCATAACCTGCGACACTGACACTAGTGTTGCTACTAGTGTCGCTAATGACAGAATGTATGGAACTTGTTTTTCACTAAGTATCGAACATGAGTAACTTATAACCACACATGATACATACTATAACAATACGTATACAATGACACAAACAAATTAATAATGTCTTATAGAATTATTATTACAAACTTTCACCAACGGGTCGTACACGTTTTCGATAAACGAACTTGAACTACTATTTGGACATACTAGTTGATGAACTAGCTTTAGGTGGACATAAAACCCCCACCTACCCGATTGGCTTAAGTGGACATTAACCCCCACTTATACAATCGCTATAGATGGTCTTTTGAGACATCTACTTATACAACCTCATACGTTTAGGGCGTTAGGAGGTTGCACACGGGAACGAGAACACCCACTACTTGCTAATATTTGATATTGCTTGCTACCTGCTTATCTCTGGTGCGTTTCATAGCCCCTTTTTACTGTTTTTCACTGGGGTGAGAATACATACAACTGTTTTATAAACTGCTTTATGATCACAAGTACTGGAAACAACTTTTTGTACGGATTGCATGAGACCTGATTAATCCACTAAAGTCCTCTACTTATCATAGTCATTAAAATTTGTGCGTGAGTATTATTGGGTGGTACCATCAGGGTTTGACAAACCTCGTCCGGGCTAGTCACGCTAGCCAACCCACGGGCGCAGTATTACTTGTGATTTAGATGTGTATCGGATTAGTACACTTACCGGAGGCAAACAACGTTAAGCTTGACTATGAGACTCATGCAAATGGTATACTTATATTGCTGTATGCAATACTTTTACTTGTCGTTGGCTAACGATACTTTTGCTTATCATTGACGAATGATGCAAAACTTGTGAAATCTTGTGGATCATTTTAGCAACTGATTACTTAACAAACCTATGAACTCACCAACTTTATGTTGACCTTTTAGTATGTATTTCTCAGGTAACCCGCCGCAATAGGAAGCTTATGGATAGTGTAGCTCGAGTCGCATTGTTTTCAAACATCAAGGAACTAGATTGCATTTACTATATTTTAGAATCATAGTTATGTAATTCTACTTTTGTCATGCGAACTCCTATAACTTTTGTAAGCATTTGAATTATTGTAATGTAACTATTTTTCAAACGTCTCATATAGAGGTCGTTTGCTTTAATTTTTGTGTTGTGATATTTGATTTGGTCGGCGCCCCCGTGACACCTCCCACTTCCGTTGCCACGTGTTTTGGGGGTGCGACACAGACTCAGATAAGGATGATTATGACGACCCAGTTGCACCACCACCAGTAGTGCCACAGCCTACTAGAGCAGGACCTTCCACCCCAGCTCCTAGATCTTAGGTGCCCCCTTACATATACCACTATGGGACACCACCAGGGCCAGACTATTGGTACTGGCTGATGCAGATGCAGGTCCGATGTTATAGGGCTATGAGACAGCAAACAGTAGGGATACTAGTGAGCCCACTTCCTGACTTACCCTGTGGATTGGGCCGAGCACCACCACACTTATATCCCCCTGCAGTTCCCACTCCAGCACCTCACCGACATCCAGTTCGTGAACATGGCCATGGTTTACCACCTCGCACAGTTCCACCTAGGCCACAAGCACCACCAACACAGGTTCCTATTCAGAGACAAAATGTTCCTTCAGTTATCGGTTCGGCTAGAGGGCAGACTTCGAGAAGCAGTAGGATATCCAGAATCCCTACACGAGTCACCATTGTTCAGAGTCACAGGATTCTCAGGAGCACCAGCCCTGCAGCTGCACTGAATGATCCAGTATCCTCTTATAGACAGACTGATTTATTCAGAGGACACTCTCAGCAGAGGACACCTGAGATTCCGCTTGAGAGCTTTGACATGCCCGCTGGAGAATTTGTTGATCATTTGATACAGGATGGAGTATTCACCATAGGTACACCAGATGCAGAGGCTGATCGAGATGCATCAGACAAAGGCACCCACTATCAACATGATGATTCTTCATCATATGAGACATCCCCTGGACCTATAGTATCTTCAGCTGCAGTATCACCACCAGCCGAGCATAAGATTGCTCCGCTTTCTAAATCCTTTCTATTTTCTATCAAGACCTTATTATTGTGTGTAATTGATGTACTGTGGATGCATAGACATCACATCTATCCATTTATTTCTTTATTATTACTTTACTTTTCTTATCAGCAGCTATTACTTGATTAAATTGAGTGGATTGTTTGAGAAACTATCTATAGAAGACCAAGGCAAGGGAAGCAGTGGACCACATGATAAAGAATGCCGAGAGCCATAAGCTACAAGCCGCGGACTAGAAGACTTCTAACGAGTAACCAACAACGTGCACAACAAAAGCGGTACACCATTCCAAAACCCTATACCCGTTTAAAGAATTGATTATCTCATCCGATATTCCAAAAAAAAAAAAAAAAAAAAACTAAGTGTGGGATTATCAAAACCACACTACACTTACGAAACAATCCAAAAATAAGTAGAATCTCTAAGTGTGGGATACTTCAACAAGAGGTACTCAACAAATAGATTCGAACATTAGGGACAATGTTCCTCTAAGTGTGGGATATACGGCCTTCAACTGCAAGTTTTTACCTCTTGTCCGTTAGTCAAACAATATTTTTATTAAAAGGCTAAAAATGGATAAAATTTCAAAATTTTTAGATTCAAAAACATTGTTCTTTAGAAATCCTATCTTTCAAAATTATAAATTACAACAAGAAACGAGTTTTGACAACGAAACAAAACTGTTTTAGAATAAGATACAGACGAAAAGGGCAACACATGGCTAGGCACACATTGACCAAAACATTCGATTCGTGAGGATTGAGCCCATCATTAGCATTCATCTCTAAAATGCTTCACTTTTCGTTTCATGTGTGCGCCGATATATGCATTTGAATTAGAACTTGCTCTTGTAATGCATTTCGAGATCACACCGATGAGTGCCATACGTGGCATAGGTACAACCCATCGTGATAACTTCTAAGGAATCCAAACACCCTTCCACCATCAAACATCCACCCACTCAATATTCACTCTTCACACCCAATCAAAACCTCCTAGTATTCGTCCCGAACCTACAGAAGTTTCATCTTCCAACGAACTCTCAAAGACAATCCTGATTTCCCAAGACTTCTGCAACCTAATACCAGGCCATAAAATATATCAGAGGGGTCGGCATAGGAAAAGAAGACAAAAGAAAAAGAAATCAAAAAGATTATGTCGACACAACCAAGAAAAGAAAAATTCCAAAGAAAAGGGAAGAAAAAGGCTATGTAGTCCTTTCAAAATCTGAAAAATTCCAAAGAAACTCTCTCAAGAAAAGTTTCGAGAAAATACAAGGGAAACCATCACACTTTCTTAAAACCAAACATCCGATTCCTTCCAACATATCTCGAAAGGTTAGTATTATCCTCATCAAAAGTGATGAAGATTTGATTCTCGATCAAGCCTATGACGAGAATGCTGCATGACAGGCTATCCGAGTGATTGACACTAGTAAGTAGGAAACCCTAAACACTTGAGTGATTTGAGTGACCCGCTTGTGAGGATTGCCTAGTCATGATCATCATATATGTTGCACGAAGAAGGTATCAAATTCTATAAACCCTTAGTTTCCGGTAAAAACTCTTTCATAACTATAACTTTATATTCTTTGGAAATGGTGTCTCTAAAAACTAATGCGATTAGAATCCTTCCAGAATCATGATAACCTAGTTCCTAGTGACATGCCAATGGGAAATCGAGTTGGTAGGGTTCTAGAGTTTACGCCTAGTAGTTTGGTTGCCACATTAGTATCATCCCTATTTATTCTGTCATCCCGAAATATTAATTATCGAAATCTCAACAATCACACATTTATCTTTATCTGCTTTCCTGTACTTTAATTTTCTGCATTTTAATTACTTATCTTTAGTTTAAAACCCCCAAACCTACCTACTTTGTTCCATCCTAGATACTTCCCTACCGAAAGTGCCAACTTTAATTGCCCACACGTTTGGATTAATAGAACGATCTTAGGTTATACTTACCGCTTACTAACCAGAGTAGGTAGTACATATAATTTAAGCCCCGCTAATTATAAATTTTAAAACCCCTGTTGGCGCCCGATTAGTTACCATCAACGACACCGACGCTTTCGGGTGCCATCAAGTTTTTGGCGCCGCTGCCGGGGAATCACAAACGTACAATTTAAAGCCACCTTAAGTAGTAGTATTTAGGAGATCCTTCTAAACGAAACCTTTCCAGGTATCTTTCGGAAGTTAATTTGAGTTATTTAGTATTAATTATTAATTTAGTATTAGTTTAGTATTAGGATAGTATTAGTTTAAAATGACAACTCGAAAACCCACTTCTTACCTCATTTCAAAAGATGAACTGACAGCAATGGACGATACGGAATTCTTTAACTACTTAGTAGGAGAAATAGGATCTGATTTCTTTTCACTCTCTTCCTCCAAAGCTAAAGAAACCTCCGAAACCCTAGAAGAATTTAGGACCTCACTTTCTATTCCAAAACATTGCCTGGACTTTGATAACACGGATCAGTTGCCTGACCTGGCATCATCTCCAGAAGATCACTTTCCAACTTTGCATTCACCTCAAATACCAAATTTTGTCAACTTCGATAGTCCTTCCGAAGAAGATTATGAAGAAAAACCTCCGAAATTATGTGACTTAATCACCCTCATTCCTGAAACGTCAGTGTATGGCAACACTCTGTCAAATTCTCGTAATGACGGCATCTTTCCATTCCTTTCATAAGAACACGAATACACCATCTATCGAGTGGTGGATAAAGTTCCATCAGTTGAGCCAGAAAAACCTTGTTCTGAAGAACGCCACCTCGGCACATCCTTTAATCCTTCTCGCAGAATAGATGTTTATAGGGCATTCGTTAGGAAATTAGACTCCTCCGACTTTCCTTTTTCATATGACCAATGACAAAAGATTACAAATCTTGACGAACAACTCAATTTCTCATCTCGCCTGTCAAATCATGAATGCGAAAGCACTTCCACCAATTTCAGAGACCAAGAACTAAAGTTTATAGCAGATTTGGATCTAGTTTTTGAATCACTTGCCGACATGGATTTCCATCCAATATCTATGATATTAATCAATCATAATGCTGCTGCAATGATCAATGAACTTGAGTTGTGGGTAGAACGGGACCCAATGATTCCTATCATCATCCCTGGTAAAATTCCATTCTTTGTTGACCCTGCTTCTTACTTGATCTCAAAATTGCGAGACGTTTTTCCTGATTCCACCAAAAGACATGACACCGCTTTCTTCGCTAAACGGAAAGACCTTCACGTTAAGCTTGTTCAAATCTTCTCTTTCACCAAATACCCCTTCACTTCTACACAAAAAGCCCTAATCAGTAAACTCGTAAAAATAGTCAATTCTACAACCGGAGAACCCGATTCGCAAGAAGATAAAGCATTCCTGGAAATCATGGATAAACTCAATCATGATCTAAATTACAAAGATTAAGGACCTCACGACGGATTGTCAAACCCTTAGAAGATAAGAAAGACATATAATAAGTTAATTAGTGATCTTGTCAATTTAGGATATGAAGAAAGAGAAACCCTAGGGGACATAGAGAACAGTCATTATTTAATTTATAATGTCATCTGGGAGCTTTCAAAATGTTTTGTGCCTAAAAACATTCATCTAAGGGAACAAATCTCGACCCTTTCCCTACGGAGAGATCGGAACGAATCATAAAACAATTCTTTCCTAAAAGGTCGAGGCTCACAACTTTAAACGAACTTATTTTTAATATATAATTTTTGAGAGTTTCTGTTATATATATATATATATATATATATATATATATATATATATATATATATATATATAATAAATAACTTAAGTTCAATATTTTAGGTTGATTATAATCGTCCCGCAAAACTGTGCGCGTTCCCTAAATTATTTATAACGTAACAAGTACCAAGTCACAATAAATACACTCTGGATTCGTAATCATTATTAATAAGACATTTGAAGTTAACTTAGATTATTAGCTTAAAAGTACATTAGGGACCATGTAAGGAATATGGTATTTGGAACTAGGATATATATTCCTAGGAGACCATTAAGACTTCCATGCACTCTCATAATTCAAAAACAAAAACACTTTCTTCCTCCCCTTTGATCCCCCATGGCCGGCCACACCTCCACACCAAACCCACACCACCATGAACCACCATTAAATCTGTAACACTCCCAATTTTAATGTTTTGCGGAAGCATAATTTGGGTGTTACTAATCAATCATCAAAGCACACAGATATATAGTAAACGACTCTATATGCGTCATTTTAACAAAATATAATAATATTAAAAGGTTTACAACAGTTTGAACCCGTACATAGCTCGTGTTCGTAATATGCGACATTTAAGTACATAATTAGTTATACAAAATCTAATAATGCAATGAAATCTCTGAAGTTTGCATGGAGACTCGAGCTAAAATGCATCTTAATGGGCAGTCCAAGTCTACTGCTGAGTACCTGTGATACATGCTAAAATGGGTCAGCTAACGTTGGTGAGCTCACAGGTTTAGATATCAAATGATAATGTGTGAACCGTAAGATTTAAATGTTGATTTGCATCCAGCAATTGATAAAGATAGTGTATACAACCATGAGCGCATAGTCTGAGTTTAACTCGAGGGTCAGGTCCCATATAGAGAATTCCGAGCGAGGTGCCTCCACGAGTGCCTAATCTACACTCGTTTTCCCAAATATTAGTACGTCCGTTGCAGAGGTTAGCGCGACTAACCTGGACGAGGTGGGTCAATCCTATATGGTACCATATACTAATATTCATGCTACTTTCTTATTACCAGACTATACTGACGGAGGACTTTGATTTGATTAGTTGAAAACAACTCATGTAGTATATTGAAATATGTACTCGCGTTCACGTGTTAACAACAGAGCAATGTATCGCACCCCTAGTAAAACAGTAAAAAGAGGGGCCATGAGACTCACCTGAGCCTGAAGAGTTTATCTTAATAAACTGAGATTGATTAGCCAATAATCGAAGTCCAAAGACTTGTAACCTGAGGGTGTCCACGACACGCGATGGTTATAAACATGTGAAGGCATCTAATAAGACTACCTTGTAGTTGTTTGTCCAACTAGAATGTCCAAATGATTACAATTTGGTTGATTGTCTAAGCGTTTGAAAATGTGTACGGCCCGTTGGTGATTGTTTGCAATAATAATCTTAAATAGTATTATTATGATTTCGGAGTGTTATACTTAAAAGTATTTATAAACCTTAGGTGACGAGGGTCCGGGGGCAGCGCCCCTGGTTAGCGGGGTCCCAGGGGTGGCAACCCTGGCAGGGTCCAAGGGGCTGGCCCTTGGTTGGGGTCGAGATGCCAAGTCAGCTCGAAATTTTTTTATTTCTATTATATTTCTTTGGTGAAAAACGCACCTGGACTTGAATTTGGGTGAAATCAAGTGATAAAATTTTAGGTCTCGACCCTTAGTAAAAATCTGGGTTCTGTTTCATGCGACACTTATAACGTCACTAGAGGGCTTAGGCGTCACTTAGGGAAGTGACGCATGAAATGGCAGAATCTGAGTGAGGGCGTCACTTATGGAAGTGACGCATAGTGAGGCGTCACTAAGGTAGTGTCGGGTGTAAGTGTCGGGTAAGGGTTCTAGGCGTCACTAGACAAGTGACGGAGGTAAGTGTCGGGAAAAAGGGGTTTTATGCGGCACTTATGCAAGTGACGCAAGATTAGGGCTTTTAGCGACACTCAATGCGTCACTTAAGTGACGCACGAAGTGACGCTATACTGCAGTCATCGTTGCGACACTTAAGGCTGTTGACGGATTTTTGAGCCAAAAACGAGTTTTCTGGTTTCCGTTTGGTCTGATTCTTTTACCCAATCCTTATATGGACATTTTAAGCTTAAAGAAACAACTAAAACTTAAAAACACTTGAAATCGAACGGTTTCGAGTTTTTGTCAGAAACTTACAAGTTAACGTGCGAGAAATCCGGAAAGATGCGAATGTAGATCGTGACGCGGTGGTTCTTTTCTTCCAAACGAGTAAAACGATTTGAGCGAGTTTGGTGGTGTTATTTTGTAAATTATGGTGATGGTGGTTTGGTGGTAAGATGAGAGAAAAAAAGAGAGTAATAGAGAGAGTGTGAGATGGTGGGAATGAGGGGGAAAGGAGAAAGGGAGGGGGGTTTTGGTAAAGCCTCCTCCACTCAGCCTCCGTCACTATACTCCCCGTGGTGTTCGTTTTCCTGGTCGTTTAGACGTTAAATAATTATTTTATATGTTTAAATGTACGTTTTAAAATATGAATAGTTATCCATCATTTTTGTCGAAGTATTTTACCAAACACTTAATAGTTGAATTATAAGATATAACTTAACTTTGTTTACACGATACAAATTAATTACGAAATATTATAAAAATAATATTTTGGATTTAATGTTTGTACTAAATAATATTATATTATTTAATAAAATTGTTCACCAACGTCCGTATAATTTGAATCGAATTACATTCGATGTGGAAACATGTACGATTTAATCAAATCGTATGATTGTATATATTCAACAATATATATATATATATATCGATACATTAATTAGCCTACACAGAACTAATTACATGTATAAACAGAGAGTTAGGCACTAATCACAAGTCCTAATTTAGCGGGTGTCACAAAATCTCCATCAAACTCTATAATTTTGCGTCCTTTTGAACTCCTCGTTGCAAATTATTCTCGGTTGTACATTTGTTTTGAAGTTTTACGTACTACAATAAAGGTATGATCATGAGAAACCTACTTTGAACTTTGAATATCCTATTTTAAGAAATTAACTAAGTTAGTAACTAGGAATTACTACTTTCCTTGGTTAGATGCTTAAAAATTACATACTACTACCACTTACCCATGCTAATTCATACATGTTTGACTTTATTAAAAGGATGAACTTTGACCTATTAATTAAGTCTATAATTATGCATGATTAAGTGTAGGTGTTATGTATTTAAATGATCATGGTGATTAGAATGATTACTCTATGTTAATTGCACAATGCGAATGAATTAGGATTAGCAAGTTGATTTTTGAAAGTTTACAAAAGATTAGCTAGCTTGCTTAAATAGAATAGTAAATCACTTGACAATTCTTGCTCACTAGAATCTTGTACTTGTTTGACTAGTCAAAGTAGGCAAAATAACTAGAAAATCATTATTGTGAAAATAAAAGTCTTGAATAAAATCAAACACATGGATGACATAACTCTTATTGCATGACCTAGCTTGTTCACCAATTAGGAAATGCTTGAAATGGTTTAGGTCATATTTACATGAATAGGGTATAATTACGGCATACGGATACTTGAAGTTATCATTCGAAGTAAGCTTTGACCTAAAAAGTCAACTTGAAGTATTGCATTCTTAAAACAAGTTAATTGAAATTTTAAAACCTAACTTCAACTTAGACTTTTAAAAAGTCAAAGCCTACCGATAACTATAAATTGTGAAATAATGACATTTCAAATTTGGGTAACACCAAACTTTGTAAATTACATTACTTCACAATAAAGCTATTGCCATTTCATGACTATATATTTTTCACATATTAATGATTGCCCTATTTAAACTGATTATTGGTCACTTGGGGACATTTGATATTTACTGTAATATTTGGACTGTCAATAATTAAAGCCTTCATTTTGAATTTTCCATTGGAAATTTCAAATAAGTGCTTTAAATTTTCTCCTTCTTAAAAATCCATTACTTTAAATCTCTCATGCTCTCAGGTATTATGTCACCGAAGGAGAAAAAACTAAACCCAGCACGACCACTTACAGGATCTCTCGCTTATCTTAGTGCATCACCCGATCACGACCAGATGGCACACATTTGGAGAGACAAGAAGTTCGGGCATTTTAGATATGTGGACTGGGAAAAGTTGCAAGTATTGGGATTCAGACAAAGACTAGGGAACCTACTCAGTTATCCAGTTGAGGGTCAGCAGTTCGAGTCCTTTAAGAAACTGTTCAGCATTGATGAACCGGTATACATGGAAATGGTTACCGAGTTCATGACCACATACACATTTAAGACAAGGAGTAGAGTTGGAGACAGTTTCATCACATTTCGATACATGGGAAGTTCATTCACCTTGTCACTGGTTCAGTTCGCACAACACTTGAATATATACACACCTGAGGAGATACATTCCCCTCTGTTCACTAATAGAGCCACTTCGATATCCATCTCGACCACACCATCCGAGGCATGGAGTAAGTTATCATCAGCAAGATATTTCTCGGGTATAAAAGCTACTAGACTCAGAGATCCAGTCTTACAAATCCTACACAAGCTGATAGCTTGTTCATTTGACGGAAAATACACGACAAGCGGTCAAGTTGCCAGATTTGATATTGCTATGATGACATGCATCCTCGAGAAGAGGAATATTCAGGTTGCCCATTTAGTTGCCCAGCGGATTCTGGAAAAAAAGGATTTTGGTGCAAGGAGATCATATATGAGTCCAATAATTACAAGGCTGATTCGCTGAATGGGATTGCTTAAGACGACAGAGGTAGAAAAATTCAAAAGCCTGCCAGTATGGAGTGCCCACCCGATAGATTATGAATTCCTTAGGAGCATGGATATACTCAAGATTATGAGAGACGGCACCATTTACATCAGGGCACGATCATCAGACACAGAAAGTATGGATGAATTGGTACCAGGTGTAATTTTACCAAGAGAGGGAAGAAAGAGGTAACAACCAAAAGAGCCAAATAACTCAGATTCAGACTCAGATAAGGATGATTATGACGACCCAGTTGCACCACCACCAGTAGTGCCACAACCTACTAGAGCAGGACCTTCCACCCCAGCTCCTAGATCTCAGGTGCCCCCTTACATATACCACTATGGGACACCACCAAGGCCAGACTATTGGTACTGGCTGATGCAGATGCAAGTCTGATGTTATAGGGCTATGAGATAACAAACAACAGGGATACTAGTGAGCCCACTTCCTGACTTACCCTTTGGATTGGGCCGAGCACCACCACACTTATATCCCCCTGCAGTTCCCACTCCAGCACCTCACCGACATCCAGTTCATGACCGTGGACATGGTTTACCACCTCGCACAGTTCCACCTAGGCCACAAGCACCACCAACACAGGTTCCTATTCAGATACAACATGTTCCTTCAGTTGTCGGTTCGGCTAGAGGGCAGACTTTGAGAAGCAGTAGGATATCCAGAATCCCTACACGAGCCACCATTGTTCAGAGTCACAGGATTCTCAGGAGCACCAGCCCTGCAGCTGCACTGAATGATCTAGTATCCTCTCATAGACAGACTGATTTATTCAGAGGACACTCTCAGCAGAGGACACCTGAGATTCCGCTTGAGAGCTTTGACAACCCCGCAGGAGACTTTGTTGATCATTTAATACAGGATGGAGTATTCACCACAGGTACACCAGATGCAGAGGCTGATCGAGATGCATCAGACAAAGGCACCCACTATCAGCATGATGATTCTTCATCAGATGAGACATTCCCTGGACCTATAGTATCTTCAGCTGCAGTATCACCACCCGCCGAGCAATAGATTGCTCCGCTTTCTAAATCCTTTCTATTTTCTATCAAGACCTTATTATTGTGTGTAATTGCTGTACTGTGGATGCATAGACATCACATCTATCCATTTATTAATTTATTATTACTTTACTTTGCTTATCAGCAGCTATTACTTGATTAAATTGGGTGGTTTATTTGAGAAACTATCTGTAGAAGACCAAGGCAAGGGAAGCTGTGGACCACATGATAAAGAATGCCGAGAGCCATAAGCTACAAGTCGCGGACTAGAAGACTTCTAACGAGTAACCAACAACGTGCACAGCAAAAGCGGTACACCATTCGAAAACCCTATAACCGTTTAAAGAATTGATTATCCCATCCGATATTCCAAAAAAAAAAAACTAAGTGTGGGATCATCAAAACCACACTACACTTACGAAACAATCCAAAAATAAGTAGAATCTCTAAGTGTGGGATACTTCAACAAGAGGTACTCAACAAATAGATTTGAACATTAGGAACAATGTTCCTCTAAATGTGGGATATACGGCTTTCAACCGCAAGTTTTTAGCCCTTGTCCGTAAGTCAAACAATATTTTCATTAAAAGACTAAAAATGGATAAAATTTCAAAATTTTTAGATTCAAAAACATTGTTCTTTAGAAATCCTATCTTTCAAAATTATAAATTACAGCAAGAAACGAGTTTTGACAACGAAACAAAACTGTTTTAGATTAAGATACGGACGAAAAGGGCAACACATGGCTAGACACACATTGACCAAAACATTCGATTCGTGAGGATTGAGCCCATCATTATCATTCATCTCTAAAATGCTTCACTTTTCGTTTCATGTGTGCGCCGATGTATGCATTTGAATTAGAACTTGCTCTTGTAATGCATTTCGAGATCACACCGATGAGTGCCATACGTGGCATAGGTACAACCCATCGTGATAACTTCTAAGGAATCCAAACACCCTTCCACCCTCAAACTTCCACCCACTCAACATTCACTCTTCACACCCAATCAAAGCCTCCTAGTATTCGTCCCGAACCTACAGAAGTTTCATCTTCCAACAAACTCTCAAAGACACTCCTGATTTCCCAAGACTTCTGCAACCTAATACCAGGCCATAAAATATATCAGAGGGGTCGGCATAGGAAAAGAAGACAAAAGAAAAAGAAATCAAAAAGATTATGTCGACACAACCAAGAAAAGGGCCAAGAAAAAAAAATTCCAAAGAAAAGGGAAGAAAAAGGCTATGTAGTCCTTTCAAAATCTGAAAAATTCCAAAGAAACTCTCTCAAGAAAAGTTTCGAGAAAATACAAGGGAAACCATCACACTTTCTTAAAACCAAACATCCGATTCCTTCCAACATATCTCGAAAGGTTAGTATTATCCTCATCAAAAGTGATGAAGATTTGATTCTCGATCAAGCCTATGACGAGAATGCTGCATGACAGGCTATCCGAGTGATTGACACTAGTAAGTAGGAAACCCTAAAGACTTGAGTGATTTGAGTGACCCACTTGTGAGGATTGCCTAGTCATGATCATCATATATGTTGCTCGGAGAAGGTATCAAATTCTATAAACCCTTAGTTTCCAGTAAAAACTCTTTCATAACTGTAACTTTATATTCTTTGGAAATGGTGTCTCTAAAAACTAATGCGATTAGAATCCTTGCAGAAGCTTTTTAAGAATAAGTTTGCTTGAGGACAAGCAAAGTTCTAAGTGTGGGATACTTGATATCGCGTAAAAAGTCATGTTTTTACTGCTGATATCTCTCTCATTCTAGAACGATTCTTAGCATTTTAAACTCAAAACCAATAAAAATCAATGATATTATACCAAGATGGTCAAAACAAGGTTGCACGGTAAAAATCAAGCAAAACGGGTGAAAAATGAAGATTCCACACACGTTTGAAGATTCAAGGCATCAAAACGAGATTTCAAGACAAAAGTGCCCATCCAAAATCCATCTCACCCAAGATGTTCATTTTCAAATTACGAATCCAACAGAAGAAGAATCAACAGAAACGGATAAAGAATGAAGATTCTACATCCACCGGAAGATCCAAATGATTCGTACGCAATATCTGGAGATAGGAGACATATTTTTGGGATATCTTTACATAAAAGTCTTTGTTTTTGAATTACGAATCCAACGCAAAAATAATCAACGCAAACGGACGCATAACGAAGAAGATACGCACGAATTAAGCAACACAGCGAAAGATGACGGACCGGGGCGGGTGGTAGCCAGCCACCGCCAGCCAGGTGGTGGGCGGTGCCACCTCCCCTACCCCTGTCTCTTTTCCGCTTTTCCGTCCTTGCGTGTACCCGGTGCACCACCTTTCGCTACTTTTTCATACCCGATGCACCACCTTTCACTCTTTTTCTAATGTGAGCCTAGGGATGATAACGTGAGCCACCTTTCACCTATAAATAGCAGCCCTTAGACCTCATTTGAACACACACTCAAATACATTCCTACATTCTAATACACTCACATACTCCTTTTCCATTTCCACTTTCTCATTCTAGAAATTCTCTTATAGTCTAGGATTATTGTAATTAATCTTCGGATTGGTATAGAGGCTAGAACGAACGTTAGGAGGTTTGAAGATTCATCTTTGTACGTGTAAACGAGTTTTCAATCATAATAATACGTTGTTGCGCATTTATTTCCGGGTGATATCTAAACCTTTATCATACTTGCTTTATTCCATATTTTAATTATGTGTTATGGCTTGGTATGTGATATATTTGTTGCCATGAATTGCGAGTAGTTTATTATTGTGGTTGTTGTTGATGTAGATAATTATAAGTAAGGATGACATTATATAATCAATGTATGACAATCGTAAAGAGATATGACGGCCCCTATTCGACTGTTTATCCGATATAGTACTGGAAATGCTTTAAGGCGCAATACAAATGTATGGAAGTCGGTAAATGACCGAAGGTAGTTATATCTCTGGAATCAGCTCTGGTTTAATAGTTGGAAAGCCGAAGGGGTAATACAACTTCACAACTAACTGGTATATCCTACGAAAGTCAAAACACTATAAAATGATGTTCGTGAAATACGTTCAGATAAAATAGAAATTAGTAACCTTTGTAGCGTCAAGACTTTATGAATTCAAGTATAATTTATGGATTACCCTTTCTGGTTATCCACGTGACTACAACCTAGTAATTAGGACCTGATCAACCTTAATTATGGTAAGTAGTTATCTGTGCCCATGACATGCAATAAGTAAGATACATTGAAACCACTCGTTGTATATATTAGGTTTACATTTCTGCACTGCATTACATTTAGTTAGATAGAGTGTCATTTTCACTGTCAATTACTCTCGACCGCATGTTGATATGAGAAACTGTGGAACTACTACGTAAAGTACACTGTCTATCATTGAAAGGCATGGTCCGCATATGAAACACGTTTTAACAAACTGTGAATAATCCGGGGATGTATAATTGTTTGAAAAGGAGAGATTTGAATCATAAGTCGAAGTAATTAGAGCTTAAATGAATGATAACAGGATTTCGGAATAAGATCAAAGTCGTAATGACCTAGAATCTTTAAAACACCAAATCTTATAAAATCGGCGGTCTAAACATACAAAGTTATTAATCTGCATGCTAATAGGACAGTAAACTACCTTAGGAGTTAAGAACGGTCGGACCTATGAGACGATACGCTACTGATTCATGAACCTCGGTATAGAACCAAAATAGGTTGCTTACCTTTCAACTAGATAAATATTGAAAGTTTGCGTATTGCTCCGATCAGAATCATGATAACCTAGTTCCTAGTGACATGCCAATGGGAAATCGAGTTGGTAGGGTTCTAGAGTTTACACCTAGTAGTTTGGTTGCCACATTAGTAACATCCCTATTTATTCTGTCATCCCGAAATATTAATTATCAAAATCTCAACAATCATACATTTATCTTTATCTGCTTTCCTGTACTTTAATTTCCTGCATTTTAATTACTTGTCTTTAGTTTAAAACCCCCAAACCTACCTACTTTGTTCCATCCTAGATACTTCCCTACCGAAAGTGCCAACTTTAATTGCCCACACGTTTGGATTAATAGAACGATCTTAGGTTATACTTACCGCTTACTGACCAGAGTAGGTAGTACATATAATTTAAGCCCCGCTAATTATAAATTTTAAAACCTCTGTTGGCGCCCGATTAGTTACCATCAACGACGCTTTCCGGTGCCATCAATGTCGCTATGTGCGACTTCGGCAACTTAATGCGACGTTGAGGCTGATGTCGCACCATGCGACATCGTGAGAGGTTTTGCGACATTGTAGCTGACGTCGCAATTGGGCCAAGCCAAAAGCGACATCAACATCTGACCGGAGTTCGGTGGCCGGAAATATGGTCGGACGACTTTTGTTTGGTCCGAAACTTTTAACCAACCCTTATTTGGACATGTTAAGTTTATATAAACCACAAACAAGTAAAAATAAGTAGAATCGAAGAGTTTCGAGTTTTGTCGGAAAACTTACGAATCGTCACGCGAGGAATCTGAAAAGGTGGAAATGTAGATCGTGATGCCGTGAATCCTTTTCTCTAAATGAACTTTGAGATTTAAGGTCGTTTTGATGGTGATTTTTGTGGTTGAATGAGGTGATGATGGTGGTGGTGTTGTTTGAGAGAAAAAGATAGAGGAAATGAGAAAAGGGAGTGGGAATGAGAAAGTGGAGTGGGGAGGTGGTGACCTCACCCCTTGATGCCAGCTGAACGGTCGGTTTTTAGGAATCGCTTCCTGTCGTTGCGGGCCTCCCGCTTGGCTGGATCAGTGGGTTTTAAAATTTGTTTTTGTTGGGCCTAAGTATACTAAAGCTATGGGTGAGTACAGCGATAGGTAGGACCTAGGGTCGTTCTTCAAACTACAACGGGCATGGTATTTAGGACTTTAGTTATCTATGGGGATTTAGCTAGGGTTTAAAAGAGGTTTTGGTTTTTTTTTGTTTTAACTAACTACTAATTATCTAAAATTAAATTAATATAAAGTAAAGTGGAGGGGAGGTGGCAACGAGAACTTATAGGTGAAGCGAGTGTTTACTATGATAATTACTCATGCTATTTAGAGGTAGTTAATGGGATAAAGCCTTAGTTAAGATGACAACAATATTTCCTAATGAGCCATAACTCCTAGCCTATTATCTATCTAACGTAGAGTTGTCCGCAATCAAATAAATAACATGTCACGTGGATACAGTTATGGAATGTAAACTACACCGGAAGTTGTCCCAAATGTAGCAACCAATTTAACCAACAACCATCCTCGAGTCTTGTTCCCCAATCTCGGACATTTGAGATATCCGAATCATGGCATGAATTGTTGAATAAAAAAAAACATGAACAGGGGTTTCCTACCGGGACAAGTTGGGATGGTCTGGTGTAACGACTGATTAAATTATTCATCATTATTTCATATAAATCATTTTAACTATTCTATGCATGTTAAACTGGTGTATGCAATTGATAAATATTCGAAAACCTAATCATGTAACTAATCAGCATAACAGATACTAGCATGCAAACCCTAAGCAACAATCAAACAAGAACATGCAGAAAGGCAACATAGTAGGGATCAATTATGCAGAGTGACGGGGTACATGGTTAAGTCACAAGTGTCCTGAAAGTTCTCTCTAAGACACATGTTAAATGACCTGAATCTAATCTATCTCTAATCCTACGCTCTGTGTCTCCCTCCGGTAATATTTCAACCAGGAGAACACCGGCCATGTCGAGTTCAACGATCATCAGACACAGAATAATTAGCGGCATACAACTAGCAATTGGCCAAGCCTAGAAGAATGTTACTAACCACAGCATAAGTTGGATAGATAAACATTTGAGATTCAATTCATAGATTCAAATATAATTCAACAGCATATAGACAGAGTAACAGCATGATTTAAGTATAACTACCCTAGCATGACAACTATCATAGCAAACACAGATTTGTCTAGATAAGCATGGCAATAATCCTAGCAAGTAATTCTAAACAATTATAGCAATAGCACAACATTATTTAAAATAACAAGATAGAGATTATAATAGAACCTGACAAAGCGTTATTACAAATCGTGCGACACCGCAGTCTCAGAGCACCTCCGTTACAAGTAAGCTACTAATCTACCAGCTTAACTAATCTAATTAACTAACTAACTAATTTTTAGAGAGAGAGTAGTGAGAGAAAGTGTGTGTGTAGTGTTGTTGTGAGTTGTGTGTGTTATGTGATGAAATGAGGCTTGTATTTATAGAGATCGCACAGCCGTATCCGTAGACCGTATCCAAACCTTCAAACGCACAACCGTATCGCAAAGGCGAATAAAAATTAGATTTTTATCACCCAAACGCACGATACGGCTGAGTTGGACCGTATACGGCTGAACTGGACCGTATACGGCTGAGCATAGGGTGAATACGGCTGAACTGGGCCGTATACGGCTGAGCACAGGCCGTATACGGTCTGTGCAGGCCGTATACGGTCCAGGCCCAGCCTTATACGGTCGGGACCAGCCGTATACGGCCTGGTTCAGCCGTATGCTGGTTCTTCGGTTCTTCGGTTCTTTGTTCGGGCGTAACTTCTTCGTCGTTTATCCGTTTTGAGCGTTCTTTATATCCACGCGTTCGTATTTTCCTAACAAAGAAAATGACATAAGTTAGAGGTCATAATTCTTTACGTAGCTCAAAAAGTGCTAGAACGAGTGAACGAGAATGCTTATGATCGTATTCGTTAGATTTATCGTGTTTTTCGACCATTTTAGTTGACTTTTGAAACATTGTCTATATTTTGGCCCATGTGACGAGTTTTAATGATAAAGTATCTATTTTGATCAGTTTCGTCACATATTGGGCTAAAAATGTGAGATTAATGCACGTAAAAACATAACTTTTTGCGTGTTATCAAATATCCCACACTTAGACATTTGCTTGTCCTCAAGCAAACTTACCCTCTTGGAATCACCATAAAAAAAAGTTTTTGATTTCGACCCACAATGAAGAATTCACACAGATTGGAAACAAGTATTTGCTTGTTAGATAAATAAGAGGTGTTCACATGAAGTATCTAAAGGTTTTCAAGATGATTCACTTAGGCAAACTTTCAATTCTCAAATTTGTGGAATATACACAACTGGGCGATCTCACTGGTGGTCACTCAATTCACTCAAAGTGTATCGGGGTTCCTATTATCCTAATCCAAGTGAAAAATCGCTCAAATACCAGTCGTGCATCATTCGTCATCATAGGCTTGCCCGAGGATCAAATCTTCATCACTTAGATAGGAACGGTACTGATTATCCCAGGACATTCAAATGGTTTGTAGTGTTTGGTGTGGGTTTAAAAGGGCATGGATAGATTGGGGGTATCTAGGTTTCTAAGGGTGTTTGCTTATCTTGGGACTTCCGAAAAAAAATCTATCTAGATATCCTTTTTAATGAAAACGGAAACGGATAACACTTTTGGGGGATAAGATAGCTATTTTGACTTCTATCTTTTGAAAACACACAGAATGATATTTCTTTTGAAGAGTCGAGTTTTCTAGAGAGTTGAAGCACTTAGCTTTATTTCAGCTATTTTCTTTTCTTTTTCTTTGCTTTTCTATTTCTATTTCTATTTTTGGGCTTAGATTTTTCTTGCCAAGAAATTTCTAAGGGATTTTCTTTTATTTCCCTTCTTGAGATCCCTTCTTATTTTCATTTTTCAATCCTTTGATGATTTTTGAGTTTACTTTGGTGCCAATTTTTCGCACCACATGACTCTCGATTTTTTTTTTGTATAGATCAATAAAACGCACACGAGAAGTTTTAGTAAACATTATTTGTGATTTTTGGAGTGAAAGCAAAAAGGAATACCTAAATATCTCTTTTTTCAAAAGTACTAAGATAAGTTTCTGGTGGGTAGGGGAATAAGGGGTTAAAAATTTGGGTGAATAAAAGAAAAATAGGCTAAGGCTCAACAGGGTTCTCTAAGTGGATCGTCAACACTAAAATTGAGTGTTGAAAGGGTTTTTGGCTTGAAAAGATATGTGAAAAGGGGTTTAAATCCTAAGGAATGTCAAGGTCCTCTAATCGTACCTATGTCACGTATGACACCTGTCAATGTGATCTCGAAATGTATACCTGGGGCAAGTTCTAATTCAGAAATGCGTGCACCGGTCACACACAACAAATGAACAGTGAAGCATTTAAAATGAATGCTTATAAGGCTCAAATTCCTCACCGCAAAAATGGGTTATATGTGTCCAGTCGTGCGATGCCCCTCTTAGATCCTCATCTTAAATTGTTTAGAATCCGTCATGATTCCGACCTTATATTTACCAACTTTTGACATACTTGTAAAAAAAATCTGTACTCATTCTTGAAAAACTTATTGGCCAACTGAATGAGTGACAATTTCACTGTCGAAGTAAAACTGTTTAGGTTTTACTGAATGAGTGACAATTTCACTGTCGAAGTTTTAACCAATTTGCTTTTATTGTGACTAAAAATAATTTAAAATTTTTGAAAATTTTGGCAAAATAAGGGTTGAAAATTTATGTTGAGGACTAGCATGTTTCTAGATCAACTTAAACAGATATTTTGACAGACGAGAGATATACCGCTATCCCACACTTAGAAATAAACATTGTCTCCAATGTTTCTACACTAAGTAGGGAGAAAATCCCACACTTAGGGTTTTGGTTTAAGAAAAATGTGAATTTAAAAGTTATAAGTGAGGGGGATCCCACACTTAGAGATTTAAGTGGTCAATAGGCATATCGAAGTTATATTAAAGTAGGAAGAACGGATTTAGGAGAGATACTTCCCTACGGACAGTGGGCACTGGATGTAGGACCATATTCGTGTAGGGTTGGTGTAAATAATTTGCTGGATTGTGAGGACCAGACTCTTTTCAAAGCTCATCCAATTCCTACGAAGATAAGGTCTGCAATGTCATAAAATACCATCATAATCATCAGTTCAACAACATAATAGGTCTAATGATAAATAAAGATAACTAAAGATAAAATAAGCTAGAAATCGTCTAGTAAATCATCCATGTCTGGATCAAATGCTGCAAGTGCGTCAGGATCTGGATCTGAAGTGAGTGATAAGGCAGTAGTGCGATCAGACACCATGGATGCATCAGCGGGATTCTGAGGTAGCCTAGAAGAAGCAACAGCAGTGAGAGGAACAGTCTGTGGTGGGGCAGCTGGGAAGAAGGACCAAGGTGGGAGAGCTGGCCTGGTGTAACACCCCTCTTTCTATACAACAATACTATATTATTTTACTCGGAAGCGTATGAATTTAAAACATATTTATATACTGTACATTAAGATAATGTACATACACAGTTACATATTCAAAACATACCAACTTAGAACTGTTTAAAAACTACATATGTCGGGGTATTATATATTACAAAACCAGGTTTATAGCAAAACCATATCAGAGTCATAATCTGTCAGACATTCCCTGCGAAAGCATCCTTTCCTGGCTCCCACATATATATCAAAAACCTGCAGGAAGTAGGATGAGGGATTAGCACGAAGCTAAGTGAATGAATTTATCACACACAATTCAACTTAGCATAACAATCTGTTTACAGCAAATACTAGTAAACACATTCTTTTTCAATGAGGATCGGTGGCTCTTGGGATATCATAATACCCGGGGATTCCCAAGGAACACTTAACGTCAATCTGTATGGCCAATACAGAATAGACCGATAACTATTGGTTATTAAACTCATACACAAGTCTCAAACACAACAAATGAATCAAAACCTGTGTAATTCACATAATAAGTCCAACTACACGTTGACCTCAATAATCTGATACACATAGATTCACATATCACGTAGATTCATAATCAATAACACAGATTAACAATCGTATAATCAATCTACGTATACTTGTTGCAACCAGACAGTTATAACTAAATCGAAGGGTGAGTTCTAAATCCACTCACCGATACCTTTGTCTTCACAATCTCGTACTCCAGTATCACTTATCTCTTGGAGGATCTGAGAATCGACAATCAAATATAAGTTAGTAATATATTTAATAATCTTTAACTTATATTCGAATTCCATGTATATATCAATATTATTTACACAAAACATAATAGTCCATATCGTTAGGAGCTTAATATAATTTCATAACTATTACAAGTTCCTACACATATCATTATTTATTACATAATTAATTTAAATTTTGTTTTTTTACACCATACCCGATCGGCTCATCATGTATAGCCGATCGGTTAGCTTTGTTTATCTATTACTCTTTTGTCTCAACATCATGTTCTGTAGTGGTTTTATACTAAATTACATGATCGGCTTAACTTAGCCGTTCAGCTAACCAAACACACCCGATCGGCTCAACATATATAGTCGATCGGCTAATATGCATATTGCAGTGTTTTCATTTCTAAGTCAAGTTCTGTGACGTTTTTCAACTAAATTACCCGATAGGCTAATTTTAGCCGTTCGGCTAAGCCCTATTATACCCGATCGACTCATTAATCTCAGCCGATCGGCTGAGGTGTAAAACCCAGAAAACCTGCAACTTTTGATCATATTACTACTCGAATTCAATTTCTAAATCAAGAAACCCAGCTTCACAATCAGTTACAATTTAACCAATTCATGTTTCTATCCTAAAAGTGGTACCATATGTTAACAGATTAACATCAAACAATTTGAATCATCAAATCAATTCAATCCATTCAACTTAACAAACATTTGAATTCACAAAACCAACATCATACCTACACTTCCTGATGGAGATGATGATGATAAGCAGAAGATAAGCTAGATTAAGCCTACAATCACTTAGTCACGGATTCAGATTCAAGTTCTAGGTTTTTGATGTGTTAATAACTTAAGAAGTGATAACCAGGAGAAGAAATGGAGTCGGTCTCCATTTTGTTTAGTTTAAATAGTTGGGTATTCTATACCCGTTCTAAAACTATTATCTGGAACCTAGTATCCTTTCGCGAAAATATCACTTTATTATACCGTCAACTTTAATAATTTAAAACAAGTAATATTTCACTAATCACAATAAGTTCTAAGACTTATTTGTCTAAGTTTCGAAATTAAATATATAATATTAGATAATTTCTAAAACAATTAGATAATTAATTTGAATAGAAATTTACCAGACCCGACGAGAGGATGTTACACCTGGGACCCTGACCAAGCTGATACGGCTGGTCGGCGAGTTTCGGCAGTCCCATCGCTTCTTTGATTTCGGACTGAGAGCCATGCTGAATCGAAAGCTCACTGAGCATCGCCCAAGTCACCATCGGATCTGAAGTGGTAACTCCAAAGTCAAAAAGTAGGGTAGATACAGGAGCGGTCTGAGCATGCTCATCAGTAGTGGTGGTCGTCTTCTTTCTTTTTCCTCTACGGGTCCTCTTCTTTTGTTGTTTCTGAGTAGCTTGTCCTGAAGTCTCAGCTGAAGCGTCCATCCTGAAACATAAAGATAAACAGGTAATGCTATAGTTTTAGAATGGGTATACAAATGCAGAATAATCAGATGACTTCAAGAAATGTTTGTTTAAAAGCTTTGCAAGGTCATCTGTTCATTCGCATTTGTATACTATGAATAAAACTTATCTGATGTGTATGTAGGAGTGTGGCGTTGTCAGATATTTGGGTTATCCTGCATCGTTAGTTTAGGGATGATAATATAAAAGCAAAAATAACTAAGAAATAAATAAAATAAGATAAGCAATGGGGTGCCTCCCAAGAGCGCTTGTTTAGAGAGTCTCTAGCTTGACTCCTTGTACCTACTAGTCGGCTCAAGGTGGTTCAAAGATATAGACTTCCTCACCAGAGGGGAAATCTTTGATGTAGTGCTTTAAGCGATGGCCATTGACTTTAAAATTACCGTCCGGGGCTTCTAGTTCGACTGCTCCGAAGGAAAAGACTTTTGATACAACAAATGGTCCGCTCCACCTTGATCTGAATTTGCCGGAGAATTTTTTGAAGCGCGAATTGAAGAGAAGAACTTTGTCTCCGGGCTTGAACTTAGAATATTTGAGTTTAGCATCATGAGTATTCTTTGTTCGTTCTTTGAAGTGTAGAGAGCTATCATATGCTTGGTCTCTTAATTCGGCTAGTTCATTCAGTTGCATTTTCCGATGTGATCCAATTGCAGAAGGGTCTAAATTACAATCTCTTAGCACCCAGTGAGCTTTATACTCCAACTCTATCGGCAGATGACACGCTTTTCCGTAGACTAGTCTGTAGGGCGTGGTTCCTAGTGGCGATTTATATGCGGTTCTGAACGCCCACAAAGCATCGTCTAATTTTTCAGCCCATCTTTCCCTATGATTAACCACGGTTCGTTCTAATATTCTCTTGAGCGCTCGATTCGTCACTTCGGCTTGCCCATTCGTCTGCGGGTGGTAAGCCGTAGAGGTCTTATGGGTGACACCATAATATTGTAATGTTCTCATAAACTGAGCATTACAGAAGTGTGTGCCTCGATCACTAATGATCGCCTTTTGAGTACCGAAATGTGAGAAGAGCTGCTTTAAGAATTTTACCACTACTCGGGAATCATTTGTAGGAAATGCTTGAGCTTCGGCCCATCTGGAGACGTAGTCGACAGCAACCAGAATATACTCTTTCCCATATGATTTTAGGAATGGTCCTATAAAATCCAACCCCCATATATCAAAGATCTAGCAAGCTTGGATGTTAGTAAGTGGCATTTCACTTCTCGATGAAATACTTCCAAACCTTTGGCAAGCATCGCACCGATTCACCAAGTCGTGAGTGTCTCTGAATATAGTAGGCCAGTAGAAGCCAGAGTCATATACCTTTCTTGTAGTCATATTTGCTCCGTGATGTCCTCCAGTTGGTCCGTGATGACTTTGGTGAAGAATGTTCCTTGCCTCCCTCTCGTCTGCGCATCTTCTGATGATTTGGTCCGGGCATACTTTGAATAAGTATGGATCGTCCCAATAGTAGTAGTTCCTTACGTCTCTAAAGAATTTGCGCCTTCTAGAGGTGGGCATTCCTTTTGGCACAATTCCTCCAACCAGATAATTTGCGTAGTCTGCATACCAAGGGTTGTAAGTGAATTGAGATCCCTTTTGGTATCCTCCGATATTCATGAGTTGTTCTTCAGGAAACTGGTCTTGAATCTCTCTCTCATCAAGCTTCTCCATTGACGGATTTTCCAGTCGATTAAGATGATCTGCTGCGACATTCTCGGCTCCCTTTTTATCCTTGATTTCTATGTCAAATTCTTGGAGGAGGAGAATCCATCTAAGTAGTCTTGGCTTAGCGTCTTGCTTTTTGAAGAGATACTTCAAGGCTGAGTGATCTGTATAGACAATAGTTTTGGACAATATTAAATAAGAACGAAATTTATCAAAAGCGAATACTACCGCAAGAAGCTCTTTCTTTGTTGTGGTGTAATTCTCTTGTGCATCAGTGAGTGTCTTGCTGGCGTAGTAGATTGGCTGAAACTGCTTCTCCTTCCTTTGCCCTAAGACAGCTCCAATAGCGAAGTCACTAGCATCGCACATGATTTCGAACGGAAGACTCCAATCGGGGGCGACCATGATCGGTGCATGTGTGAGCTGATCCTTTAAAATGTTGAAAGCTTTAAGATAGTCATCTGAAAAGACAAACGGAGTATCCTTCTCGAGAAGGTGCGTCATAGGTCGAGAGATCTTAGAGAAATCCTTGATAAAGCGACGGTAGAATCCGGCGTGACCTAGAAAACTGCGAATGGCTTTAACAGAAGTAGGTGGCGGAAGTTTGGCAATAGTCTCAACTTTGGCTTTGTCAACTTCGATTCCAGATTTTGATATTCGATGTCCTAAAACTATTCCTTCTTTCACCATAAAGTGGCACTTTTCCCAGTTTAAGACAAGATTTGATTCTTCGCATCGGGCTAGCATCCTTTCAAGGTTGGAAAGACAAGATGTGAAGGAATCACTGAAGACTGAGAAGTTGTCCATGAATACCTCCATACACTGTTCAATCATGTCATGGAATATTGCCACCATACACCTTTGAAATGTTGCAGGCGCATTGCATAAACCGAATGGCATGCGGCGGTAGGCAAATGTACCATATGGACATGTGAATGTCATCTTTTCCTGGTCCTTTGGATCGAGAGGAATTTGAAAATAGCCGGAGAAACCATCGAGGAAGCAGTAATATTCATTCCCTGATAATCTTTCCAACATTTGATCGATGAACGGCAGAGGGAAGTGATCTTTCCAGGTGGCTTCATTTAATTTCCGGTAGTCGATACACACCCTCCAGCCGGTGACGGTTCGTGTAGGAATCAATTCATTATCTTCATTAGCGATAACCGTCATTCCTCCTTTCTTTGGGACAACCTGAACTGGGCTGACCCATGGGGAATCTGAGATAGGATAGATCAAACCAGCATCCAAGAGTTTGATAACCTCTTTCTTGACCACGTCTTGAATCTTCGGGTTTACTCTCCTCTGTCTCTGTATGGAAGGTTTGTAGTCGTTTTCCATGAGTATCTTGTGCGTGCAGTAATTTGGACTGATCCCTTGTATATCAGAAATCTTCCATGCAATCGCCTTTTTGTGCGACTTCAAGACCTGGATAAGTCTCACTTTCTCTTTAGGTGAAAGACCTTTGGCAATTATGACGGGTAGATGTGAGGTTCCTTCGAGAAAAGCATATTCCAAGTGAGAGGGTAATTCCTTCAGCTCCAATTCTGGTGGTTCTTCGATAGAGGGTTTCATTCGAGCGATCTCGTCTCTTTGTAACTCGTCATACTCCTTTTGGAACTCTGATTCTTCTGGAGATGAGTCGGCTGTAGTGGCTGATGCTATTTCTACTAGTTCTGTCTCATTGGAAAGCGCGTTCTTCTTTAACTCGTATTTGCAGGTAAATGATGAAAATGTTGCATTATCCTCAGTGATGATGACATCATTGTTGTCGGTGAGTGCGAACTTTTGAAATTGAGCTTTAGAAGAAGTACTTATGGTGATTTTTGGATTTGATTTCTCACAACCTTCAGATAGTTGTGGCAAAGTACCGGAATCCATCTCCTCGAAAGATTTGAGAATCTCAGCTACAGACGGAGATGATTCGGGTATCGGAAAAAACTGATTTCTTCTTAAAAGTGGGATAGGGATGCCTTCGCCTAAAGGAACAGCAACAACAGAGTTGTTCGTGGGAGAGTAGTTAGGCGGTGCTAAAGGATTCTTCATTTCAGGTAAGGGAAATAGCAGCTCTCCGGAAGGTGCTGATTGGTCGGAGATAGCCGAGCAGAGTAAGATGTCGTTCGGGCAAAGTCTTCTTTTGGTGATGACAGTGCTGAAGAAAGGTTCGTTACTGCTGACTGCTAGAATCTCCTCCAAATGCTCGTCATATATTTCCTGCATGGTATCCACAAGACCAAGATCTTCTCCCATAGGGTGCTTCATCAACTTATCGACATTAAAGGTGACTTCCTCCGCTCCGACCCTCAGTTTTAAAGATTTTTCGTTTACATCTATCACAGCCTTGGCAGTGTTTAGGAAAGGTCTACCAAGGATGAGGGGAACGTGGGCATCTTCCTCAATATCCATAATGACAAAGTCAACCGGGAAGATAAATTTACCGACTCGGACCATTATATCTTCAGCAATTCCTCGGGGGAGTTTAACTGATCTATCAGCTAATTGGATGGTCATTTGAGTGGGTAGCAGTTCACCTAATCCTAGTTTCTTATAGAGAGATTAAGGCATAAGATTGACACTAGCTCCTAGGTCAGCTAAGGCGTTACTAACTTGGATGTTTTGAAGAAAACAGGGAATAGTGAAACGGCCAGTATCTCCTAGTTTGGGTAGAAGGCCATGTAACATGATTGCTGAGCATTCAGCATCTAAGGGTAAACTAACTATTTGTCTTAATTTTTCTTTATTTGAAATGAGTTTTTTGAAAAACTTAGCACAGCTAGGCATCTCTACTAAAGCATCTAATAGTCTAACGTTTAAGTGCAGGCTTTTAAACATTTCTAGATATTTCCCAAATTGTGCTTCCTGTTTCTCTTTCTTAAGCCTACCAGGGAAGGGTATCCTAGTTCGTGAAATGATTTCTGGGGCTTTAGGTGATACTGGATCTGGTGCAGTGACGGGGGTGTCACTAGGCACTGGATCAGTGGTCGGTTCAGAGATAGGAAGTTGATTTGAAGAATTATCTGAGGACTTCTCATTTCTGGTTTCTTTACCTCCTCTAGTGATGACCATGATTCCTCCTTGGTTCTCAACTTTTAAAAACAGTTGTTTAAGACTAACTTCCAGGTTTTTGATCAAATCTTCTGATATTTTAAGTAAAGCATCAATTTTATCTTGAAAACTATTACTTGTTTGTTTATGTTCATTTGATCAACTATGAAATTAGTCAAAGTTTCATTATAGTGTTGTTGAGAATGTACGGGGGAATCTGACATATTAGAGGATAAAGGTTGCAGAAACTGAGTAGGTGGGTAATTGGTTGGCCGCTGAATGAAAGGTTTAGAATGAAAGTTCGATTCAGGGTTTTTAACAGAAGTGACAAGAATTTCTTCCGTACCTTTACGAGGCTGAGGTGTAGAAGATTGAAGATCCTTGAAGACTCTGGAGAGATTGTGCACTTGATCTTGCAGAGTTTCAAAGGATAGGCTTGAAGTACTAGTTATTTCCTTAGCTGGTTCGCCAAACTCCCAGTCATGTTGATGCATTGCTATCGTCTCAACTAGCTCCCAGGCTTCTTCAGAAGTGTGTGACATGAAATTTCCTTGAGAAGCAGCATCGAGGGTTGACTTGTGCTGAGGAGTCAGACCATTGTAGAATATGCAGATTAGGTTCGTCTTACCCATTTGATGATTCGAACATCTGTTAAGCATCTTCTTAAATCGTTCCCATGCTAGATATAATGATTCATTGGTTTCTTGTCAGAAACTGACGATATCATCCTTGAGCTTGGTTTGCTTGGAAAGAGGGAAAAACTTAGCCATAAACTTAGTAGCCAACTCTTCCCAAGTATGAATCGAATTGGGTTCGAGTTCATCAAACCAGGTTCGAGCACGCGAAGATAAAGAATAGGGAAAAAGATATAGTCGGGAGACTTCTTTTGAAATCCCTGATTGCTCACAGGAATCAGAAAGATTGATGAATACATCGAGCGGAAAACCGTGAAATTGGCAGAAGGTTTTGAATAACTTGAAAACGCTAGGCTTAATTTCGAAGTTTTCATCGGGCAGCACAATAGGTCCTCCTCTTCCTTCCAGTAGTGGTGCACAGGTCGAGGCGAGAGTAATACGATTCGTCATAGCTGATGAAGTTCGGGTTTGGTAGAAAATAGAGTTTTGGAAAGGAAAGAACAGTAAATTCCTAAATCGGTCGTTGTAGTCCCCGGCAGCGGCGCCAAAAACTTGATGCCAGCCGAATGGTCGGTTTTTAGGAATCGCTTCCTGTCGTTACGGGCCTCCCGCTTGGCTGGATCAGTGGGTTTTAAAATTTGTTTTTGTTGGGCCTAAGTATACTAAAGCTATGGGTGAGTACAGCGATAGGTATGACCTAGGGTCGTTCTTCAAACTACAACGGGCATGAGATCTAGGACTTTAGTTATCTATGGGGATTTAGCTAGGGTTTAAAAGAAGTTTTGGTTTGTTTTGGTTTTAACTAACTACTAATTATCTAAAATTTAAATAAAGTAAAGTGGAGGTGAGGTGAGGTGAGGTGGCAACGAGAACTTATAGGTGAAGCGAGTGTTTACTATGATAATTACTCATGCTATTTTGGGGTAGTTAATGGGATAAAGCCTTAGTTAAGATGACAACAATATTTCCTAATGAGCCATAACTCCTAGCCTATTATCTATCTAACGTAGAGTTGTCCGCAATCAGATAAATAACATGTCACGTGGATAACAGTTATGGAATGTAAACTACACCGGAAGTTGTCCCAGAGGTAGCAACCAATTTAACCAACAACCATCCTCGAGTCTTGTTCCCCAATCTTGGACATTTGAGATATCCGAATCATGGCATGAATTGTTGAATAAAAAAAAACATGAACAGGGGTTTCCTACCGGGACAAGTTGGGATGGTCTGGTCTAACGGCTGATTAAATTGTTTATCATTATTTCATATAAATCATTTTAACTATTCTATGCATGTTAAACTGGTGTATGCAATTGATAAATATTCAAAAACCTAATCATGTAACTAATCAGCATAACAGATACTAGCATGCAAACCCTAAGCAACAATCAAACAAGAACATGCAGAAAGGCAACATAGCAGGGATCAATTATGCAGAGTGACGGGGTACATGGTTAAGTCACAAGTATCCCGAAAGTTCTCTCTAAGACACTTGTTAAATGACCTGAATCTAATCTATCTCTACTCCTACGCTCTGTGTCTCCCTCCGGTAATATTTCAACCAGGAGAACACCGGCCATGTCGAGTTCAACGATCATCAGACACAGAATAATTAGCGGCATACAACTAGCAATTGACCAAGCCTAGAAGGATGTTACTAACCACATCATAAGTTGGATAGATAAAAATTTGAGATTCAATTCATAGATTCAAATATAATTCAACAGCATATAGACAGAGTAACAGCATGATTTAAGTATAACTACCCTAGCATGGCAACTATCATAGCAAACACAGATTTGTCTAGCTAAGCATGGTAATAATCTTAGCAAGTAATTCTAAACAAGTATAGCAACAACACAGCATTATTTAAAATAACAAGATAGATATTATAATAGAACCTGACAAAGCGTTATTACAAATCGTGCAACACCGCAGTCTCGGAGCACCTCCGTTACAAGTAAGCTACTAATCTACTAGCTTAACTAATCTAATTAACTAACTAACTAATTTTTCGAGAGAGAGTAGTGAGAGAAAGTGTGTGTGTAGTGTTGTTGTGAGTTGTGTGTGTTATGTGATGAAATGAGGCTTGTATTTATAAAGATCGCACAGCCGTATCCGTAGACCGTATCCAAACCTTCAAACGCACAACCGTATCGCAAAGGCGAATAAAAATCAGATTTTTATCACCCAAACGCACGATACGGCTGAGCTGGACCGTATACGGCTGAACTGGACCGTATACGGCTGAGCATAGGGTGAATACGGCTGAACTGGGCCGTATACGGCTGAGCACAGGCCGTATACGGTCTGTGCAGGCTGTATACGGTCCAGGCCCAGCCGTATACGGTCTGGACCAGCCGTATACGGCCTGGTTCAGCCGTATGCTGGTTCTTCGGTTCTTCGTTTCTTCGTTCGGGCGTAACTTCTTCGTCGTTTATCCGTTTTGAGCGTTCTTTATATCCACGCGTTCGTATTTTCCTAATGAAGAAAATGACATAAGTTAGAGGTCATAATTCTTTGTGTAGCTCAAAAAGTGCTAGAACGAGTGAACGAGAATGCTTATGATCGTATTCGTTAGATTTATCGTGTTTTCGACCATTTTAGTTGACTTTTGAAACATTGTCTATATTTTGGCCCATGTGACGAGTTTTAATGATAAAGTATCTATTTTGATCAGTTTCGTCACATATTGGGCTAAAAAGGTGAGATTAATGCACGTAAAAACATGACTTTTTGCGTGTTATCACCCCTTTTTGGGCTGGTTTAGGGAGGGGGCCCACCGAGGTGTGGGTCTCCAATTTTAATTCCCTGCAATCGCGCTCCGTACGGTGTTCGTTTTTCCAATCATTTAAATGGTTAAATATTTTTATACGCGTTTAATTATACGTTTTAAAATACGAATATTTATTCGATATTTTACTTGAAGTATTTCACCAAATACTTAATAAATGAGTTATGAAATATAACTAAATTTTGTTTTGACTGTTTGCGCGTTTAAAATTTTAATCGCGTAGACGCTATTTGTACGATACGAAATAGAATTGAAATTTTATCAAAATAATATTTTGGATATAATAGCGTTATTAAATAATATTATATTATTTAATAAAATTGTTCACCAACGTCCGTATTAATTGAACCGAATTACATTCGATTTGAAACTTGTACGATTTAATCAAATCGCATCATTGTATATATTAAACAATATATATTACTTGATACATTAATTAGCCTAACACAGAACTAATTACATGTATTATAATTGATTAGGCACTAATCACTAGTCCTAATTTGACGGGTGTCACATCACGCGAGGTCGTTAACTCAATATTTGATTTAAATACTCAATCATAGTTCTGCGGGACTACAATTTCATGTTGCTGGAGGCAACACAATATGCCAGGGGGCACACTAACACCTTACTACTGAATAAGTAATATTAATACTTGTTACCATATGACGTGGTTATACACATACTCAAATTGTACTTAGGCATGGATTGCCACACCCTCGATATGACCATGTCATACACACACTTGTTAGTATCTAGGCATGGATTGTCTGACATCATCATAGACATACCATTACCTGATAGGTAACAAGGCATGAATTGCCGTTTTCCTCAATGTACTTATGTACACTACTAAATCACTTAGGTACGAGATACCTATATATGTGTATTACACACGGATTTTACAATACTATAACAATACAAATTAAAATCGTGGATTTTGAATCATTTTCCAAAAACATACAAGGTTTATACTTTATGTTTTCAACTAACAATCATATGGACTCACCAGCTTTATAGCTGACTCGTTTTAGCATGTGTTCTCAGGTGCCCAGCAGGATTAGGATTACTACAAGATATGCTAGCTCGAGTCGCATGTTTTCAAACATCCGGATTTCTCTGCATAACTTTTGTATTACATATTATATATTGAAATTATTTTGCGAACTCGCAACTTGTATACACTTTTATTTTGAAAATGTATAACTATTTTCAAACATCTCATTTAGAGTCGTTCATCATGTACCTTTGTGCTTGTGATATTTGATTTGGTAACACCCGACCCGACCGCTTCCGCAACCCGAAATTTGGGGGTGTTACAGTTTCGGTACGTTCAAGATAACAAACAATTTCATGTTTTCATATAAAATAAATTTAAAATGTACTGATAATCATGAAAATCCAAATATAATAACGTATGGTATAAGGTTCACCAGTTGATATGTACACTATCTTATTATATATATAAAATTTCGTATATATAGTATATACAACTTAAAATAATAATAACAATTATACAGCTATGAATATGAATACTTAAATATTTATCATGGACGATTTCACGAATCTCACGGTCCTAAACTAGTATATTATAATTAAAGGATTTTATTTAAATGGTTTGCATGATAATGATGGTTTTACTTGCATAAAACATAGTAGTATAAAACATATGGTACCAAACATCTACAACACATCACTTGGATTTGATCCACCTTATTTTTCTACTTCCTGCTGCTAACTTCAACCGCCACGTGTTACCCCTCAAATCTCTTAGTCTCTTACACACACACACACCATTTCCACTTTCCGTTTCACACACTAAAAACTCTAAAATTAGGGCTAAACATATCGATTTCAATCTCATCTCACCATGGACAAACTCGACAAATTCAAACTAGCCTCATCATCATTCGGCGAACGATTGATGACTAACAGCGTTCAAATGTCTCGAATCGTAAGCACGAAAATGAAAGAAATCCTACAATCGCCGTCACCGGAATCCAAAATCGTCGATGAAGCAACGTTGCAAACCTTAGAAGAACCGAATTGGGGATTGAACTTACGTATTTGTGCTATGATTAACAGTGATCAGTTTAATGGTACGGAAATTGTGAAAGCTATTAAGAAGAAAATTGGTACTAATAATAATAATAATAAAAATAATAACGTTGTTAGTCAGAGATTGAGTCTTGATTTGTTGGAGACTTGTTGTTCGAATTGTGATAAAGTGTTTTCGGAAGTTGCGTCTGAAAAAGTACTTGATGATATGGTTGAAATGATTAATGATGTGAGGACTGATGATCGGAATCGAATGAAGGCGGTGCGGTTGATTCGGGCTTGGGGCGAGTCGGATGAGCTTATGTACTTGCCGGTTTTTCGTCAAACTCATTTGGTGAAGCATCTTTTTATTCGTTTCGTTGAAAGTTATATTGTTTTTATATTTTTTGTAGCTTTATGTGTTTATGTTGAATATGAATATTGTTTGTATGCAAGTGTTTTAGTAGATGAAGACAAGACACCTAATACCTTTTAGTATCCTAGGTTGAATCCTCGTTCGAGTGAAAGAGAAACTTAATCGAATGATCAGTTGGTTGGACCAGGACCACCATATTTTTCCGGCGGCGGGTTGATTATGTTTTGAATTAGAACGATATACTTTTGGAAAATCAATGTTTTAATTTCGAAAGATATACTTTTGGAGGTTTATTTTTGTAAGAGATTATGCCATTTTGGCTTATAGAAAAGCTGTTGGTGAATTAAGTTGTTGGAAATTTAACCTTTTGCAAGTTAAATTTTTTATACTTTTGGAGTTTTTTTTGAAAGAGGTGTTAGCTTCATGTTAATACATACAACACAACAAGAACACTTAGGTGTAGTTATGATTGGAGGAACTTTGTAATAGAGCTTGTAGGTGAAGTTGAAGGTACTCTCTATAGTAAATATGATTTTGGATTTTACCAGTGGAGTTAGTAAGTAGACATTGAGATGTACGGTGTATGCTAATTTTAACTAAGAAAAGGATGGTTATAACTTATTTGGCTATTTGCTATAGGGTTTGTCTCGACTTGCAGTCTTTGTTTGCCGTACCGTTTAATCCAGCATAATATAGGTGCCATATATAGGAAATTGTTGGAGCATGTTGTATTGTTGTCTTCTACATAATAGAAGTATGCCATGTGACTGAAGACATAAGATAGGTGCCAAGCGCTGTCTATGGGTTTTCTTTGTTTCGTTTCAGGAGAAATGGATGTTTATTGATTTAGAAACTAATTGTGGAGTTTGGACTCAAAGGTTCTATTGAGTAGGTCACTGCATTTTGCAATTATATAATATATTGAATAAAGGATTCAAGCATGTAAGCCTTTATTATCTATTTGACAATTACCTACTCCCTCCATCCCACAATAATTGAAACTTTTGACCCTAACCATTCAATGAAATTGTCAAATATTAGCAAAATTCAGAGTGAAAGATTTATTATATTCAAACTATCATAATCACACTGTCGGAAGTTAAGTCGAGAGAATTTCAAAAGCAAAACTGCAATTCTTGCGAAATTTCTCTATCCCTTGTATTAATGAGTATTTAGACCAGTGTGGCAAGATGGGCATAGTCGGCGGTTTGGGTAATGTGTTGAAATGGACCAGTAATAAAACTGATTGAATTCAGTAGGGTCAAGTTGGCCTGCAATTTTGCGAACACATTTTTCTCCATTTTTTTTTTATTTTTTTCATCAAATAATTTATATGCTAATTATGATGATTACCAGCACAATAATAATACATTATTCGTAGATTCTGGGTGAACTTTAATCTGTTCTTCCTATCAATACCGTTTCTTCTTATTGATCTTTTATGACTCATTTGAGAGAAAACCCAACCTAAATCGACTCAATCATAGGTAACAAGTCAAAATATTGAATTGCCTCCGTAGTTCATGATATTTTGGGCTCTTTTGTTTACATCTTACATTGTTGTACTAAAAAATGCATGCGTATATACTGCAGAGCCTGAAGGCCAAGGGGATACCTAACGCGCGACATGGAGGAAACTCGAGCCCTGGGTATCGAACAACGGAGTCTCTGGTTTATGAACAACCTATGGCACCCCCTCATAGGTATCCTTTGCCAGATTTGGATTTAATGGGTATAGAAGACGACACCTCTCCATATACTTATGTTCGCCAATCTACGGAACAGAAGAAAGAACTGCTTTTGGTTGGCAGAAACAGCATTGACCTGCTATCCAGCATACTTGATTCAGGAGTGGATCCCATACCAATTAACGTAAGTCTTTTGATGGCATTATCTTATTAATGTTAAATCTATATATATGTGTGTATCTATATTTTTGTAACCCCCCACCCCACCCGCATCCAAGTGGATATGCTTTTTATAATGAAAATTCCATGTTTTAGAGGGTGCTTGGATTTGTGTTTTTGAACTAACTATCAGATTGTTCGGACTAAAATTGTAGTAATCAGTTCTTAATATATGGATAACAATGTATTTTGCTTTTAACATAATTTCATTGACTCTTATTCCTATGTCACGAGATGTTCTTTTTCTTTTCTTACAAAATTGACGATTTTGGTCACTATACCTTCAAAACTTTAGAAGAAAGAAAAATCAGTATAAGTCAAACACTCAAACATCTGATTATCAAAACTTTAAATAGCATGAAAAACATTCAAATGGTGAAGGCTACAACCCTTTATCTCACAGTTGATTAATAGAATGTGATTGGTACAATATATTATTTTTTGTAGACGCTTCAACTTGTAAAAATGACGAGTAGCGTGTAGTTAATATAATTAAATTATATACTGCATCTTTTAGTAGCTACAAACCATGAAATACAAATCATGTTTGAGGTATCTCACTAATATGTATGCTGCATTATTGGCTGCAGGACGAGCTAACGGTTAGCATGCTGGACAAGTGCAAGGAATCTCTGCCAGTGGTTCAGAGAATAGCTGAAACAACAACTGATGATGATATACTTCTCTTTGAAGCATTAAATCTACATGACGAGCTTGAACAAGTCATCTCCAGATGTGAAGAAATCAAAGGGATATTGGGATCCGAGCCATTGAAGGATGATAACTTAAAACCTGCAGAAACCTTTGCGTCTCCAGTAAGCGCAGAGGAAACCACTTCGACTAGTGAAGACAAAGTCAAGGAAGAAAGTCAAACTGCACTGATCCATATAAATAAGAGTATCGAGAAGGAACGCACCGGTTGACATATGCTGGAATTAGTGTTATTTCCAGGTACATCTAATAATTAGTATAGTTTAACTTTGAATCCCTACGAATAATTGTTGTGAAGTCGCTTATTCTGTGTGGATTTTGTTCATTAGTAATGTTAATCTGTATGCACACATTATATATGGGTGGTTCATAAGTAATCTTCATCTTGTTGATTCAGTAATACGCAAACAATAAAATATAATAACGGATTAAATGGTTACATGCAATGTGATTTTAATGTAATAATCCTCTAAAACGTTTGTATCTGAAACGTTATTAAATCATGTTTAATGCATTAGTTGTCAACAAATGATGGAAGGTTTTTCTGGCCAACCTAAGCCGAAGTGACCCATATTAACCCCTACTAAAAAGTGCTCAAGTACAACCCATACCTGTTTTGACTTGTTACCCATTACCCAACTAGTCTGACCCATCCATTTCGAATATAGAAGCCTGAAACAGGAATTAGTGTAAAACAGTATGCGACTCTGCGTGTCCATAGTGTCTTGGGTTTGAACGAGAAAGGCGGGTTTAAAGGTCCTTAAACCAATGAACACATTGAATATATGTCTGGATTCATTACACAAATCTCTCATCACCACCTTTTTGTATTTACTCTATTTCAATGGGAAGACATTGATTACCAAAAGGTCCCAACCAAACCAAACCCTAATTCAAGTGTAGCAAGAAACTTTGAATTCATGAGGTCCCAACACACACGTGGCCACCATCATGCCACATTAAAACCTTCTATTTTAGGACTCTCCTACATTTATTCTTTTCATTATCTTATTATCCATCTTTTATAAAAACATAAACTGCAACTGAAATAGCATGCTTTTTGTAACTACTATTAGTAGAGGTGGACCCAGAAAATTTACTCACCAGTGTCACAAAATATAGTGAAGCTCCAACGACTTGATAGTTTATTAATTTATTTAAATATGAGATGCACCGCCTAAATATGAGTGGTAGCACTCTTAAAAAATTAATAACTTTTCAACTAAATTTACACTAAGTCGACTTAATTGACCGATGTCACGTATGTGGTCCGCCCCGACTATTAGCATATCATCATCATCATATATATGGAATTAAAATCTTCATGTGATTGTAAATTTTGTCAATATTTCGTCACTTTTAATAATTATGTGAAGTTTTAATGTAGGAAATGAAATGAAAATATCTTCTTTATGATTCTGAAGTATTCAATAATAATGCATTAAAATTATGGATTTTGCTAATTAGTTTGACAACCGAAGTCCATGTGGTTTTGAGGGCTTCACGATACATGCATTACGTTCTTAAAAAGATTGGTACCACTACTTTAATATTTGACTTATTTTCACAATCTCAACTAGTGCCTTTATTGATTTTGACTTTGACCCCACGTACTTCAATTTAGTGTTTGAGTAGTTCTTGTAAACGAGTAAAGGACCAAATCCTCATTTTAATTATTATGGAAATCCCATTGTCTTTATGAACACATAATACATAGTATGGGGTGTTAGAAATTGCTTATTTAACCTGGTATCTAGCTGTTAAATTGTCTATTTTGATATAGTAGATAAACAGATTCAAACGTTAATTTGATTAGTCATTTGTTTATTTTAGAATAAAAAAAACATTTAAAAACAAATTTGTGACCACATATTTATTATTTAAGCCGAAAAGTGCTTTTTAAATAAAAGATATCAAACACCCTTGTACTAAAGGTTTGTTTCTTACTTTCTTATAAGGGTTTATACTACGGATCACCAACATACTCTCTTTTTTGTCCCGAGATCACCAACGAACCGGTTTTATTACTAAGGTCACCAATTACGTGTTAGTTTATGTGTTGAGGACACCAACGTACTTTTACATATATGGGTTGAGGTCGCTAACGTACTTGTTAATTATGTGTTGTGATCGCTAACAAAATTTACGAACAATTTTTTTCTTTAAAGTACGTTGATGACTTTAGTAATAAAACCGATTCATTATTGATATCAGGATAAAAAAGATAGTACATTAGTGATCCGTACCATAAACCTTTCTTATAAAAGTAGATGAAAATCTTTATCTTAGTAAACAGTTTGTATTTCCAAGTAATATATAATTAAGGTCATGGTTAACTTACAACGATAGACCAAGTATACCGAATTATTATATAAAACAAAAGAAACCTTTTTAATACATTTTCTTTAAGTATTTGTTACAAAACATGCGATTAGCTAGCTTGACATTGTAAAAACTCATTTGAAACTCCAAACGATTAGCCTAGTGCCCTTGGTACTTGGGTTCCTTCAAATGAGGTCTCAAGTTCAAACTTCGTGGACATCAATATATCTTTCAAGCCAAGTCCACCTTCGAAAAGGAATGAGATTTTCCCAGGTGGATTAATGATCCAACAAAGGTAGCAGTGGCGTAGGTAGGATTTTCACTTTGGGTGAGCCAAAACGAAATAAAGATTGTTAATGCTCGGAAAATTATTTTCAGGTGTAAAAAACTTACTACTAAAGAATAATCAAGTGGCTAGTTTTAGCGCCAAATAACGCTTTCTTACATCGTCAAATTAATCTAAATAATATCTAAGTTAGATTAAGGTTTTGACAAGTTCCTTATTAATGTTAATGGTTACTTAACGTGTTGACAAAATGCAAGTAAAAATACTACATCAACGAGTATATTTTCGTAAATAAGAATAATAATATGGTTAGTACTTACCTATGAGGTGTGAGAAATTGTAAAATTAAGACTTCTCAAAGTTTTGTTTGTATTTCTTTTTTTTAGGTGTTATTCTTTTAATGTGACAAGTAGCTTTAACATGATTCAAGTATTCAATTTTGATTGAATACAAGGACGGCTAAATTTTGTTTTGAATCTTAGTAGAATTTTAGGGTGGCCAGTGATCTCTTGAGGCTTTACTTTTAGGGTTGGCATACAATGTTATATATTGAAAAATATCACTTATCTTAACATACTTAAAACTAATATTGAAAAATTGTAGGTAGGCCTTGGCCCTTCTTGTATCTAGTGTGGCTTCGCCACTCAAAGGTAGTGTCATAACTCAAAACCATGGTATTAATGAAACGTCCTAATTTATTTTTTTACAACTGAATAGGTCTCATACTAAACATATCGTACACTTTGACCAATCTATATTACAACTGTAATTATTACAGTATAATTAAAAGTCATATTTCATTTAAACCCAAAGTACGCGATCATGCGATCTACACGCGATCACGTGTTTTCTTTTTCTGTAATGCGCGATCGTGCCATACAAGTATACGCGATCGCGTGTTAGCATACAATGTTTGAATTTGCAACGAGCCAAGCTTCTGCTAACGTTTTGAACTAAAATACACGTTCATGTAAAACCACGCGATCGCGTGCATATATAATGCTAATATGCGGTCCTGTGTTTTTCACGCGATCGCGTGTCTCCCTATATCTTCATAGCTTAAACTTTTAATGAAGTGTTAATGATCATAACTTTTAACTCAAACATAGTTAAAGTCTGAAACTTTGCCCACACTTTCAAAATATTAAGCACAACTTTTCCTTTAAACACTTTGGACATATGACCCATTTAGAAGCATTTTTACCACTTTTATTGCACAAGTCAATACTCAATATACTTGCTTTCTAACCTGCACTTTTTGACCATATTTTTCTACATATAATTTGACATCTAATTCAATGAATAACATATATATATATTCTTTACTTCAATCTAAACCATGGGTGCTTTTTAGGCCCATTTGGACCCTTTTCAACACATTTGATCCACTTCAAATCTAATCAACATGACTAATCAATCAACTACCATTTTATACATCTATTAACCATTTCAGAGTCAACAATTACATACCCCTTTCAAAATCTAACCAAAAGATCATTTTCCACATTTTACTACTAGTGAACTAATTCACACAATATCCTCTTTTTACAAACCACTATTCAATTTCTAATCACTTGCGACTTCAAAACATAAAAACTATTAGCATGATTCTGAAAACACTTTAAAGGGCGATTTATACAAGTAGAAACCATTACGATAATTATAGAGAAAGCTTGCTATCAATTTACAACAAGTTAGTAACTCCACTCTACCTTTTAGCAATATCCTTTCCTTTTCCGCTTCCACTAGTACCTACACATGAGCTCAACTAAATAGGCATTTTACTTGATGAGAATATGAATAACTAATCAACATCATTTACTAATCAATTGCATTGCATTATGATAGATAACAATCTAATAGACAAAGTATAAAGACAATTCCCTTTTCTTAGATTCACTTCCACTTTCACATTCATATGTGCACATATTTAATTATTGTTCTAGCTAATATCAATTAGCTAGTCCAATCACATTTTAGCCAACATAAATTGGCTACTAATCATACCATAACAAATCTTGATTAGCTATTCTAATCACAACATGGCTAAATTTAGTTAACCATACTAATCATTTACATCTTACAAATTTCAATTCATAACAATTAGACTAATTAGCAACACTTTACATAACTAAATGAATCTCTTGCTCGGAAGCAATCTGAATTACTTAATTATTTTCTAATCACTTTCATATTACTCACCTTGATGTGTTGGATAACTTGTAGCTAATTGATTGATTGATAGTTGCTCTTCTTTAACACCTAACACATATACATATAACAAACTTATCAACAAATAATCACACTTTAATTAGAATTCATCTAAGTTCTTCTCCCCCCACTATGGAGTTAACTAACTTTGCGTTAACTAAATCAACTTTTCACTTTCATGATCACAATTATGATTTTTATGTGCAGATCGGCATCAAACTTTCCTTTTTTTATCGAGTTAGGGTATGAACCCACTTTATTATACAGGTCAGTAACGAACTTTCAAATTATGTTTCGAGTTAGGTAACAAACTTTTTTTCATCTAACTCAAAAATTTCGTTACCTAACTCGAAACATAATTTGAAAGTTCGTGTCCAATATATGTTTTGAGTTAGGTAACAAACTTTCGAATTATGTTTCGAGTAAGGTAACAAACTTTCTTAATTAGATAAAATTATTTTATCTAATTTGACCAGACCCTGTTTACCTATTTTTTTAATTAGATAAAATTATTTTTGGGTTATTTTCAGTTACGGGTCAATTTCGGTTCAAATAGGTCACGTGAAACAATCTCTAAATTTAGAATTCGTTATCAATAAGTATTAAAGTATATATAAAGTAAAAAAATCATGTTAACTAATATGTTCATGCAAATCTAATATTATAACATCATTAAATACCTTGATCTATTGAAATAAATCAAATATTTGATATTTAACTACATTTAGAATTTATTCGGTTTGTCGGGTCAACCAAAAAACCCATTGGGTGAACCGAACCTGACCAAAAAAATAGCAGATTGGCGGGTTGGGTTGACGGGTCCGTGGGTCAAAAATCTCGACCTAACCTTTTTTATTTTCGAGTCAAATTCGTGTCGGATTTCGAGTTGTGTCACAAATTATCAGCACTAATCAAACCCAGGTAAACGCGAATTTTCACACATCCTTTTACTCTTACCACTAATTACTATCCAACTTCAAAGAACTATTCATAAATTTAAATAACTGTCATGCATGTAGAATGACCTATTGTATAACACCCCTTAAATCAGAACCATTTTTTTTATTAAATATACTCTATATCGGAAGCGTTTGGTCAAAACAAATAGTATCAATTACCTTACATAATATACAATACAGTTATATTGTTCAAAACCCTAGTGTGTCAGACTGGGTGTTATAAACTACAAAATCCCAACATTAAATATCAAAACATTATAATAGTAAACTAGTCGTCAAACATTCCATAATACACAGCTTCTTGTCCCCAGCCCGTTATATTCAAAAACATAACCTACAAGAAGTAGGGTGGTGGGATTAGCACAAGGCTAAGTGAGAGAATGTATAATCAACAATCTAACTTAGCATAACAAATATGTTTACAACAAATAATCGTAAACATATAACGTCAAAGAGGATCGGTGGCTATTGAGGTATCCTCCAAAGAACACTTAAAACCAACTGCAGGCCAATACAGTGGTTAACTGATAGCTTGTTGTTATCTTCACACGACAGAGGTTCCTATTAACGATGTGTACAAGGAACCCCCGCCCGCTAAACAATAACAACAAAGCCCAACCAGTGTTGACCTCTGAATAAATCACATATGCCCAAAGGCCAAGTATCACATAATCCATAATCATCATGGCATCATGTCAGACTAAACAGTTTATCAATAGTAGTACTACGTTTACCCGTTGTAACCAAACCTGTTACAACTAAATCACACTGAGAGTTACAGATCTACTCACCTGATCACGATATGTTACTGAGTCTTCTGTTGATCTGAGAATACAAGAGAATACAAATTAGTACTTATTTCATAAATTGGATATAAATTAACATTACAAGTACTTGAACTATAACAAAGTCACCAACATTACATGTTAAGTCTTTGACAGTTTACCATAACATGTTTTCATGTATGAGTTACATTCTAGTTTTAATAACATAAAATTAGCATACAAAGTTAAGCTGAAACAGAACTCTTTACAAAACACCAAGTACCCGTCGGGTATCCCAAGTACACGCCGACTAAGCATAGTACCTGCAGGGTACCAGGCGTACGCACCGGATACTCATCTTTGGGTCACTTTCTGTCCCAAAACATACATTATAATCAATCTTTGATTCCAACAATTGTTTTATTTTACCTTCAAATGTATAAAGTTAAAACAAGCAATAATTTACGAGTCACAATAAGTCATTTGACTTTTGACTAGTCATTCACATTAAACAATCAATTTAAAGTTAAGAAATTTACCAGAATACCACTAGACTCCTAGAGTGGGTGTTACAAATCTCCCCCTTAAGGAGATTTCATTCCTGAAATCTCGCCACGTACAAATAAACTAGGATAACGTGACTTCATACTAGCCTATGTTTCCCACGTAAGGTTTGGACCCAAACAATGTTTCCATTTCACTAACACCATAGGAATCTGTTTCTTGTGAAGTTTGGTCACCTTTCGATTTAATAATTCAACGGGTTCCTCTACCAGTTTCTGACTCTGATCAACTTGCAAGTCTTGTAATGGAAGAACTTGTGATTGATCCTCAACATTACACTTTCTCAAATAACAAACATTAAAAGTATCATGAATACCCCCGAGTTCAGAAGGAAGATCAAATGCAACTCTCTGGTCATTAACAACATGTGTGACACCCGGTAAATTAGGACAACTATTTGTGCCTGATCACAGCAAAATATAGCGTAATTAGTCATGTGATAGACTAAACTGGTACAACTCTCAGTATATTTATATATATGCACACGCACACGATTAATTTAAAACGAAGTTATATTTTTCTTCCAACTCAAATAAAGTATTTTGATAAAATGCTTCATATAAAAATATATCGAATATCCGATGACAAATTATAAAACTATAACATATTACGCAAATAAACGATCGGGTAAACGAAATAACGCGAACACGAGACCCAAATGGGACGGCCTGAACTCGGTCCGCAGACCAGATCCAACCCACCCGTTCCACTTTCTATTACCTTCTTCCTTCTTCATCTTTACACACACCCACCCACCTAAATTTCTCTCATCTCTCTTTCTCTCTCTATCTCTCTCACTACAACACCACAGCAGAAACAGCCACCACCACCACCGAAAATCATCATAATCGGACACCATCATCATCATGATCAACAACAAGATCAAGCTCAAGAACCCATCACAAATCCATTTTTAACAATTTGTAAGAAAACTCCCCTTTTACTTGCAAAAATTAATTGTAATATGTTTATAATCATGTTCTAGTGCTCACTCAACTAAAATATGTCCAAAATCCAAATCGATTTGCATTTTAAAATTCAAAATCTTCGAACAGCCATATCTGCGAACTGAGTGGATCTCAGTTCGCACATCGAACTTAGCTCGCACATTTTACTGCGAACCGACCTGGTCTGCGAACTGAACTTGCTTGCGAGCCGAACCACTTGCGAGCCGAATTGAGTTGCGAGCTGACTTTGCGAAGCGAGCAATGAGTCAAGACCTGCGAGTCGAGACTTGCGAACTGAGTTGCGAACTGAGTTGCGACCTGACATTTCCTACGAGCTGAGACTTGCGAATTTAAATTTATGATTCGTTTTTATAAAAGCAATATAAGCCTATATAAAAATTTTCCCCTTGGACCCCGCTACCAGGGGTGCTGCCCCCGGACCCCCGTACACGATTTCTAAACTTAAACAACAAACGAATACTCAAACAACTAGTTCAGACAGACTGGTTAGTCGCTTACTTATATAACCTTACGTGTTTAGGACACCAGAAGGTTACTATTGGGACAACACGCGTATCTTAGAATCGCTAGCACCACAGGTGAGTTCATAGCCCCACTCTTTAAATGTTTTTACTGTTTTCGGGGTGAGAATGCATGCAACTATTTTACAAATCCTTGTTTATGAAAACGATTTTCATAACCACTTTATAACAGTTCAACACATGTATGCTAGGTTTAGACTCTAGCAACTTTTACAACGTGTACGGTATGGTTAGGTTTTCAATGCCTGAACTTTCAACATGTACATAAAACACTGTAGGTTCTTACTTACAATTTACATATACAATATTACCATAGGGTAATACGACTAGCTAAACACTTGTGAGCAATAATAATGTTTAAATCATAGGAACTACCCTTATACACGAACTGAAACACCGTTAAACTGTTTGCGTGACTAAGTTGATAGAGACTTCAGCTTCTGTCTTAAACTTTGTACAGTTATACCTGTGGATTATATCTTATTATTATGCATATATACTGTTTGGCACTTGTGCTACTTCCGGGCACTTTGTGCTACTTTCGGGCTCGGTGAGCTACTTCTGGGCATGTTGTGCTACTTCCTGGCACTATGTGCTACTTCCGGGCTCTGTGAGCTACTTTCGGGAATGTTGTGCTACTTCCGGGCACTATGTACTACTTCCGGGCTCTTTGAACTACTTCCGGGCACTGTGTGCTACTTCCGGGCACGTTGTGCTACTTCCGAATTACTTATGCATACTTGATATAAATACATGATTACAATGCTAGGCACATGGTGCTACTTCTGATACACATATGCATACATGATTTTACTGTTAGGCATGTGGTGCTACTTCCGATATACATGCATACACTATATAGGCACGTGGTGCTACTTCCGATACATACATACTTGATGTACAGTAAAATACTTGGGCACGTTGTGCTACAAAACAATTATTGCAGTACAACAATACAAACCCTTAGATCTCGTAATCTACATTTTCCTTACTATTAGTAGAGTAGCATAACTAGTTGAAAACATATGTACTTGATGCGCCGCCAACGGTCGATCAGGTTTACCCTGTCGTCGGACCGTCCGTCAGCGGCGGCACCAGTGGGTTTTAAAATTTATATTTGCGGGGCCTAAGTATACCTAGTTACTATTGGTGTATAGCAATAAGGATGACCTAGGGTCGTTCTCTGAGTCAGTGTATTGTGGATCGTGGACGAAACAGGCGTACTTATCAATCTAGCGGGTTTTAAAAGATTTGATTGGGGTTTTGTTTTATACTTAGGTAGAAAATTTAAACTAAAGCGGAATAAAATAAATGTAAATAGCAGATAATCAAGAGAGGGTGTTTGCTATGATTTCGGTAGCCTTATTGATTGGAATGAAAACGTGTTCTAAAGGTTTGTATTTTATTTATTTCAGGTATTTGTGGAGTAAGCACTAGCCCCCTACTGATAGATTTCTCGATCAGTATGTCACTGGGCAACTAGGCTATCCTGATTCTGATCGGAGTAGTTTATCCAGCCCACAACACTAACCGGTGAAGGTATAGTGACCCTTATCTGGGATGAAACCCTGGGTGCATGAATAAGATGACAAACCAACTCGATGTCCGACCTTTCTTAACCCCACAATAATATCTAATCTAAATAAAACATTTAAGACCAAGTTTATATAGTGTGCTTGATTGCTTTCTATCGATGGTTTTGTGAGTCTGGGTGTTGAGTCATGACTCGTGATTCACATAGACTGATAACAACGACTCCTTCCGTGATTACTGCATTGTACTCCACCGGAGGTGTTTCCATTGATGAACCAAGGACCTAGTCGGTACCAGCTCTGCTGATCACAGAGTTGCCGTTATTCCACAAGGCTTAGTAACTGCGGCTTTTCCTCGGCTTCCACGTGTTAACTACACCGGAGGTGTTGTCGACGCTATACCGAGTAATCAGCCGACTTACGGTTCCTTACATTGCTTCATTAAAGCTAACCCAGACTACTTAACTAAGTTTGTATTTAAGCACAATATTATCCATCTATGATATAAACCAGCCCTTACTTTTAAGTCCCAATAAATCCCTAATTTGTCAACAGTGTAGTATTCACGTTCAGTTAGAAAACCATATTTCAACGGGCACAGTGTACTTTGCGTTCAAAGTAAAAAGCAGTATTTCCACGGCTCCAGTGTACTTAGTCTTCAGTTTGAAAACCATATTTCCATAGCCACAGAGTACTTTGCGTTCGAATTAGAAAATAGTATTTCCTCGATGATGATGTACTTAGCGTTCATTTTGAAAGCGATGTGTACACGATTAACATATCAGACCATGTTCATGTTTGACACAAATAACTAAGTACCTTTGATAGGGTTCGCGACGTCCCATCATTAAGGCCGTAATCACGTTTACTAGTTGAAAGGCGATTAGTTTAATAGGTTTAAAATCATAGATAGAAAGTAAATCAAAGCACTATAACATCATTCCAACCAATTTACGACTAACTACATCATAGCAAACACACAATATCACTACTCGCTAATCATGGCAATCAATCCTAAATCTAGCATGACAACAGTAATAACAATCATCATAATGAAATAGATAAATGATAGATATAACCGTAATAAGAGCGTAGCTGAATACAACTTGAACGTTACACGAGCAGAACTCCTAGTATGCGCCAAGCGATATTACAAGATTGCCCCTCTACTAACTAGCCGCTAATCTACTACTAATTATAACATAATCTAGAGAGAGAGTAGTGAGAGAAAGTGTGTGTGTAGTGTTGTGTGTTTCTTGGTGTGAGTTGTTGATGAAATGAGGCTTGTATTTATAGAGATCGCACAGCCGTATCCGTAGACCGTATTCAAACCTTCAAACGCACAACCGTATCACAAAGGCGAATAAAAATCAGATTTTTTATCACCCAAACGCACAATACGGCTGAGCTGGACTGTATACGGCTGAACTGCACCGTATACGGCTGAGCATAGGGTGAATACGGCTGAACTGGGCCGTATACGGCTGAGCACAGGCCGTATACGGTCTGCACAGGCTGTATACAGTTTGTGTCCAGCCGTATACGGTCGGGCTCAGACGTATATGGCTGTGTTCCGCCGTGTCCTGGCCCTTCGGTTCTTCGTTTCTTCGTTCGGGCGTAACTTCTTCGTCGTTTATCCGTTTTGAGCGTTCATTATATCCACGCGTTCGTATTTTCCTAACGAAGAAAATGACATAAGTTAGAGGTCATAATTTTTTGTGTAGCTCAAAAAGTGCTAAAATATGTGAACAGAAGATTCAATGATCGTTTGTGCTCTGTTTTACTCATTTTTAGGTTGTTTTTGTCGATTCTTGAAACATCGTCTATATTTTAGCCCTTATGATGAAATGTGATGTTTAAGTTCATATTTTAAGTGTTTTCATTAATAATTGGGCCAAAATGGTGAGATAATGGCACACAAAAACATGACTTTTTGCGTGTCATCAAATATCCCACACTTAGACTTGCGTGTCATCAAGCAAAACTCAAAATTCTCACTTGCTTTTAGGAAAAACATTTTGAAAACACGAGTTTATTTTTGGGGTGAATCAAAATATATCAAAAACAACCATCTTTATATACAAGTAACATATCCTGGAAATAAGAGAAAGTAAGGTATTCCTTTCAGAGGCATAAAATGATTCTCTTAGGCATGCTTTCAATTCTCGCGATCTTGGAATATACATGACTAGGCGATCTCACAAGGTGGTCACCTCAATTCACTCAAAAGTGTTTCGGGTTACCTATCAATCTAATCAAACGAAATCGCTCATAAGCCAGTCATGCAACATCCATCGTCATAGGCTTGCTCGAGAATCATATCTCCACCACTTAGGTGAGGACGGTGCTAGCTATCCCAGGACATTCAGAGTGGGTTGTAATGGCAGGTGAGGGTTACGGGGTATGGATAAGTGGGAATTTTAGTAGTTGTAAAGAGTTTTGCTTATCTTAGGACTTCTAAACTTTTGAAAAACATTATTTAAACAACCTTTTTAATGAAAACGGAAACGGATAACAGTACGGGAAGAAGATAGCTATTTTGACTTCTATCATTTGAAAATACACGAGGGAATTTATGTCTTTTATAAGACCGGGAATTTTTCAAGAGATTCGAAGCACTTAACTTTATTCTATTTTCTTTTCTTTTTCTTTTGCTTCTATTTTTGGACTTTTCTATGGATTTTTTTTTTGTTTCTTTCTTTTGCCCTTTTTGAAATCCTTTTCTTTCTTTCATCTTTTTCATTCTTCTGATGACTTTGCTTTTACTTGGTGTCAATTTTTCACACCGTAAACTCTCAACTTTTGATTTTTATCAAGGGAACGTACGCGAGAGATTTTGAGTAAACACCAGTATTTGTGATTTGGAGTGACAACAAAAAGGACATTTAAATGACATTTTCCACAAGTTTAAAATTTCTAAGATAAGTTTTGGTGGGTGTGGAATAAATGGTTTAAGATTTAAAGGGTTTTGAAAGAAATGAACAGGCTAAGGCTCAACAGGGTTATCTAAGCGGATCATCAACACTAAAGATGAGTGTTGGAAGGGTTTTGGGCTTGAAGACATATGATGAAAAGGGGGTTAAATCCTAAGGAATGTCAAGGTCATTTAACTGCACCTATACCGCGTACAGTACTCTACCAATGTGGTTTCGAAGTGCATACCAGGAGCAAGTTCTAATTCTGGATGCATACATCGGCACACTCAAACAAACGAATAGTGAAGCATTAAAGATGAATGCTTATATTGGCTCAAGATAGCTCACTGCAAGTTTTTGGGTTTGTTTGTGCCTAGCCATGCGATTCGCCTCTTAGATTATCATTTTAGACCTAAGAAATTCCTATCTTATTTACTCTTAATTTCCAAAATACCCTACTCATATATGGAAAATGCTCCTTCTTAAGATATTTTAACTCAAAAATTTTTGAATTTTTTTAGCAAAAGTGAGTTTTTATGAAAATTAAGCCAACTGAATGAGTGGCATCTCCACTGTCGAAGTTAAGCTTATGATTTTGAGAAACATTTTCTGAGTTTGCTTTTGGAAATAAGAATCTAACAAGCAAACCTAAGGTATTCTATACCGCTATCCCACACTTAGAGGAACATTGTCCCTAATGTTCTCTTGAGTTGGGATTTGAGAAAAATCCCACACTTAGAGTTTGAACAAATCGGAAAATATTACTCAAGTGTTTCTTTTGGGCTGGAATCCCAAACTTAGTGATAAGCTTGGGATATGGCATAGACTTCTTTAATGAGAATTTAAAGCGAACAATCATATCAAAAACGAGAGTGAGAACGAGAGAACTCCCCTATCGATGCGAAAGTGGAAGAATGGAATTCTGGAAGATGCGCTGAAGAGGAGATCTTGACAGGAATTCTTCTTTAGCGGTGGCTCCATGAAGATCTTTCGGCATTAGCGTGCGCAGCTTACAAATAACAGCTCTGTCCTCCATCTTTACACTTCTTTCACTCTCTTGTGAAGATATCTCGTAAGTGTGAACACGTTGGGTATATTTTTACCGACTTCTTATTATAGCTTTTTACCGAAAGTGCCTAAATCCCGAATGCGAAAAGATGTTTTAATTCAAAATGAGTTTTAAGTCATGTGTTTTTAAACGAGTTCGAGCATAATGCGTGAAAGTAGCACGCAAGTACCTCAAATGCTCGAAACACATGTCTTGTTAAAATTTAATTCCTATTTTCCTGGATTAGGTGGTAAAAGCTGAAGTGGTGTTTTGAAAGCATTTTGATACCCAAGTATGAAAGATAGTCAGAGATATATCACTTCTTGGAATTTAAAAACTAATACTAATACTAAGGATACTTATTGCACGGGTTGCCTCCCGAGAAGCGCTTATATTTAGAGTCGAGGGCTAGACTTTTCCTCTTGGATCAGCCAGAAGAGGAATTCCCAGGACTTGGGATGCGGAATGGAAGTGTCCTGGGGTTTGGTGGGTAGAATCTCATAAAATGTCATGCGACGACTTCTGTGATGTTTGGGATTCTCGCCACATGAAGAGGATAGGTATGGAAATGCTCCTCAGCAGTCCTTTGCAAGTATAAAAGATCCATTATAGCATCTTGGACTGCCTTAGAGATTGGTCCATTAGTGTCCACAAGGGTGGCTCCATCGTGCTCAAGCGTCTCACGCACCGGTCGATCTGTCCGCAGGGTGTCCATAAATCCGAAGAAGCGTAGGTGGATGTCCTCATGAGTGGCATTGTTGATGTCCTTCCCTAGTTCTTCAATGGATCCGAATATGCCTTGGATCAGCCGTTTCTGATGGTCGGTATACGTGAGTTCTGGTTTCAGGAAGATGTTAATCATCCTGTTGTAAACCTCACGTAACCCATTGTGGAATAGCTGTCTGGGCTGCTCCCATAGGATAGAACCAAAAATGTCCTTAAGTCGTTCAGAGATGAAATCTGCAACGTTAACCGTCAAACCTTCTGGAACAGAAGAAGGGATGGCACGTGCTCTCTCGTCTGAACTGACATGTTCTAACTTTTCGATGATTATCTGGGCGTGATGCTCGATAGTGCAGCTGATGAAAAACCTGTGTGGTGAGGACTCGTCAATGTGATCATTATCGGCCAATGAATCTAGAAGTCCCTTGAGATCCGCCATTAGCTGAACATCTACTTCGTTTTTAGGATTCCCAGTAGCATAATCCATGTTGTGCTAAAATTTTGGAGAAACTCCATCTGTTGGTGCGAATATGGAAATGCGGACCTGATAAATGCTTGATACACCCGGCCATACGTGGTCTTCCGTGTTTCATAGAATTCCTCTTCATCAGGGAAAGGCTCATCATTGTCTGATGATTCTCCTGTGAGGTCGTTGGCGAAGGCGTTGATGCGACTAACTAGATGTTGCGGACTCAGGTAGGAGTTAGCTTGATAAACCTCATATTCAGTCTCAATGTCCTCAATAATATCCCTTTGACGTTGCGTGTATTCAATAGTAGAATCTCGTATAATCGCAATCAGAGTTCAGAAATCCTCCCCGTGTTCTTCAATAGCACTAAGCATTTCTTCTGGTTCAGACACGATCGGGATTTCGGTATTTCCTATAGTAGGAGGAGGGATAATGACTGGAGGGGGAATGATTGGAGTGAGGTGAAGGAGAATGGAGCGGGTATCGATCGGAACGTCAAACGATATCATCCTCGTCACTCCCGATTCCTGAGGTGTCTGGAAACTCAACAGCGTTGGTGAGTGGTCGAGACTCGTCGGTGATCTGTGATACTGGCTGGGAAGAGTCCATCTCGATATCTCTCTCGTCCTGGGAATCAGAATCATCGCTTGATCCAGATGTACCTCCAAGCTCAAAATGTGATCGAGGCTCAGATGAGTCAAGGGGTGGAATCCTTCGAGGAGGTATATGTGGCTTAAGTAGAGACTCATCATCCAGGGAGTGGTCAATCGAAGGTTCCTCTGAGTCGCTCTCCGGCAGAGGGATGAAGTTCAAAGCATAGTCTATCGGCATGATCTCTGCGGTCGGAGGGTGTGTCTTAGGAATGTGTGGCGGTGTAGCTTCCACTGGCTCTTCCTCTTCTTCTTCTTCTTCTTCTTCTATCTCCTCTTCTTCTTCCTCAGTTTCCTCTTCTATCTCTTCTTCCTCAGTGTCGGAAGTAATCGTGATGGGCTCGTCAGACATAGGGGTGTCTGGTTCAGAATCATCATCCGTGGTAACTCTTCCTGTCGAAATCGCACATATCTCCGCATGCTCTGTGACAGACTGATCAGCTTGATCGATCTTGAAGGTGATAGTCTCTCCATGAGATCTAAGACTGATAGTCCGAGAGTAAACATCTATGATAGTGCGTGCGGTGTTCAAGAATGGTCTTCCTAAGATGATAGGGATATGGACATCTTCCTGAATGTCCATCACTACAAAGTCTGTGGGAAATAGGAACTTATCAATTTGAACCATGATGTTCTCAGCTATTCCCTTAGGATATCTAATGGATTGGTCAGCTAGCTGGACACTCATTTTGGTCGGTTTAAGGGGTCCTAATTCCAATCTAGTGTAAAGCGAATAGGGCATCAGGTTGATACTGGCTCCTAGGTCGGCTAGAGAGTGTATCATGCCCGAGTGATAGATCGAACAGGGAAGGGTAAAGGGTCAAGTATCTCCTAATTTCTCAGGGATTGAGTTCTTTATAAGAGCTGAACATTCCGCGTTCAGTGGGACATTGGGTACTTCGGGTACCTTATCCTTGGTCGACAAGAGTTTTAGGATGTATTTTGAACTGGAAGGGGTTCGGGACACGGTGTCCACGAACTTTCCATCGAGACAGAAGTTGTTAACCTTATAGGCTTTCTTAAGACGATTGGGAAACGGGATGCGCACTTCCCTTTATGGTGTAGGGACAGACGGGGACTCAACTGTCGGTGGGACAGGAGTATCTTTCTTCACCGGAGGAGTGGGAGGTTGGCTCGGTGCCACCTTCTTGTCTGTAGTACTCATCTATTTGGCCTCTTCTACGTGTGGGTTCTGTACCGTGTTACTAGGGAGATTACCCTGGGGCCTAGAGTCAAGACGTTGGGCTAGCTGTCCTATCTGGGTCTCAAGATTTTTGAGAACGGCCAGTTGGTTCCTAATGAATAGGTCGGTTTGGTCCTGCCTAGCGCTAGTCTTTTGGTTAATTTGGTGCTGGCCTTGGATGAACTTAGTGAGGGTATCATCCGTACTAGTAATGGGCACTATGGTCTTAGTGGGTTCGGTCGATTGATCTGCATTAGGTGCAGTCAATGATAGCGGTTGGTTATAGGTGAGTTGGGGTTGTTGTTGGTAAGACGGGTATCTAGGTTGGTAGTTGGGCTGAAAGGGTGGTTGGTTCCTAGGTGGGTATTGGGTGCCTCTAGTCCTAGGCGGAGAGGTTCGAGCGAAGCCAGGTGGATTTTGTTGGCGAGCTGGAAATTGAGCATAGTAAACCGTTCCGTCAGCAGGATCCTCGTACTCAACCTGATAACTTTCTGTTGGGAGGTTGGCACAGTTCTGGCATGCATGAATTTGATGGGCGTGCTGGGATGGTTTCTTCATTTCTCCGATCTGCTTCGTCAGGTGCTCAATCTTCTCTGTCAGAGACTTGATAGCTTCGGTCTGGAATGGATTCGGTGCAGCAATCGGTGCCGATGATGAGGAATGCTCACCAGAGTTCCAGTCGTGATGGTGCATCGTCATATTCTCGATCAAGTTCCAAGCTTCCTCATCGGTGAGTTGCATGAAATTGCCCTGAGCAGCGGCGTCAAGGGTAATGCGATGGTTCGGAGCGAGACCGTTGTAAAACATGCACAGCTGACTGGTTTTCTCTATAAGGTGGTTAGGGCATTTATTCAACAGACTCTTGTATCTCTCCCATGCTGTGTAGATAGATTCATCATGAGCTTGGTGGAAGTTCATTATGTCATTCTTGTATTTGATATGCTTAGCCGGAGGAAAGTACTTAGTAAGGAATTTTGTAGCCATATCCGTCCAGGAGGTGATAGAGCCGGTCTCTAATCCCTCAAACCAAGTCAAAGCGTGGTGAGTAAGCGAATAGGGGAATAGGTATAGACGGACTATATCCTGATCAACCCCGTTCTGCTTGTACAAGTTGGTAGTATGAATGAATCGGTTGATGTGGGGGTTAGGATCGTCATGGGGTAAACCATGGAATTGGCAGAATTCCTTGATAAGCTGAACGATATGATGTTTAAGCTCGAAGGACGCGCCGTCGATGACCGGATAGCTGATGGGTCCACCTCGACCTTCAATTGATGGTTTGGAGCTGTCGGCAAGCGTGACACGTGCAGCCATCGGTTGTCGGTTGTGGATGCGTTTCTTCTTGCGGATCGATCGGATGATCTTCTCAGGATCGGGTACGAAAGTGAGAGATTTGAATCCGTATGATCGGGTCAAATATCGTTGTGTGTTGTGGGAAGGAATTTTCGAATGGAACAAGGAAAAAAGAAAAAACCTACACTAAACTACGGGATACTAGAAAGAAAAATTCGTCTGGAACGTCTTCAGATCTTACGGCTGATTCCCCGGCAGCGGTGCCAAAAACTTGATGCGCCGCCAACAGTCGATCAGGTTTTACCCTGTCGTCGGACCGTCCGTCAGCGGCGGCACCAGTGGGTTTTAAAATTTATATTTGCGGGGCCTAAGTATACCTAGTTACTATTGGTGTATAGCAATAAGGATGACCTAGGGTCGTTCTCTGAGTCAGTGTATTGTGGATCGTGGACGAAACAGGCGTACTTATCAATCTAGAGGGTTTTAAAAGATTTGATTAGGGTTTTGTTTTATAATTAGGCAGAAAATTTAAACTAAAGCGGAATAAAATAAATGTAAATAGCAGATAATCAAGAGAGGGTGTTTGCTATGATTTCAGTAGCCTTATTGATTGGAATAAAAACGTGTTCTAAAGGTTTGTATTTTATTTATTTCAGGTATTTGTGGAGTAAACACTAGCCCCCTACTGATAGAGTTCTCGATCAGTATGTCACTGGGCAACTAGGCTATCCTGATTCTGATCGGAGTAGTTTATCCAGCCCACAACACTAACCGGTGAAGGTATAGTGACCCTTATCTGGGATGAAATCTTGAGTGCATGAATAAGGCGACAAACCAACTCGATGTCCGACCTTTCTTAACCCCACAATAATATCTAATCTAAATAAAACATTTAAGACCAAGTTTATAGAGTGTGCTTGATTGCTTTCTATCGATGGTTTTGTGAGTCTGGGTGTTGAGTCATGACTCGTGATTCACATAGACCGATAACAACGACTCCTTCCGTGATTACTGCACTGTACTCCACCGGAGGTGTTTCCATTGCTGAACCAAGGACCTAGTCGGTACCAGCTCTGCTGATCACAGAGTTGCCGTTATTCCACAAGGCTTAGTAACTGCGGCTTTTCCTCGGCTTCCACGTGTTAACTACACCGGAGGTGTTGTCGACGCTATACCGAGTAATCAGCCGACTTACGGTACCTTACATTGCTTCATAAAAGCTAACCCAGACTACTTAACTAAGTTTGTATTTAAGCATAATATTATCCATCTATGATATAAACCAGCCCTTACTTTTAAGTCCCAATAAATCCCTAATTTGTCAACAGTGTAGTATTCACGTCCAGTTAGAAAACCATATTTCAACGGGCACAGTGTACTTTGCGTTCAAAGTAAAAAGCAGTATTTCCACGGCTCCAGTGTACTTAGTCTTCAGTTTGAAAACCATATTTCCATAGCCACAGAGTACTTTGCGTTCGAATTAGAAAACAGTATTTCCTCGATGACGATGTACTTAGCGTTCATTTTGAAAGCGATGTGTACACGATTAACAAATCAGACCATGTTATTGTTTGACACAGATAACTAAGTACCTTTGATAGGGTTCGCGACGTCCCATCATTAAGGTCATAATCACGTTTACTGGTTGAAAGGCGATTAGTTTAATAGGTTTAAAATCATAGATAGAAAGTAAATCAAAGCACTATAACATCATTCCAACCAATTTACGACTAACTACATCATAGCAAACACGCAATATCACTACTCGCTAATCATGGCAATCAATCCTAAATCTAGCATGACAACAGTAATAACAATCATCATAATGAAATAGATAAACGATAGATATAACCGTAATAAGAGCGTAGCTGAATACAACTTGAACGTTACACGAGCAGAACTCCTAGTATGCGCCAAGCGATATTACAAGATTTCCCCTCTACTAACTAGCCGCTAATCTACTACTAATTATAACATAATCTAGAGAGAGAGTAGTGAGAGAAAGTGTGTGTGTAGTGTTATGTGTTTCTTGGTGTGAGTTGTTGATGAAATGAGGCTTGTATTTATAGAGATCGCACAGCCGTATCCGTAGACCGTATCCAAACATTCAAACGCACAATCGTATCACAAAGGCGAATAAAAATCAGATTTTTATCACCCAAACGCACAATACGAATGAGCTGGACCGTATATGGCTGAACTGGACCGTATACGGCTGAGCATAGGGTGAATACGGCTGAACTGGGCCGTATACAGCTGAACACAGGCCGTATACGGTCTGCACAGGCCGTATACGGTCTATGTCCAGCCGTATACGGTCTGGCTCAGCCGTATACGGTCTGGCTCAGCCGTATACGGCTGTGTTCAGCCGTATCCTGGCCCTTCGGTTCTTCGTTTCTTCGTTCGGGCGTAACTCTTTCGTCGTTTATCCGTTTTGAACGTTCTTTATATCTACGCGTTCGTATTTTTCTAACAAAGAAAATGACATAAGTTAGAGGTCATAATTCTTTGTGTAGCTCAAAAAGTGCTAAAATACGTGAACAGAGGATTCAATGATCGTTTGTGCTCTGATTTACTCATTTTTAGGTTGTTTTTGTCGATTCTTGAAACATCGTCTATATTTTAGCCCTTATGATGAAATGTGATGTTTAAGTTCGTATTTTAAGTGTTTTCATTAATAGTTGGGCCAAAATGGTGAGATAATGGCACACAAAAACATGACTTTTTGCGTGTCGTCAGTACTACTTACACAGTATTGCAGGGAAGCAATACCTTATGTCTGGTGACATCCTAGTACCTCGCTGCTGGTAAGAGCAACATAACTGTTTAGAAAACCCTACGACTTATCTATATACCATTGTGGTGTGTGACACCCGACGATTTAGGGTTACTGGTTAACCCTCTGAAAACCCTAATTACGTGTGTTTAGTTTAGTATTAGGCTAAATACTTGTAATTACTTGTAATTATTTGTATATTATGTGAATATACACCCCCGTAATTTATTTATATTACGCTACGTAATCAGTTGTAATCACGCTTACATAACCGGACGGAGTCCGACACGGTATAAATACGGACGTTGGTGAACAAAATATTAAATAATATGAAATTATTTAATAAACTCAAAAACTTACAAATATTATGGTGATAATATTTAACGAATCATTAATATCATATAAAGTAACATAGACACAACGAAAACGCGCAAACTGAAGCCGGCTACCAAACAAAACCCTAATTAAGATTTTGACAACTCAAAATAAAGTATTTTTATAATACTTCAATGGAAAAACATCTCAATTATATCGTTAATTAAAAATGACACAAAATAATATTACGCGATTTAACGTTTAAACCGAATAACGAATAAATGAACACCGTACGCAACACAGTCTGGAAATCAAAGATTAAAAATCACACACCCACCAAGTGGGGGCCCATGGGGCCGGCCACCCCCTCCCCTCTCCACTTATTTCACATGCAAAATGATGATTACCTCTTTCACTCATACTCCCACTTACATTTCATGCAACCTCATTTCTAAACACTCCATCTCTTTTTACTCTCTCAATTTCCTCTCATCTCTCTCTCTCTATTTCCAGAAAACTCAGTCATTTCTACCACATAAAACCACCCAATAACCACCATCATCACCATCACAAACCACCATAGCACCACCACCACAAAAGTCACTATTTTACAAGGAAAATAAGCTCAACAACAACTTCTCCTTCTCCTCATCTCATCTCCATCAAAATTATTGTAAGGAAACTCTTTTTTACTCTCATATAGCTCATTTACATATTATAAAGCTCATCCAACAATATTATGTCCAAATACCTTGCTAAAATACGTTTTTACAATTTATTCATAAAAGTGATGAATGTGTCCAGAAAATCACAGCTCACTAAAAATGTCATATCTTGGGTTCTAGGAGGAGTTAGAAGATGCATTTTTTTTAAAAAAAATTGCGTATTGAAAAGATCTACAACTTTCATGTTTTACGTTTTTACCAGATCCATACGTATGTTTGTCTATATGCTGATTTATGGGACTGGTCTGGGTGAAAACAGAATCTGAGCTAGGCATTGTTATTTATTTTATTTCTCTATGAATATGAGACTTAAAATCCTTAGGAAACATATGTTAGATACTAGATACATGGAATATCAGTTGGTAAAATTTGTGAGACCCGATTTGGACCGGAAGCTAGTAAGACCCATGGCGAAACAAACCGACAAAAGTCGAAAATATAAAATCTTGAAGCTATAAGTTGCAATATAAAAACTGACACTTTTGGTGAACTCCGACATGAACCGACAAATTATTTGGACTTTATAAACTGATATATGGGTTAGTTTAAAATTTCGGGTCAAACCGAGTAAGTTTGACCAAGTCAACAAAAGCGGCTCGATTTCTAAAAACTTACTATATTTGGAAAATGGTAACAAAAATGGGTTTGGGTGACTTAGTTAGTAACTTGGACCAAAAACTAAACTTAGAAAGTTTCCCGAATGAAAAACCGACACTTAGAACACTTGGATCAAAAAATGGAAATCTGATCAGGCACAAGTGTCGCCTAACCAGCGACACTTACCCAAGTGACGCCTAATCTAGCGTCACTTACCCTTAGTGCTGCCTGAACCAAGTGTCACCTATAGCGACACTACCCCAAGTGACGCTGCCAATTTAAAAATCACATTTAACGTCACTTAACCTAGTGCCGCTAACCAACCGAGTGTCGCCTATAGCGACACTTACTTGAGTGACGCATAGAGTGTCTCCCCTAAGTGACGCCTAAAACAGAAACTTCAAAACTAGTTTCACACTAAGTGTCGAACTCACACAACTTCAATACTTGTATGCGATGCAACACACGAAACATATACTTGGAAAGTATACAATGAAACAACACATAATAATATTGGTTTAAGATTATTATTACAAAGTTTTACCAACGAGTCGTACACGTTTTTGATAAACAAACTTGAACAACTTATTTGGACATACTAGTTGATGAACTAGCTTTAGGTGGACATAAAACCCCCACCTACCCGATTGGCTTAAGTGGACATTAACCCCCACTTATACAATCGCTATAGATGGTCTTTTGAGACATCTACTTATACAACCTCATACGTTTAGGGCGTTAGGAGGTTGCACACGGGAACGAGAACACCCGCTACTTGCTAATATTTGATATTGCTTGCTACCTGCTTAATTCTGGTGAGTTTCATAGCCCTTTTTACTGTTTTTCACTGGGGTGAGAATACATACAACTGTTTTATAAACTGCTTTATGATCACAAGTACTGGCAACAACTTTTCGTACGGATTGCATGAGACCTTATGATAATCCACTAAAGTCCTCTACTTATCATAGTTCGTTAATATATGCGTGAATATTATTGGATAGTACTATCAGGGTTTGACAAACATCGTCCGGAGTAGTCGCGCTAGTCAACCCACGGGCGCAATATTATTTGTGAATTAGAAGTGTATCGGATTAGTACACTTACCGGAGGCAAACAACGTTAAGCTCAAACTATGAGACTCATGCAAATGGTATACTTATATTGCTGTATGCAATACTTTTACTCGTCGTTGGATAACGATACTTTTACTTATCATTGTTGAATGATGCAAAATTGTGAAATCTTGTGGATCATATTAGCAACTGATTACTTAACAAACCTATGAACTCACCTACTTTATGTTGACCTTTTAGTATTTATTTCTCAGGTAACCTGCCATAGTAGGAAGCTTATGGATAGCTTAGCTCGAGTCGCATTATTTTCAAACATCAAGGAACTAGATTGCATTTACTATATTTTGGAATCATAGTTATGTAATTCTACTTTTGTTATGCGAACTCCTATAACTTGTGTAAACATTTGAATCATTGTAATGTAACTATTTTTCAAACGTATCATATAGAGGTCGTTTGCTTTAACTTTTGTGTTGTGATATTTAATTTGGTCGGCGCCCCCATAACACCTCCTACTTCCGCTGCCACGTGTTCTGGGGGTGCGACATGATGGAGCAATACTTCATCTTGTAACAACGATACTAGGGATTACATTTACAATAATCAGGAACCTATTGGTTTATGTTTATAGGTTTACAACTACTTCCATGGTGTTACTCGTGGGAGCAACGACCACATAATATCATATTTTAACACATGGTTTATAAACTGCTTACGCAATACAAATTGTTTATACTCTCGAGTTTTGAACTAACAAAACATGTGAACTCACCAGCTTTATAGCTGACTTGTTTTAGCATGTGTTCTCAGGTGCCCAGCAGGAATAGGACTACTACAAGTTATGCTAGCTCGATTTGGATGTTTTCAAACATTTGGGATTTCCTTTGCATCGCTTTTGTTCTTTAAATTTATGTAATGAAATTATTTGCGAACTCGCAACTTTGTACACACTTTATTTTGGTAATGTAACTACTGTTTTCCAAACGTCTCATTTAGAGGTCGTTTGCTATTTACCTTTGTGCTGTGATTACTTTATTAGTCGCGCCTCGACCCGAACCACTTCCGCAACCTAAATTTGGGGGTGTGACAACATGAGGAATTCTGAATGGACCAATGTACCTGGGAGCAAGATTTCATCGGTTACCAAACCGAATTACACCCTTCCAAGGGGAAACTTTCAAGTAAACTAACTCACCCTCAACAAAAGAAACAGGTCACCTGCGCGAATCAGCATACTGTTTCTGTCTATCCCTGGCTGATTTCAGTTTCTCACGACCAATAGCTACTTTATCTACAGTAATCTGAACAATGTCGGAACCAGCAAACTATTTATCCTTAGCCTCTAACCAACAAGAAATCTATCCACACTCACCTTACCCTGTATGTGAACCATAACCTTACAAGCTTCCTAACTTGAGAAATACGCCCTTAGCCTGTCTCAGCAGTAATGCTGCTTTCTCACCTCCTTCCGACCCACTTGAAGAAATGATTAAAGAACAAGAAGACATACTTAGAAGTTTTACTTATAACATGTCTAAAATCTTTACTGAACTATCAATACACGCCCAAGAGAGTAGTGAGGAGAGTAGGAATCAAGCTAGAGCCAACTCTAGGATATAGAAAGTGGAGACACACACACTCCACATCTATTACACCCGACACAGACTTACATTCTCATAAGTTCGGTTACAATATACCTTTAACTCCCACACCAACCCAATCTTCTAAACCTTCAATTTCACCTATTCCTAACCTATCAACGTCAAAGATCGACGGAGGGTTTGTTCTAGAAGAACTTTTCGAACCACTACAACTCGAAACTTCCGGACGGAGTGACAAGGATGATGAAGTAGACGAAGAGATCGAGATGGAAAGCCCGAATTTGGAGATTTACATGGAAGACTCAGCTTCACATGGATTGGAGGAATACATACCGACTCTGAGTAGTGAACTCATTCAAACTAATAAGGTTGAACACGTCCCACAACCAGTTGTGGTTGACTGTATCCCAAAAATCCCTTTGATTAATTCACTTCCTGATTTAATTGACTTTACTAGTGCCTTAAAGGAGACAGACACCCAAGTATTTGATGATAATGTTGCTATGAGATTGGAGACGCTAATGGACATTGTCCCATCTCCATGCCCAGAGTACAACTTTCTCATCGAACCAAAGACTTTATGAAGCAAGGTGGTTTTTGCATCAAGAGCACCCTGCAAACCATCTCTCCATTACATAATGACGTACACGTCGTGGAGTGATGAGGACCTCTTTGACCAACCCGAACAACCTAATACTCAAGAGGTAGAAAAAGTCGAGAGCTTTGTTTTACCTCAAGTAAAACAAATCACTCACTTTATCATGCCTCTTCCACTGATTGGACATACCTTGACCATAATCTGCTTTAATCCCTTAGGTATGTACCAATACTTCCGCTTATGTCTACTGATGGATGCAAAGGAGCCCCCTAGATTTCCTAAGAAATAGGTTTGGAGTCAAGCTAGTGACTCGAACAAAAACAAGCGCTTCTCGGGAGGCAACCCGTGTCTAACATAGGATTATCAGTAGTAATTAAAGTAGTTTAAGTAGTGAACTAACCCAATAAGTAGAAATGAAACCCTAAAATGAATGTTCCAAGTTTTCTATCTTTATGAACAAAAATGGATGGTTTGCGAAATTACTTCGTTAAAAGTCAAATTTTTGTCAAACCTTAATACTTCCTACTCCCAGTCATTTGGAATTTATTACAACATCTATTTTCACCATTTTCCAAAGTTCTTGTTATCCCTTTCACTCACAAAAATGGAAACCTACTAGGAGTTAGGAGCCTTAGTCATTCTAAACACCCGCTGACATGTTTCGAGCATTTGAGGTACTTACATATATTATTGTGAACATACATAAGATATTAATGCTTAATCTGATTGGTATGTCAATATGTGTATTATGCTCGAACTCGTTTAAAAATATGTGCTTTGGATATCTTTATACTTGGCTACCTGATTCAACTGATAATACTGGTATTTCCATGTCTGCTATTTGTGCTGCGGTGAAATTATAAGCAACTAACACTTTTTGTGTGAGATTAAACTCAAAGTCGTACACTTGTTTGTTTCATCTACAAAGCACTCACTTTAATAGGTTCTTCGCAAACCAGTGAATCTATGATTTGGAGAATAATCACTTGTTTGTTAGATCATGTTTATTTGATCTACTTGTAACAAACAGGGACTGACGCCTATGGATAAAGAATCTTTAAGGATAATGGAAAGATGACAAGAGGAGCTTACAGTTCATTGAGTATGGGAATCTTTGGAGCATTGATTTGCAGGGGACAAGAGATGACACTTATGGATACGAAGATGATTTCTAGTTGTCTATGACTAGTTCATCAAGTTGATCAGCTCAATACTCATCATATGTGCCCACAAATTCCAAGTCCTATAGCTAAACCTTGCCACATAATGGAACCCTAAACCATCATCACCATATCCACCCACATTCACCCATCCATCCACCCCTTCACCCATACAACCATCACCCTCAGGGACTATTCATACAAAGGAATAGATACGGGAAAAATTTGGAAACTGGAGATATCAGTCGATAAAAGAACAACATCAGATTCATTACATCAGTTGTCAGCAAAGGATCTCGAATAATAAAGATTCATGGTCATTGGATTCAACACTTTCAGATCATTATGAGCAGTTGAATTACAGCAGCGGCTCTTGAAGATTAGGATCTTTGTCCATTAATCTCTATCCAACATTTGGTGTTTATTGGTTAGTTATGCTTGTGTCCGAAGGGCGACATCACTTCATTTTCTGCAATCTATCCTTTAGCTCTTAGTTATTTTCGTGAGGAAACTGGTTGAGTGATTGAAGAAAGGTTATACTGCTGGAGCTTAAGTTCAATACATGAAGGTTGATGCGAACCAAGTTCAGAATCCATTGGAGATGACACAGTCAACCATTCAGATCCTCAGCTCACAGTCGTATAGACGATAAGGGAGTTCTGCGTTCCTTTCTCGAGTTTTTTTATCCGTGTTTGCAAGATTATATCGACCTATATCCCATTCCAAACACTAAGTGTGGGATCCTTGAACTCCACAAAATACTAAGAGATATTTTCCATAATTAGTAGAAACTCTAAGTGTGGGATACTTCGACAAGAGGTACTTAATGCATAGATTCGAAAATTAGGGACAATGTTCCTCTAAGTGTGGGATATACGGTCTGCAACCGCAAATTTAACTTCTTGTCCGTAAGTCAAACAATATTTTCATTAAAAGGCTAAAAATAGAGAAATTTTCAAAAATTTTGGGATTCAAAAGCAACACTTTAGAACCTCTATTTTCCAAAAATGTAAATTACAACAAGGAACGAGTTTTAACAAAGAAACAAAACAGTTTACTTAGAATAAGATACAGACGAAAAGGGCAACACATGGCTAGGCATTGACCAAAACATTCGATTCGTGAGGTTTGAGCCCGTGACTAGCATTCATCATTTAAAATGCTTCACTTTTTGTTTCATGTGTGTGCCGATGTATGCATTTGAATTAGAACTTGCTCTTGCAATACATTTCGAAGTCACACCAATGAGTGCCATACGTGGAATAGGTACAACCTATCTTGATAACTTCTAAGGAATCTCAATAGCCTCTCACCACCAAACATCCACTCACTCAACATCCACTTCACACCCAATCAAAACCTCCTTTTATTAATTCCGAACCCACAGAAGTAACATCTTCCAAAAATTTTCAGAGACACTCTCGATTTCCCAAGACTTTTACAAGAAAAGCCATCACAATCCAATACCATAAGAAACCTTTTGGGCCATAAAATATATATATCCATCGGTGAGGTCGGCATGATAAAAAGAAAAGAAAAATAGAAAAGGAAGAAAACAAGAACCATATATGCCGGCACTACCAAGAAAAGGTCCAGAAGAGGAAATTAAAAATCCAAAAAGGGTTACGCTACCAAGTCTTTTCAAAATCTGAGAAATTTCAAAAGAGACTCTCTCAAGAAAAGTACCCCAGTTTCGAGAAAATACAAGGAAAACCCATCACACCCCTCATCACAAACCTTCTTCAAAACCAAATGCTCGATTCCTTTCTAAGATGTCTTGAAAGATTAGTACCGTTCTCATCAAAAGTGATGGAGATTTGATTCTTGATCAAGCTTATGACGAGAATGCTGCATGACTGGCTATCTGAGTGATTGACACTGGCAAGTAGGAAACCCTAAACACCTGAGTGATTTGAGTGACCCACTGTGAGGATTTCCTAGTCATGATTATCATCTAAGTTGCTCGAAGAAGGTATCAAATTCTATAAACCCTTAGTTTCCCGTAAGAACTCTTTCATAACTGTAACTTTATATTCTTTAGATATAGTCTTTCTAAAAATAAGTTCAATTAGAATCATTCCAAAAGCCTTTCATTAATGAGTTTGCTTGAGGACAAGCAAAGTTCTAAGTGTGGGATACATGATATCGCGTAAAAGTCATGTTTTTACTACCGATATCTCTCTCATTCTGGAAGAATTCTTGGATTTTAAACTTAGAAACAATACAAATCAGTGATATTATGCCAAGATGGTCAAAACAAGGTTGCACGACTAAAATCAAGCAAAACGGATGAAAAACGAAGATTCCACGCACGTTTGAAGATTCAAGGCATCAAAACAAGATTTCAAGAAAAAAAGTGCCCATTATCAACATCCATATCATCCAATATGTTTGTTTTCAAATTACGAGTCCAACAGAAGAAGAATCAACAAAAATGGACGAAGAATGAAGATTCTACGTACGCCGGAAGATTCAAACGATTCGTACAAGACATCCAAAGATGGGAGACATATTTTTGGGATATCTTTACATCAAAGTCTTCGTTTTTGAATTACGAATCCAACGCAAAAAGAATCAACGCAAACGGACCCATAATGAAGAAGATACGCGCAATTTAAGCAACGCAGCGAAAGAAAGTGAACCGGTGCGGCAGCACGGCGTACCAGGCCGGCCACCCGGCCACCAGGCCCCCGGCGCCGGCCAACCACCCCCCGTCCCATTTCTGCTTTTTGGTCCTTGCGCGTACCTGGTGCACCACCTTTCCATGCTTTTTCGTACCCGGTGCGCCACCTTTCCATGCTTTTTCGTACCCGGTGCACCACATTTCACTTTTTTTCTAATGTGAGCCTTGGAATGCTAACATGAGCCACATTTCACCTATAAATAGCAGCCCTAAGACTTCATTTTCACACACACCTTCCACACCTTTCATATCTTTCTTATTTCTTTCTAGCTTTTATTTTCTTTTTCTCTCTACTTTCTCTCTCTAAGCTAATTTAATTAATTTAGTGAGAGATAAGTAGGAGATTAATTATGTAGTAGTTAGTAGTAGCTAGCTTAGCAATGTAACGCTTTGGATTATTCAGAAGTAATATAAGCATCATTTTGCTCGTAATAATTACGGGTAATATCTATCCTTTCTTTTATTAATTATTTGTAATGTTCTTGTTTGATGTTTACAATTTATTAACATTAGAAATGTCTATTGCCATGATATGCGAGTAGTTTCTTATATGTTTGCCATGATTTAGATAGTTATAATGGGATGATATTAAATATTGTAAAGTAATATGACGGCCCCTATTCGACTGTTCCCGGATATAGTGCTAGAAACGCTTTATGCGGAGTATAAACGTATGGAAGTCTGGGACGACCGAAGGTAGTTATATTACGGATCAATATTTCTGTTTATAGTTTAATTATAATATTATGAACGAATGATGGCATGTTTGGCCAACCGCTTATGACCAGACTGCCCCAACTTATTCCGGTAGGGTAAAACCTGTTTATGCGACTATTTATTCAATAGACCATGCCATGATACGGACGTCTCTGACGACCAAGATTGGGGAATAGGATTCGAGGGTAGTCGTTGGCCGATGTGTTCAGTACATTTGGGAGAACTTCCGGTGTATTGTGATTGTTTGTGTTTACTATCCATGTGACATATCTTCTATCTGATTGCGGACAACTCTACGTTAGTTAGTTGATAGGATCGTAAAAACAACTCATTCCAACATAGTTTAAATTTATAAAAAGAAACTTATATGAATGGGAATTATTATACTTTGTTATTGTTTAAATATATGACACTAGACCTAATTTATGGAGCATCCTTTCTAGTTATCCACGTGACTACAACTTAGATATTAGGGAGTCATGAACCTTAATTGTGGTAAGTAGTTATCTGTGCCCATGACATGCAATAAGTAAGACACAGTGAAACCACTCGTTGTATATATTAGGTTTACATTTCTACACTGCTTTACATTTAGTTAGTTTAGAGTGTTACTTTCACTGTCAATTACTCTTGACCGCATGTTGGATGTAAGAATCCGTGGAACTACCATGTAAAGTACACTGTTTATTACTAAAAGGTATGGTCTGCATATGAAACACGTTTTGACAAACTGCGAATAATCCAGGGATGTATAATTGTTTGAAAAGGAGAGGTCTAGGTCATAAATCAAAGTAATTAGAGCTTAAGAAAAGTATTAACAAGGTCTAGAAAGGAAAGTCTTAGTGACTTAGATACATGAACCCCCTAGATCTTACATATTTGGTTCTTTAAACATAGCAAGTTAATAATTAGATACATATTTAGAAGAACGCGAGATAAGCTTAGGTGTTAAGAACGGTCGGACCTATGAGACAATACGCTGCTTTATTCATGTACCTCGGTTTTTCACCAAGATAAGTTGCTTATCTTTCAACTAGGTAAGTATTGGGAGTTTAGCGTATTGCTCCGATCAGAATCACGATAACCTAGTCCCTAGTGACATGCCAACGGGAATTTAATTGGTAGGGTTCTAGTGTTTACACCAAAGTATGTTAATCTATTAATCTAAAAGTGTCCCCATCATAAACACCATCCCGGTATTATACTATCCCAAGTCATGGTGAACCACGTCTTCCCTATCCTTGGTTGTTCCATACGTGCTAGCTAGCTTATTTTTAATTTCATTGTTAGTAGTTTAAATTAGATAAAAACAAGACAAAACCAACTATCTGAACCCCATTTTAAAGACTTAATTATCCAAACAAGCTCTGTTTCAAATTCAACCATCTGGAGACGACCCTGATCATCCTTACCACGTACTAGTATTAGGTATTTGTACCCAGTACCAGTAGGTAGTTCGGAGGTTTAGGCCCCAAGCGAAATAAATTTTAAAACAGGGACCCTGATCGCCCCCTCAGTCGTTACAACAACACCAACGACACTGACGGCTGGGAGCGCATCAGTATCCCATACAACAACTCATATGGAGGCATGCCAATACTCGAATGATACGAATTATTATAAGCAAATTTGTGCAATGGTAGGTGCGAATCTCAAGAACCTCCATACTCCAACACACAAGCATGCAACATGTCCTCAAGAGTCTGAATGGTTCTCTCAGTCTGACCATCTGTCTGAGGATGATATGCGGTACTCAAATTCACCCTAGTCCCCAATTCATACTGAAGACTCTGCCAAAAATGAGATATAAACCTAGAATCTCTATCGGAGACAATCGATAATGGAATCCAATGCCTCAAAATAATCTCATCAATGTACAACTGAGTCAATTTGCTCAATGATGTTGTGTCACTGGTAGCAAGAAAATGAGCACTCTTGGTCTATCTATCAACTATTACCCAGATCATATCATTACCCCGTGGTGTCCGTGGAAGTTTAGTGACAAAATCCATCGTCAAATGTTCCCATTTCCATTCTGGAATCTCAAGCTGTTTTAACGAACCATAGGGTTGCTGGTATTCGGCTTTGACTTGAGAACAAATATGACAAGAATCCACAAACCGTGCCACATATGTCTTCATAGTAGGCCACCAGTACAATGGTTTCAAATCATTATACATTTTAGTACTCCCTGGTTGAACAGACAATCGAGACTTGTGAGCCTCAGTGAAAATCAAATCACAAAGACCACCAATTAATGGAACCCAAACACATTTTAGTACTGAAAAGTCTTTAATCCCCTAGAATCATCCAATAATAGATCCTTCCTTTTCAGCATAACCTCTGATTTCAAATTCCGATCCAATAATGCCTCAAGTTGGGCAACTTTTAACTGATATAGCAAATCAGAAGAAACTTCTAAATGCATAAAACAGATTCTGCCAGAAGTTACCTTACGGATCAAAGCATCTGCAACAACATTAGTCTTTCCCGGATGGTATCGAATCTCACAATAGACAATAAATAATGTAAATAATGTAAAATCATCGTCTTTGACGCATATTAAGCTCTTTCTGTGAAAACATATATTGAAGACTTTTATGATCTGTACAAACAACGCATTTAGTACCATATAAATAATGTAAAATCATGAGTAGGATAATTCCTCTAGTGAGTCTTAAGCTGACGAGACATAAGCAATAACATGATCTCTCTGCATCAAAACACAAACCAATCCAGTAAAAGATGCATCACAATAGATAATAAAATCATCAGATCCCTCAGGTAATGCTAATTTAGTCAAAGGACCAGCAATCTTGGAAAAATCTTTAATAAATTTACGATAATAACCCGCTAACCTAAGAAACTTTTAATTTCAGAAAAGTTTTAGGAGCATCCCAATTCATCACACCCTCGACTTTAGATGAATCTACTTTAACCCCATCTTTACACATAACATGTCCCAAAAACTGAACCTCCCGTAACCAAAATTCACATTTCGAGAATTTAGCATAAAGGTGTTCTATTTTCAAAGTTTCAAGAACCAATCGTAAATGCATTTCATGTTCAGATTCCGTTTAAAATAAACCAGAATGTCATCAATAAAGACAATAACAAACTTGTCAAGAAAAGGTCAACATACCCGGTTCATCAGATCCATATATCCCCACTTGACGCCATAGAGTTCCAGGTCCAAATCTTTAGTAGGAATAGATGGGTCATCCGCTGAAGCTACACATCCAGTTATTAACATAAACAATTAATAATAATATTTGTTAAATGTTTTGTAAAACCTAAGTATTAATGTTTTGTAATCAGATTAGGGTTTTAATGTTTTGTAGACCCTAAGTGCTAATATTTGTTAAATTTTTAGGTTGTTAGTATATAGATGGTATACACATGTTATATGTATACATTATGAAGCTTTCATGATGAATTAGATTAGGGTTGAAGTATTTAAACCCTAAGTATTATAGAAGTTAATAATTGATTTAGCTAATGATGAATAAATAACTAATACATGTTAAGAATCATAATATGATCATGAATAATTAGCAAAAGAAAGAAAGTGATAAGAATGTATAATTATACATATTCACATGATTTTGGTTCTAAAGAAAAAGTATATTATTGTTGATAAAGATTGTGAGATGATGATTAATAAAACCATTATTCATGTTTATACGATGAAATTGTAATTGGTATAAATAAATATATTACCAATGGTATTAAAGTAAAAGAAGTAGGACAAATTGATAAAGTATGATATTGTGTGCAATTTGTGTTATGTGCCTATGTGATTAGGTAATAAAGAGATTGAAAATGGTACAAGTGAATCGTTAGTGGCTTTGCGAGGTAAGTTTCGAATTACGTGATCATGGTGCTAGGAATGGTTGTGGCCATTTGCTAGTGGTTTGGTACGGGTAATGATTGAGGCCATAAATCCGTGTGATTGCTAGTAGTATACGACTAGCATGGGTAGCAAGGAACCTTAGCTAATAGTGATAATAATGACATGTGATTGTTTGTCGTTACTTACTAAGCGTTGTGCTTACGGTTGTATGATTTCTTATTTTTAAGTGAAGCAAGTGGTTCAAGGGTGGACTTGGGTAAAAGACCCATTGGGAATAAATAGGGAGTATGTGAAAGATCCATTGACACACGAAGGTAGAAGTCGGGTACTAAAGGTAGAAGTTGCTATAATTGGTAACTAGCTCGTGTTCGTTAAATCATGCTCATGATGCCTGATGTATGCTAAGTATAGGCAATTATAATCACAAGTTTTAAATTAAGGAATACTAAATAATACTATCACATAATTTAGGCAAGTATTAACCTGTTCGTATAATATAGATTATTAAGTAAGTCCAAGTTCGAACACAGGGAACGTGATTATAATCTATAACTAATTATCTATTTATTTCTAATTACAATTTATACACAATAATAATATATAATAATATACAAGATAAGGGGGACGTTTTAGTTCCGATCGAACATATTTATAATTGATACAGATTCTAATAGATAAGTCTAAGGTTCAACTTAAGAATACTCAATTGGATAGAAGATTATAATTATTCAAACTATTATTGATTAAACTTATTATATTAACTTATGTCTATTTGCTTTGTTGGCTATTATTATTGGTGAATTACTAATGTAGAAAATCACAAATGTTAAGATAATTTTCATATAGAAATACAGTCAAAGGTTAAGAAAAGTATTACTATTTATTAAGATCTATCAGCAGTTTATTAATACAATTCCTGATTTGGTTGAATTACAATGATATTCTTCGTCTATCGCAAAGGTTAAGATCAAGACATAAACATAATCACTTAATTTATAAAACCCAAAAGATTAATAAAGTTATGATATAAATCAGTTAATCATGTCAAGAATCATTATTAATATAATATAACACAGACAATTCTTGCATAATAAATGTTCAATAATATAGTTCCAACATAAACATATAATTCATATAATAAATTCAATTATTCATTTAAATATTTATAACGAAAACCTAATTAACAAGTAATTCAAATAAACAATATCCATAAATAACCCAAAAGATTAATAAAGTTACAAGGATAAAGAAACCGAACTAATTGTCGAACCAGCTTTTCCTAGGGTTAAAAACCTTCAAACCCTACCTCCTTAGCCTCCAAAATCGCACTTAAAGTCGACCTAAAACCTTAATATTCGTATTTGTATTCTAAGAATCCTATATCCTTAAACCTAAACTAAGCCTCTATTTATAGTTTTTCAAACCGCCAGTCCAACCGCCGGTTGGATCTCCCAACCGCCGGTTGGATCTCCCAACTGCCGGTTGGTTATCTTGAGTCCTACTCCAAATCCTCGTCTGGAACCGCCTTAGATTAAATATATTCAACCGCCAGTTGAGCTTGATTTCCAGAATCTTCCAACTTCGGGTTGGGCTTCATTTTTGAGCTTTCTTCTTTCTCATACGGATTTTAACCTTCATTTTGGCCCAATTCTTCACTATTATTATTTTGATCTTCAATTCTTTAAGGTTTTAAGTTCCTTTTCTTCAATTACTTCACTTTCTTCAGTTTCAAGCTTGTTCTCGTTCCTTTTTCTTCAATCTTTAATTAAAATACATTTCTGCAAATATTAACAAAATAAGTATCTAAAATCATATAAATGCACTAAAATGTATATAAATATAGGGATAAATAGTATAAAATATAGTATCTATTTGATGCTTATCAATGCCTAAATCCCAACCTTTTGTAAAACTATGATATAAGTTGTTGTTGGTCTTGAGTTGGTATATTAGTACTTCAATAGCATGTAAATATTAGTACATGTTGAAGTTTTTGAATTAGTTTTTCTAAAAGTGTCGAAATGGTTAAATTGGAGAATTTGGTTTGATTCTCTTGTTGATATGTTTTTTCGATAGTAGTTATAATGAAAGGTTATGATGAACTCTGGAAAATTTCATGGTTCAAAGTTGTTAGAATTGAGTTTTGCACATTTCTGAAGTTAGTTTAAAAATCTGTCTGCACAGGTCTGTTTTGACATGGATCGCGACGCGATTCACTTCGAATCGCCACACGATCTATTCGAAATAGCGACGCGATTATATAATCATTGCGACGCGATCTTATAGTAAATTGCGACGCAATTATACTTGGTTGCGGCGTGATCTTGGTCACAGAATATAAAATTATATTTTATAACTAATTTACATACTATCAAGGGTTGGGTGTTTCACTTACATAATCCAATTCCAATTCAAAAATAATCCGATGAAGGAGAAGCTACTCTGAATTTCGAATTACTAGAAGTCGAGAGGTGTTAGAGTGATTCCTTATTTCATAATAGTTTACCCAAAATCATGTTTGTAGATTATGATGACGATCGGGATGAACACGAAATTTTGAAAAAATCGCATGAAACTTGTTGATTTGATGCTGGAACCTAGATAATTTGATGTTAACTTCAGATATCAGCATGTATAAACGATGGAATTGAAATCAAATTTCAAGGGCGCCCCTTGAATAGCGGAGAACGTGCGACAGTTTATAGCGGTTAGCAGACGTCTTCCAAAAAACTGATTTACGGAGCAAAAAAACTAAAATTATGGAATAACAGACGGCTGTGATTTCAAGTCAACCAAATTGGACGATCCATACTGCAAGTCAACGAAAAAAACCCCGCCAATACGATTGTCACTACTCCGGAGCCATATATATGGCAAATTACAAATTACGAATAATTAAGAAATGTTGTATTTATATTGGATTGGAAGGTTGTGCAACTTATTACATAAACACGATCTTATTACATATAATTTCTGTTTTTTTTTGTGTTGTGTTTAAGAGGGTATGTAGTTTGTGAATTAATATGGGTTAATGTATAAATTCGTTACTGTACTTTGCGAAAATGTTCATGTGGGTTACTAAACTTTAAAAATGTTCAATTTCATACTGTACTTTCAAAAAGTGTTTTCACGCCAATTTTTGCTACAGTACTCAGTGACCCAATTGCACATTGTTATGTACATTTTTAGAAGTACGGTAACCTAATTGAACTATGGTGAAAGTTTGGTAACCTAATTGAACATTTTTGAAAGTACAGTAATCCAATTGAACATTTTAAAAGTACAATAACCCACATGAATATTTTCGCAAAGTACAGTAACGAATTTGTATATTAACCCAATTAATATTGGAGTTAATAATTAGTATTGGAAAACATTTGACCACTATCTATAAGTTTGTCATTTACAGGTAAACTCTTATAATTAATCACATATAATATTACAAATAATGAATTAACTTGCATTGAAATAACCATTGTAGTAAGATTTGAGTCTATGACTTTAATATAACTTTTTGATGTTAGCTATCCAACTAATAGAAAGAATGAACGAAAATATATACATGTCAACTTTGTAATGCGATAGTACATAATAGTAAGATTAAAAATATTTATAAAAGCTTTTGTTTATTAAATGACACCTTTAAAAATTATACTTTATAACATGTTTGCAAGGAATAAACTCCAAGAGCTTTGTTTTTGTTTTTTAGTTATAATTTATGGAAAATTGATTAATATTTTTAGAATAAACCGTGCATTGCATGGGTAATGAGCTACTATTTATAAAAGTGTGTGTATGATGAAATATAAAACTGTGTGTGTATGATGAAGTTGAACATTTTGACAATCACCCACGAAGTAGAAGTAATATATACACGTGAAAACTTTAAGTGAATATATTTGTAGTACCCCAGAAAAACATAAGTAGGATCAAAGTTTAATACTGCTAGATAGAACATAATGTTGCAACAAACCCTTCACATTAAAACTAAAACATGTGGGGAGAACAAAATACAATTAAATATAGGGAACTGATTCGGACACCATTAATTTTTAGTTGTACACCATCATACGTTTTACAGTATTGTATAATACAGTCCTGTAAAGTATATTTGATGATGTACGACTAAAAACTAATGGGCTACGAATTATCACCTTTAGATATAAACATAATTTTAATTTTTCTTAGTTAAAAAGGACCAAAGGAAAAAGTCTAGGGGCAGGCCAATCTTTGTCCATATTCAAGATCCAGCTTTTGCCTTTTATTCCTGATCGTAGTATTTCACCTGTTTATGTTTTTTAAATATTTCATTTTCCGACTGTATTTTTGATTTTTTTAATATATTTCTATTTATTTCTTGAATTCTTTATATAAAATTCTGCAAGGAAAATACAATTCAAACAAGAATAATAATCAATACACCTCATAAATTGTTTGGCTATTTTTTTTCATAGCCTTATAAACTTAAAAATAAAAAATTACCATAATACCCTTACGTATATTGTAAAATACTAAACTACCTTTTAACTTGTTATGGAAAGAGTGTTAATAATTATTACATTCAATTTTTAACATTATTTTGAATTATTAAAAAGTTTCACGCACTTTAATTAGTTATAATTTAACATTGTCAATATCATATATTTTCTAACTAGCATTAAATCTGTGCGATGCACGGTTAGAAATATATAATATCGTAATATGTGGATCATAAGTTAAAACGATACATAAAATGTTTTAATCATATTCAACGTAACTTTATGCTGTATACACTTTATGTAAAAGTGATGATTAGTACATTGTAGTTTTGTATCTATACACCATCAATCATACTTTAAGGTGTTGTACCGTACAACGGTGTAAATCATGTCTGTGTTGTACGGCTAAAAAAAGTGGGTATGAATCACTTATCTTTATATAATCATTTTTGTTAACATTAAAAAATAAATAGATAATATTGAATAATTAAGTTGTGTAATTTAAACTAAAAAACTCTTTAAAAAAGAGATGATTAAGTTGATCTATCTATCCTAAAGCTTAACAAAAAAAATTCAAAATTAAGAGAACTATAATGAAAACTACAATGACATTAAAAGAAAGTTTTCAAAATTTACCATAAGTTTATTTATTATTTATTATTTTTTAGAGAATTAGAGAGAGAAAAGCCAATATTAAGATGAAAAAATCAAAAACTTATATAAATTAAAATTATAAGGAAAAATAGATTAAAGGATATCATGATTATATTTTGTACTATAATCAAAACCTATGAGTGTTATCACATGACACATAGTTCAAATTAAATTGATTATAATTTTAATTTTATCAATTATCTTATTAACTGACATTTATTATAATATGAATTTTAATTAATATTTCCTTATTTAGAGTAAGGGTGTAGAAAAATTCACGTCATCAAGTGATTTTATATGGTGATGACACATATGATTTATATGATGTGGTATGGGTAGATATTTGACAAATAATTGGAGGTCACCTCCCTTAGTTATAATATAAGATATTGAAAATAACAATGGACCATTTCCGAATCCAATTATTAAGAATTGAATTTTGTCGATATTCTTAAAGCCGTCTCTTTAACTAATATTATTGTTAGTTATGACCATCGACCAAAACTATATTTTTAATAATTGGTGCATTGAGCGAATAGTTTTCTATGGGTGTGTTTGGTAAAATAGTTGTAGGCTGTAGCTGTAGCTGTAGACTGTAGCTGTAGCTGTAGGCTGAAGTTGTAAGCTTTAGCTTTTTTATATGGAACTCTTTGGTAACTAGCTGTAGTTGTAACTTTAAAGTGTAAAATAACATAAAAGGACATCGATATAAAAATAATTGATCAAAATAACTAAAAATAAATTTAGGTAACTGATAAATACAACATAAAAATTGATACATACACCAAATTTATGTTTTAGTTTGTTTGTACTATAAGCTTTAACGATTGTATAGTTTTATATATGAACTAATTTATTTGTTGCATCCATCAACTCCCATAAATATAACTACTAAAAATGAACATATATATAAATAAGAATGGTTATATTTTTAAATTTTATTAGTAGTTATATTAAAAGTGTAAAATACACTTTTGTATATTAGCACCCATTCTTAATAACACATATAATATTTAAGTTAGGTGTATCATAAGTTTTATTGTCAAGTCATATCTACTCAACACTTTTTATAAATAAAATAGAAAATAGAAAATAAGCCTTACATTATGCAAAAAAAAACTTTGTACATGTTCAAAGCTAGAGAATCTTTACACTAACAATAAAAAATACACTAAAAAAAAAGTATCGGTGCAGGAGGCTAAAAAGGTTATTTAATTCATTTATATCTATAAAAGGGTATCAATGTAAATTATGATGCAAAAAGCTACAGCTTGATTCTAAACGCTCATCTTATTAGCGTTTAATTTTGGGGCTTTTCAAAAATTTAAAAGTTAAAATATTTACCATCCAAACAAAGCTTTTAATTTGATAATCTTTTTTAAAAAAAAATCAAAGGCTAAAACTCGTAAAAGCTCTTAGACCATCCTCATTCACAACCAAACCAATCCAACTATCAATTAAAAAATTAATTTCTCTCTCTTCCACTTATCAATTAAATATATTAAATATATTAAATATGTTAAAATAATCATCAACCAACAACAAAATCAACCCAACCTAGGTTGGTCAACCAACCTAGATTGGCCATGAAGATCACCAAAGTCCCACCATTCTAATTATTTTATTATATTTTGATGACCAACCAAATGGAAAGATCACCAATGGGGATGGTCTTAAAAGCTTATTGTCAAACACGTCCTATAACTAATAACACCTCTATCAAATAACTCCTCCCATTACTTCCTTCCATTTTCAATTAATCAATTTGAATTTAAATAACTCATTATAATTGAATTAAAAGACATAATAAATTTTGACATCATCGTTAGATTTTATAACTAGGTATTTATTATTTAAAAGAATTAAAAATTTAAAAAAACAATAAATATTAGAGACCCACTCCTTTTTAAGCTTCATCCACCACATACCTTTTGGCTTTTACACCCACTCAAAAGTATTGTATGGCCAATCCAACAACCACCTCACGCGCCACCACTTTCCCCACCGCAAAACGCCGTAAACTTTCCGACGACCTCCACCACTACTCTCTACTACCAGGCCTGCCGGATCACATAGCCCACCTATGTCTATCTCTAATCTCTCCGACCACCTTATATTCCGTTTGCCGGTCATGGCGTCGCCTCCTTTACTCCGCCACCTTCCCTCCTTTCCGATCACTTTACACCCTCTCTCTTCCCATAACCGCCGCCGACGGCGGCGGCAGCCGGCATGCCCAAACACTTACAGTTCACTCTTTCGATCCAGTCTCATCAAAATGGATTACCATTGACTCTCCACCACCACCACCACCACCGTATCTCCGCCATCTCTCCGTCCACCATCCGTCGTTTATATCCCGGAATTTGCCAATTCAGTCGTTATCAATCTCCGGCCACCTTGTTCTTCTCGCCGCCACCTCCGTTCACCAAAATCTACCCATTCCTGCCTTTCCACATCCTCTTATCTTCAACCCGTTAACTAACACTTGGTCCTCCGGTCCGCCACTCGCCACCCCACGACGGTGGTGTGCTGCCGGAGTTTTCCAAGAAACGGTGGTTGTTGCTAGCGGAATCGGTTCCCATTACACCGAGACCGTTGCTCAATCCGTTGAGAAATGGGTATTTCGAAAAACTGAATCTTTTGATGGTAAACATATTTTTTCAGATGGGAATCACGAAAAGATTCGATCTTTAGAGCATTCGAAGCTAAAGATAGAATCTTTTGATCAAAAACGATATAAAAGTTATGAAAAGATTCAGTTTTCTAAGAATTCAGAGCAAAAGATTCAATCTTTTGATAACAAACGATACGGGAATTACGAAAAGATTCAAACTTTGAAGAATTCGGAGCTAAACAATGAATCTTTTGATCAAAAAAGAAATGGGAATTTCGAAAAGATTCGGCATTTGAAGAACTCGAATCAAAAGATTGAATCCCTTGGTACAAAATCAGGTGGGGATTGGGAAAAAATGCAATCTTTAAAGAATTCAAAACTGTGTAGAGAAGCCATTGATGCCATTGGATGGAAAAGAAAACTTTGCATGGTAAATGTGAAAGGTGATTATGCAAAAGAAGGATTTGTTTACGATCTTGATTCCGATGGGTGGTCGGAGATGCCGGCGGGGATGTTGGGTGGTTGGAAAGGTCCGGCGGCGGCGATGGATGAAGAGTTCATTTATGTGGTGGATGAAACAAAAGGTGTGTTGAAAATATATAATGATGATGGTGATGATTGGTCGGAAGTTGTGTTGGATGAACGGTTGAAAGGGGCGGAGTATATCGCCGCCGGTGGTGGTAGAGTGTGTGTTGTGTGTGGAAAAGATGTTGGGATGATATTAGTGGTGGATGTGGAGGTGGCGCCGCCGCAGTTGTGGGTTGTTGAAACACTTCCGGGACATCAAATCATGGGTGTTCATATTTTGCCGAGGATGTGTTTGCCGGTGAGTGAAGGTGAATCCAAATAATAACTTTTTGATGTTTGATTATTTTATTTGTTTATTCATAGTTAGAATATTATAATGTCAATACTTTTGAGTTGTATGTTACTATAGAATATTGAATTGATATTCAAAAGTCATTGTTTGTTATGTGCATGAGATCATAAAAGTAATGGATGGATTCTTATGTCATTCCTTTTATTTTCGATATATTTTATCATGATAAAAAGTCCATTAAAGGTGAGTGAAATCAATTTGGACTTTGTCACTTTGATTCAAAACTGTTTTACGGTTGATGAGATTGAGCGAATGAAGCGAATTTGTATGCTGATAAATTATGGGAATTGGCAGAATTAGCAAAACTTATTTCATTGGCGTTAAGAAAGTTATCCAAAGTTGGGTTTTGGTTACTTGTGAGACGTGAGTAAGAAAAATTAGAATTACCAAGTGATAAAACTGTTTCTGAATTCACAAGTGTTTTTTTGTGTCATGTCTAAATTTAAAAGTTTTGCCTTTCAGGTAACCATGTTTTACCTTGAAATTTGCCATGCTTCACAGGAGTATTATTTAACTAATAAAAAAGGAAAAAACGCTAGAAGGAGGGCTTGAACCTCCGACCTTGTGGTTAACAGCCACACGCTCTAACCAACTGAGCTATTCCAGCTTTACGTTTAAGGATTGTTTAAAACCTATATTATCTGGAGTGTAAGAATTGGGCTGGGCTTATATGCATTTCCGGGCTTTGAGAAAGGGAGTTGAAGCTAACTATATGTGGCTCAGTGGCTGTACTCGTTATTTCATAAGATTTTGCTTAATATCGATAAACTATAACCAAACAGTTAAAGCATATTACAAAATATTAGTAGTAGATTAGTTATTGAATACTTGTCAATTTATAAATATATATAATCTATATATAAAGGCTACTGTCGTACGTTTACCTTGGTATCATCGGTGTCATACCATTTTACTAGACGAAGATTGTGACAACTCTCCAAATTAGATATTAATTAAACACTAAGTATGTGCATTCTTACGCTAATTTCCTGGTTAAATTTAAACAAAACTTTTTGATGTGATGTAAGCCTAGCAACCTCGGTACTTTTAAACCAAAAAGTATTACTTAATACGTAGTCATCTAAAGTTCTGTACAAATGTATCACAACGAACCCGACAAAAGTAAATAACAAAACTTGGTGACACAAAAATAATTAATAATTCAATTATTAATTATGAGTATTAATATATCTATAACATATAGATAAAATGATTTAAATATACGTTTTATATAAAACGTATTATGTAACGAACAGAAACAATTGTAAAATGTACACAGAGATCACAAATCATAAAAGATCTATTTTTCTCATTCATTCGAAAGTATTTGGAACATTACCTCAAAATATGAATTCGAAATTCGACTGAAATTTGGCACCCAATTGAATATGCGCAGTCCAATGTACAAATTTGTACAACAGTCTAAAATAATGAAAATCTCATTATTCTAAATTTAAATAACGTATCTAGAGAACATCTACAAAATAAAAATAGTAAATAGTAAATTTTATATTGCATTAATTATACCCGTACTCGAAATTAACGGGTCAAAGATATAACACCTAACTTCAATAATTCACAGACAGAGTGAATATATAACCATGCTTCGTCTACTACTTGTATACTTCACAGGTTCTTATTTCTCCATTTCATTTCATCCTCATTTTCTCAAATTCATTTTCTTATACATAACAAAAATCAAAACTCAGTAACAAAGGGAGTAGAAGCAACCTGATCATCTTCATCATCACATTAATTTCATTACCATTTGCTTTGTAAGTCTCTATTTTCATTTTCTTTGTATCAATTTCAAGTTATCATGTATATGTATAAAGAATTATATCTATATATATGTTTATACATGATTGATTATAAAGAATGAAATGATTTTGATGGTGATGATGAAATCAAAACTTAAAAACCATGAAAACCCAAAACTTTGTTATAAATTTAGTAAACTTGTATATGTATGTATATATGAAATCGACACCCAAAAACTCATTTAATATACGTTATTAACATGAACAAACGATTACATAACGAAGCCATAACGAAAACAAAGTGATTCGGGCCAGAATACACGAACAGAAAACAGGGTAACTGGGTTTGGGCCCTAACCCGTACGGGTTAGGCCCAACCCGCAAGGGTTTAATTATGTAAAAAAAAAAAAACGAATGGACCGAAAGGAAAACAAAGCGAAAACAAATATAATACAACCCAACCCGTACGGGTTAGGCCCAAACCCGTCTGGGTTTGGGTTAAACCATACGGGTCATCATAAAACCCGAACGGGTTGCTCACTGAAAACCCAAACGGGTTTGTTTTTAATAAATGGGCCAGATTGTTTCCTTTGTACTGGGCCGGTCAGTTTGTATTTTTAAATGGACCGGTCATAGTACTTTATAACTGGGCCGGTCCTATTGTGTTCCTGATGGGCGGTTATATGGGGTAAATGGCTTGGACAATTAAAATGGTAAATGGGCCTGGTTTTATATTTGGGCCCATGGATTGTTGGTGTATATTAAAATGGGCCAAAGTTGTATTACAAATTGGGCTTAACTTATATCGTTTATTAAATGGGCCCAATGGGTTTACCTTGTTAATTGGGCCATAAACTATAGTATAAACTAATGGGTTGAACCTATAATGGGTCTAACTAATTAATGGGCCAAAACAATGAAAAGTGTCATTGGGCCCAAACTAAGTTAAAGGGTTAACGGGCCTGACGAACTATAACGAGTGTCAAACTAAACGAAGTTTAAACAATTGGAACAACAAATTTTATATATAATAAATATATGTAACGAAACTTAAGAAATTGGAAAATAATTACAATATTTCCAAATATCATCATCATCAAATGATACGAATTAAGAAATTAACAACTTCTTCAAAACAAATAATCTGTAAACATAATTTGATTAATAATCAAATTATCTATGAACAGGATAACATACTTTTGGGCAACTATTGATCACTGCTAGCATTCACATCAAACTACAAACTGTGAGTTTACAGCCCCTACTTTTAAATGTTTTCTGCTTTTAAACACAGGGGTTTTAAACATAGAAATTGCATGCTAACACATGCAATCAAACTATAAACGCTTTATTGCTTTTATACAACCGTTGACTTGTGATATTACATATTCACTATTATTTTGGGAATTAGACAAAGTATCCTAGTACGGACCTAGACTTGGAATGTGTGCATGAAAAGACCTCATGACATGCTACTGTAACCATTAGCTAGGTGACTCTAGCCACTGAGTATACGGATAGTACTATTGCCGTGACGACCCTCCTACGGTGGAGCGTATACTTAAATGTCCATTCAGGCAAACAACATAAGTTCTGGTTGTGGTTTGGTTATAGGGTTAGGTCGCGCTACTTTAACTTGTGAGGTTTAGCTCACCTTACAGGGGATCATAGTCTAAGCAAATTCCCACATACTTTTAGGAAGAACGAATCCTACAACTGTTAAATACCGGAAAACATACCGGCAACTTATTTTATACTGGTAAACAACCAGTTATATGCTTTTTAGGGTAACAACCCTACATAACCTGTATTTTATAACTGAATAACAATTCATTTATACAAACTTGGTTTAACTAACCACATACATATACAAACCTGTAAATTCACTCAACATATTTGTTGACGACTTTCTCTATGTTTTTCAGGAAATTAGTTGGGTAAGTAATCGCATGCATTCAGGATGGACAACCCTGGACTACTTAGGATGCCACATACTATTGGGACCGCTTTTGGGGATTTCCTTTGTATAACTGCAGACATTGCGGTCATACTTATGAAATCTTATTTTAAACTTATGTATTATTGTTAAACTAAAATGTTTTAAACTCTACTACCACTGTTACGACTTACATAGTCATACTACTTTTGTAACAATTGTTAAACTTGGCATCCTTGATAAATAAAGTTGTGCGATAACCATATGTTCTGAGTATGTATGTATTTATTGGTTGAAATACTGTTCGCAGCCCCGCCACGTCACAAGGCTTCCGCATATTATTATTTTATTGATTGATTGTAATTACCGGTTGGCGGGGTGTGACAGACTTGGTATCAGAGCCATTGGTTATAGCGAACTAGAAGTCTTTAAGTGACCTAAAACCTTAGAGACCTAGACTATAGCCTTGGCTAAAACATTCATTGCATGCATACACACTTTGCATACATCTAACATACGACTGACACGTGACCTACGACTTCTTTTGTCTCAGCATGTCGAGGCACAGTCCGATCTACTTGTATGCTTCTGATGAGGAGCCGACTGAGGATTCCTACCATAGCGACGCTAGCACCGGAGTTGTGAGTCCACCAGTTCACCCGAGAGCTCTATCTGATGACACCGGTGATGCCTACATCACCCCACCACCTACTGCACATGTGGTCCCACCTACTACTGCTCCCACTGACCCTACCACTCGTATGTTAGGGTCTACCTTTATGGCGACACACCATATGACTGCTGGACCTTCCAGAGGACCGGTACCTAGGAGGACACCCCGGATGTGTGTCCGAGACTTCCCTAGAGGACCACTCGCGCCCCGTGACAAGGCGCCGATGGCAGAGGAGAGGGTGATACATTGTGATGAGCCGCCACAGAGGGTACCTAGGTTTGCTCACTTGGAGTGGATGACTCCTATGTTAGGGCGGTGGAGGTCATTGGAGGGTTTTCCTTCTACTTTTGAGACCGGGGAGTCCTCCCGATCCTCCGCACCACTGCCTACTACTGGAGAGCCTGTAGAGTTGACCCTCCCTACCATTGTGGCTGTGATTCACACCTTGTTTCGTATTTCTGGTAGTAGGGGTGTTCACCTTGCAGAGCTACAGAGCGATGTCTCCCGTCTGGATGGAGACATGACAGACATGCATGAGCGTTGCCACTTCTTGTTGAGCAACGTGGTTGCTGCCAGAGAGATAGCTGAGACTGCACGTGCTCGTGTCAGGGTACTAGAGAGACGTACGAGGACATCAGGGTTGATGATTGGAGCTTATGTGATGATAGTTGTGCTGAGGACAGCTGTGGGGTTTATTTTTACCTTATGTTCATTAGACCTATGTATGGCGGTTTGTGCCTACTAGGCATTAGACCGATTACTTTTGGGATGATGGATATGTTATTAGGTCCATCACGTATTGTATAGACTTGTGTCAGATGGGTAGGTGTATGTAAGTACTAGATATGTACTAGATGGAAACTGTTGTTAGAATGGGCGTATGTATAGGAAAACCCATTGTCTTTTGTATAGCGCTAACCGTTGATGGGGCGTATTAGGGATCCCATCTTGTTTTGTATGAAACTATTGTATCAGTGCTACACCTTTTGATATAATATAACTTATGTTTGGTTGTATTTCGTGTTCATTATATTCAACAACGATTATAGTATTATATCTACGTTTATATACGCGCGTTAGAAACGATAACCAATCAATAACACTTGATCATTCCTTGAAAACCATAAAACATACCACACTTTGATTATTGATTCTTATCTTGGATTCCTTTGAACTTGATTGTGTTAAATGACAATGAAAAGAAATATGTATTTGGCATTATATAATGACGCCTGGCCAACGTGATTATATTGTACTAAGTACATATGGGCGTTTCAAAGTCGTGTGACGTATGATGCAAAATCCTATTCTCCAATCCTTCATATTGTTCCCTTGTTAAACAATGTGAAATCTTGTTCATCACATTCAATATCTTGACATTGACTTCTGCATTTTTTATTTCATCGCAGAACGGAATCATGCCACCGAAACGACGAATGACTAAGAACAGTCGACGAACGACTCCTTCTTCCATTCCTGAAACTGCTCCCCTACCCAACAACAATGAAACTACTGAACAAATGATCGCGCGTCGAATAGCTGAAGGTATTGCTGAGTATGAAGCAAGCCGAAATCGCGAGAATGGAATGAATAACAGCGGGTCTACTCCTGTTAACACTGAGACACCTGCGAATACTCACCGAGGGTGTTCATACAAAACATTCCAGGCTTGTAAGCCAGTTACTTTTCGTGACACCGAGGGTGCTATTGGGATTATACACTGGATAGAGAAGACAGAGTCAGTATTGGACATTAGTGACTGTTCACCAGACTGTATGGTGAAGTATGCCACCTGCACCCTTGCTGACAAAGCTCTTACTTGGTGGAACAGTCAAGTCCAATCACTTGGACGACCAGCTGCTCCATGTCATGAGGAGTACTGAAGAACATGATGTTGGAAGAATTCTGTCCCCGCAGCGAAATGCAGAAAGTTGAAACCGAATTATGGGACATTAAAATGGCTGGTGCTGATGTCACTATGTATACCACTAGATTTCAAGAGTTAGCACGATTATTGCCAAATATGGTGACACCTGAATTCAAACGCATTGAGCGTTACATTTGGGGACTGGCACCTCAGATCCGCAGCCTAGTTACATCGTCAGAACCTTCCACATTCAGGAGTGCTGTTACTCTAGCTCAGAGATTGACCGATGAGGCGGTCAGGATGGGAACTTTAACCAAAAAGGTTGTGACAGGAAAGGGTGAGCCAAGCAGCACTGAAGCTGGTAGTTCTGGGAGTGGAAAGCGTAAGTGGAACGGCACAGGGAGCGACCGTCAGGGTCAAACTAATAAGAAAGGATCTGGAAACCTAAAGTCCTATGCTGCCACCGCTGTCGAATCAAAACCATACCTGGGTAACAAACCAAGGTGTGACAAGTGTAACAAACACCACGAGGGTGAATGTTGGTTTTGCAACAACTGTAGAGGTTGGGGTCACAAAACCCAAAACTGTAAGGTTAACCCTACAACTAGGGAAAACACGGAGCGCCAAAATCAAGGGTGTTTTGAATGTGGCGACAAGGGTCATTATCGGAACCGTTGCCCTCGACTTAATAACCAGAACCCCAACAATAACAACCGGAATAATCAGAACCGCAACACCAACAACCGCAACAACAATGATAACCGCAGTAACAACAACAACAATCAGCCAGCTCGTGGACGTGCATTTGTGATAACAGCAGCAGAAGCACGACAGGATCCTAACACAGTTACTGGTACGTTTCTAGTAAACAACCACTTTGCATCTGTGTTATTTGATTCTGGTGCTGATTTAAGCTTTGTGTCCACTGAGTTTAGACCACTATTAGAGATCGAATCCCTTAAGTTAGATAACAAATACACTGTAGAGCTAGCCGATGGTAAGTTGATTGAATCAGGAGAAATAGTACCAGGATGCACCTTAACGTTGGAAGGTCATTCTTTCAAAATAGACTTACTACCGGTAGAATTAGGGAGCTTCGATATAGTGGTTGGCATGGACTGGCTGTCGAAAAACCATGCAGAAATTGTATGTTTTGAGAAATACCGTTATCGTCAGGTGAAACCTTGGAAATACAAGGGGAGAAGGGAAAACGTGCAGTAAAAATGATTACGTGCATGAAAGCAAATAAATTTCTACGAAAGGGTTACCAAGCATTCTTGGTACATGTGATCGAGAAGAAAACCGAGGAGCGACGCATAGAGGAGGTGCCTATCATACGTGACTATCCGGGAGTATTTCCTGACGAGTTACCAGGATTACCACCCCCACGACAGGTTGAATTTCATATCGACCTAGTTCCTGGAGCAGTACCAATTGCTCGTGCACCCTATCGTCTAGCTCCATCAGAAATGCAGGAGTTGTCTGCACAACTGCAGGAACTCTTAGACTTAGGATTCATCCGCCCGAGCTTTTCACCTTAGGGAGCTCCGGTTTTGTTCGTCAAGAAAAAGGATGGATCAATGCGAATGTGTATCGATTATCGGGAACTGAACAAAGTAACTATTAAGAATCGATATCCACTACCTCGCATCGATGACTTGTTTGACCAACTGCAAGGGTCAAGTTTCTATTCGAAGATTGACTTGCGATCTAGTTACCATCAGCTTAAGGTTCGGGATGAGGATATCCCTAAGACTGCGTTTAGGACTCGATACGGTCATTACGAGTTCCTAGTCATGCCGTTTGGGCTGACAAACGCACTAGCAGTGTTCATGGACCTCATTTATAGAGTATGCAAACCTTATCTTGATAAGTTCGTGATTGTGTTTATCGATGACATATTGATATACTCACGAACGAGGGAGGATCACGAGAAACATCTGAGAATGATTCTTGAATTACTAGAGAAAGAGAAGCTTTACGCAAAGTTCTCTAAGTGCGAATTTTGGATGCGCGAGGTTCATTTCCTTGGTCATGTGATCAATAACAAAGGAATTCATGTGGACCCATCCAAAATTGAGGCTATCAAGAACTGGTAAGCCCCGAAAACGCCATCCGAGATACGACAATTTCTTGGGCTAGCCGGCTATTACCGACGATTCATCAAGAACTTCTCGAAAATAGCCCAACCGCTTACCGCTCTAACTCAAAAGGATAGAAAATTTGATTAGGGCGAGAAGCAAGAGAATGCTTTCCAATTGTTGAAACAGAAACTAAGTACCGCACCAATCCTATCACTACCAGAAGGAATAGAAAACTTTGTTGTCTACTGTGATGCTTCACATCAGGGATTGGGTTGCGTATTGATGCAAAACGACAAAGTCATTGCTTACGCGTCTCGACAATTGAAAGTTCACGAAAAGAACTATACGACGCATGACTTAGAGCTAGGAGCAGTCGTTTTTGCACTTAAGATTTAGAGACACTACCTATATGGTACAAAGTGTACAATATTATGGATCACAAAAGTCTCCAGCATATATTCGACCAGAAAGAACTCAACATGAGACAACGTCGTTGGGTCGAATTACTGAACGATTACGACTGTGAGATTAACTATCTCCCGGGCAAAGCAAACGTTATAGCTGATGCGTTGGGTCGATCGATTGACGAAATCAGCCCACTTCTTTGCTATCAAGGAAACGGACAGAATGGAGAAACTGACCAGAATCTATTTGAAAGAGATTGTTTCTCGACATGGTGTGCCATTATCCATCATCTCTGATAGAGATGCACGATTCACCTCTCGCTTTTGGCAATCACTTCAACAAGCATTGGGTACTCGACTCGATATGAGTACTGCCTACCACCCTCAAACTGACGGCCAGAGCGAGCGAACGATACAAACGCTCGAAGACCTGTTAAGAGCATGTGTGATAGACTTTGGAGGTAATTGGGATACTCACCTACCTCTAGCCGAATTTTCCTATAACAATAGTTATCACACCAGCATACAGATGGCACCATTTGAGGCGTTGTATGGACGCAAGTGCCGATCGCCACTCTGTTGGGCAGAGTTGGGCGACAGACAATTATCGGGTCCTGAGATAGTCCAAGAAACTACGGATAAGATATCTCAAGTGCTTAACCGATTGAAAACAGCACGTGACCGACAAAAGAGTTATGCTGACAACAGACGGAAACCTTTGGAGTTTTAAGTAGGTGACAAAGTCCTACTCAAAGTAGCACCCTGGAAAGGGGTTGCACGATTTAGCAAACGAGGAAAACTTAACCCACGATACATCGGGCCGTTCGAAATCCTTGCGAGGATTGGTCTTGTCGCCTACAAGCTCCAACTACCGCAAGAGCTTAGTAGTATCCATGACACCTTTCATGTATCTAACTTGAAAAAGTGTCTTTCTGATGAAACACTTATCATCCCTCCTGACGAAGTCTTCATTGACTCAAAACTAAATTTTGTGGAGGAACCTATCGAAGTTATGGACACGAAAACGCAGAAACTTCGACACAAACGAATCAAGCTGGTTAAAGTTCGTTGGAACTCGAAACATGGCCCGGAGTTCACCTGGGAACGTGAGGATGAAATGCGCAAGAAGTATCCTCAACTTTTCGAATGTGTGACCGCAACTCACGACTCGAATTAAATCTCGGGACGAGATTTCCCTAACGGGGGGAGAATGTGACAACTCTCCAAATTAGGTATTAATTAAACACTAAGCATGTGCATTCTTACGCTAATTTCCTGGTTAAGTTTAAACAAAACTTTTTGATGTGATGTAAGCCTAGCAAGCCCGATACTTTTAAACCAAAAAGTATTACTTAATACGTAGTCATCTAAAGTTCTGTACAAATGTATCACAACGAACCCGACAAAAGTAAATAACAAAACTTGGTGACACAAAAATAATTAATAATTCAATTATTAATTACGAGTATTAATATATCTATAACATATAGATAAAATGATTTAAATATACGTTTTATATAAAACGTATTATGTAACGAATAGAAATAATTGTAAAATGTACACATAGATCACAAATCATAAAAGTTCTATTTTTCTCATTCATTCGAAAGTATTTGGAACATTACCTCAAAATATGAATTCGAAATTCGACTGAAATTTGGCACCCAATTGGATATGCGCAGTCCAATGTACAAATTTGTACAACAGTCTAAAATAATGAAAATCTCATTATTCTAAATTTAAATAACGTATCTAGAGAACATCTACAAAAATAAAAATAGTAAATAGTAAATTTTATATTGCATTAATTATACTCGTACTCGAAATTAACGGGTCAAAGATATAACACCTAACTTCAATAATTCACAGACAGAGTGAATATACAACCATGCTTCGTCTACTACTTGTATACTTCACAGGTTCTTATTTCTCCATTTCATTTCATCCTCATTTTCTCAAATTCATTTTCTTATACATAACAAAAATCAAAACTCAGTAACAAAGGGAGTAGAAGCAACCTGATCATCTTCATCATCACATTAATTTCATTACCATTTGCTTTGTAAGTCTCTATTTTCATTTTCTTTGTATCAATTTCAAGTTATCATGTATATGTATAAAGAATTATATCTATATATATGTTTATACATGATTGATTATAAAGAATGAAATGATTTTGATGGTGATGATGAAATCAAAACTTAAAAACCATGAAAACCCAAAACTTTGTTATAAATTTAGTAAACTTGTATATGTATGTATATATGAAATCGACACCCAAAAACTCGTTTAATATACGTTATAAACATGAACAAACGATTACATAACGAAGCCATAACGAAAACAAAGTGATTCGGGCCAGAAATTACACGAAGAGAAAACAGGGTAACTGGGTTTGGGCCCTAACCCGTACGAGTTAGGCCCAACCCGCAAGGGTTTAATTATGTAAAAAAAAAAAACGAATGGACCGAAAGGAAAACAAAGCGAAAACAAATATAATACAGCCCAACCCGTACGGGTTAGGCCCAAACCCGTCCGGGTTTGGGTTAAACCATACGGGTCATCATAAAACCCGAACGGGTTGCTCACTGAAAACCCAAACGGGTTTGTTTTTAATAAATGGGCCAGATTGTTTCCTGTGTACTGGGCCGGTCAGTTTTTATATTTAATGGACCGGTCATAGCACTTTATAATTGGGCCGGTCCTATTGTGTTCCTGATGGGCCGGTTATATGGGGTAAATGGCTTGGACAATTTAAATGGTAAATAGGCCTGGTTTTATATTTGGGTTCATGGATTGTTGGTGTATATTAAAATGGGCCAAAGTTGTATTACAAATTAGGCTTAACTTATATCGTTTATTAAATGGGCCCAATGGGTTTACCTTGTTAATTGGGCCATATAACCTATAGTATAAACTAATGGGTTGAACCTATAATGGGTCTAACTAATTAATGGGCCAAAACAATGAAAAGTGTCATTGGGCCCAAACTAAGTTAAAGGGTTAACTGGCCTGACGAACTATACCGAGTGTCAAACCTAACGAAGTTTAAACAATTGGAACAACAAATTTTATATATAATAAATATATGTAACGAAAATTAAGAAATTGGAAAATAATTACAATATTTCCAAATATCATCATCATCAAATGATACGAATTAAGAAATTAACAACTTCTTCAAAAAAAATAATCTATAAACATAATTTGATTAATAATCAAATTATCTATGAACAGGATAACGTACTTTTGGGCAACTATTGATCGCTGCTAGCATTCACATCAAACTACAAACTGTGAGTTTACAGCCCCTACTTTTAAATGTTTTCTGCTTTTAAACACATGGGTGTTAAACATAGAAATTGCATGCCAACATATGCAATCAAACTATAAATGCTTTATTGCTTTTATACAACTGTTGACTTGTGATATTACATATTCACTATTATTTTGGGAATTAGATAAAGTATCCTATTACGGACCTAGACTTGGAATGTGTGCATGAAAAGACCTCATGACATGCTACTGTAACCATTAGCTAGGTGACTCTAGCCACTGAGTATACGGATAGTACTATTGCCGTGACGACCCTCCTACGGTGGAGCGTATACTTAAATGTCCATTCAGGCAAACAACATAAGTTCTGGTTGTGGTTTGGTTATAGGGTTAGGTCGCGCTACTTTAACTTGTGAGGTTTAGCTCACCTTACAGGGGATCATAGTCTAAGCAAATTCCCACATACTTTTAGGAAGAACGAATCCTACAACGGTTAAATACAGGAAAACATACCGGCAACTTATTTTATACTGGTAAACAACCAGTTATATGCTTTTTAGGGTAACAACCCTACATAACCTGTATTTTATAACTGAATAACAATTCATTTATACAAACTTGGTTTAACTAACCACATACATATACAAACCTGTAAATTCACTCAACATATTTGTTGACGACTTTCTCTATGTTTTTCAGGAAATTAGTTGGGTAAGTAATCGCATGCATTCAGGATGGACAACCCTGGACTACTTAGGATGCCACATATTGTTGGAACCGCTTTTGGGGATTTCCTTTGTATAACTGCAGACATTGCGGTCATACTTATGAAATCTTATTTTAAACTTATGTATTATTGTTAAAACTAAAATGTTTTAAACTCTACTACCACTGTTACGACTTACATAGTCGTACTACTTTTGTAACAATTGTTAAACTTGGCATCCTTGATAAATAAAGTTGTGCGATAACCATATGCTCTGAGTATGTATGTATTTGTTGGTTGAAATACTGTTCGCAGCCCCGCCACATCACAAGGCTTCCGCATATTATTATTTTATTGATTGATTGTAATTACTGGTTGGCGGGGTGTGACAAAGATGAAGACTGGTCCAGCGGTGAGCTTCTGCTCGGGTCGCTTTGTAACCGACGAAGTGACGCTGATGAGAGTGGCTTGTCATTCGCTTCGTCGCTTTCTTTCGTCGGAAATCCGATGTATGTTTTTCTATAGTGTATAAAACTAAAAGTAATTTGGTAAATGTGGACCCAAAAATTAAAGTGATGGTATAACTGATGACAGAAGTTTGTCAGTTTGAGTCAGTTTTTGAAAAAAGCTGATGTGGCGCTGACGTGACTCAGTCACTTTAGTTAGACCGCTCACTACGGAGCATCGGTTTGGACGTCAGTTTGTGGTGACGGAACCGACGCCATAGGCACCAAGCGTCGGTTCCTCACCGTCGGTGCTTTACTTCGGTTTGGCGAAGTTTTTTTGGTCCGCGTCACTTCTTTTCCCTTCTCTTGTTCTTCTTTGCTTTTCGTTTTGCTTTTCATTTTTTCCTTTGGTTTACAGAAAAGTAACGAAGAAAGAAAGGGAAAAAAAATGAGTGTGGTTGTTGAGTTGCAGGCTTTACGAATGATGAGAAGAAGAGAAAGAGATGAGGAAAGAGAAAGGTAGTAGAAAAACTTTAAAAAGGGGGTTTCACATATTATTCTTTTATTCTTTTAATTTTTAAAGGAGGTCACAATAGGGGTGGCAATTCGGGTTGGGTCGAGTTGACCTGCTAGGATTATCGGGTTGGCGGGTTAGAAATAGTCGACCCAAACCCGACCTGATTTTCTAATCGGGTTGAGTATTTCAACCCAACCCTGACCCAACCCAGTTGACCCAATTTTTTAACAAGATCAACATATTTTTAGGTCATTTTATGTTAACGGGTCAATTTCGGATCAAATAGGTTACATGGGTCACTCTCTAAATTTATAATTCGTCATTAATAAAGATAAAAGTTTCTATTAAATCCCCAAAAAAACATATTAGCTACTATGTTCATCAAAATCTAGTAAAAATAAAACATTTGATTCATTAAATTAAAATAAAATTTATAAGTTTTTAACCACATTTTTAATTTATTCGAGTTGTCGAGTCAACCCAAAAACCCAATTGGGTGACCCAAACCCGACCCAATTAAATAGCATGTTGGCGGGTTTCAGGTTCGCGGGTCAAAAAATTTCGACCCAACCTACTTATTTTCTAGCTGGTTTCGTATCGGGTTTCGGATCGTGTCGGAAATTGACAGCTCTAAGTCACATATTCTTCTTTTATCCTATCAATTTTTTGTGATTTTCACTAAATAGTTTTTGTTTTTATGGAGTATAAAAGAAAAATATGTTTTTTTTTTTAATTTTATAATTATTTTAATTTTTTTTATTTAACATAATGTTTTTAATTTTAATGAATATATTTTATTCAAGTTTGTGGTTTAATTAAATAAAGAAATTAGTGTGTGGGATTCAGAAAAAAGAAAAGTGATGTTCACTATAGGTAGTGAAACGTCAGTTTGTGTCAATTTGGAAAAAAAAAAAAGGTAATGTTCACTATGGGCAGTGAAACGAAATCTGTACATATAATATGCTTAGTTGAAGCTTGTTTGAAATTTTAAAATCAAAAAGAAAAAAATGAATCTTGGGTTACGGTGCAATTTTTTTGGAACGACAGATATTATTAAACTAGCAAGAAGATATAACAAAACATTACAATGAGGATAGAGATGAACTCGGGTCACAAGACTAATCTACGCATTTTATTTACTTAACGACACCTAGTAATTCAAAGAAATGAAAATATTTAACATCGTCTTCAAAGGTATCATTTCTCGACCTTTTGACATTAAAGATAGCCTCAATTCTATACTTACAAGTGATCAAAATATTGTGTGAACAACAACCTCAACGAACTTTTTAACTTTGCAATTGACATCCACAAGATTGTGGATAATAATAACATCCTTAAGGTTGATTAGGCGCAGTTGAGTAATTTTCCACCAACTAAAAGTATCCTCCAAAGCTTCATAATAAGTGGCACTCCGTAAAAAGATGCAATTCATTTTCGAGCTATCACAACACGGGCATCTAACGGAAAATAATATAATTTCTACGTTCCACCAAATTTATACGATATGGCAACTTCCCTTTTGCGACCCACCATCATTATTTTTAACTAACTTGTTTGAGATAAACTCATGCATCAACTTCAAAGAATAACTCATTAAAATATCTAACAAAAAGATCCATTTATCTTGGTGATGGCACCCGAAAGCGTCGATGTCGTTGATGGTAACTAATCGGGCGCCAACAGGGGTTTTAAAATTTATAATTAGCGGGGCTTAAATTATATGTACTACCTACTCTGGTTAGTAAGCGGTAAGTATAAACTAAGATCGTTCTATGAATCCAAACGTGTGGGCAATTAAAGTTGGCACTTTCGGTAGGGAAGTATCTAGGATGGAACAAAGTAAGTAGGTTTGGGGGTTTTAAACTAAAGACAAGAAATTAAAATGCAGGAAATTAAAGTACAGGAAAGCAGATAAAGATAAATGTGTGATTGTTGAGATTTCGATAATTAATATTTTGGGATGACTGAATAAATAGGGATGATACTAATGTGGCAACCAAACTACTAGGCGTAAACTCTAGAACCCTACCAACTCGATTTCCCATTGGCATGTCACTAGGAACTAGATTATCATGATTCTGATCGGAGCAATACGCAAACTTTCAATACTTATCTAGTTGAAAGGTAAGCAACCTATTTTGGTTATATACCGAGGTTCATGAATCAGTAGCGTATCGTCTCATAGGTCCGACCGTTCTTAACTCCTAAGGTAGTTTACTGTCCTATTAGCATGCAGATTAATAACTTTGTATGTTTAGACCGCCGATTTTATAAGATTTGGTGTTTTAAAGATTCTAGGTCATTACGACTTTGATCTTATTCCGAAATCCTGTTATCATTCATTTAAGCTTTAATTACTTCGACTTATTATTCAAATCTCTCCTTTTCAAACAATTATACATCCCCGGATTATTCGTAGTTTGTTAAAACGTGTTTCATATGCGGACCATGCCTTTCAATGATAGACAGTGTACTTTACGTAGTAGTTCCACAGTTTCTCATATCAACATGCGGTCGAGAGTAATTGACAGTGAAAATGACACTCTATCTAACTAAATGTATAGCAGTGCAGAAATGTAAACCTAATATATACAACGAGTGGTTTCAATGTATCTTACTTATTGCATGTCATGGGCACAGATAACTACTTACCATAATTAAGGTTGATCAGGTCCTAATTACTAGGTTGTAGTCACGTGGATAACCAGAAAGGGTAATCCATAAATTAAACTTGAATTCATAAAGTCTTGATGCTACAAAGGTTACTAATTCCTATTTTATCTGAACGTATTTCACGAACATCATTTTATAGTGTTTTGACTTTCGTAGGATATACCAGTTAGTTGTGAAATTGTATTACCCCTTCGGGATTCCAACTATTAAACCAGAGCTGATTCCAGAGATATAACTACCTTCGGTCATTTACCGACTTCCATACATTTGTACTGCGCCTTAAAGCATTTCCAGTACTATATCGGATAAACAGTCGAATAGGGGTCGTCATATCTCTTTACGATTGTCATACATTGATTATATAATGTCATCCTTACTTATAATTATCTACATCAACAACAACCACAAAAATAAACTACTCGCAATTCATGGCAACAAATATATCACATACCAAGTAATAACACATAATTAAAATATGGAATAAAACAAGTATGATAAAGGTTTAGATATCACCCGGAAATAAATGCGCAGCAGCGTATTATTATGATTGACAACTCATTTACACGTACAAAGATGAATCTTCAAACCTCCTAACGTTCGTTCTAGCCTCTATACTAATCCGAAGATTAATTACAATAATCCTAGACTATAAGAAATTTCTAAAATGAGAAAGTGGAAATGGAAAAGGAGTATGTGAGTGTATTAGAATGTAGGAGTGTATTTGAGCGTGTCTTCAAATGAGGTCTAAGGGCTGCTATTTATAGGTGAAAAGTGGCTCACGTAAGCATCCCTAGGCTCACATTAGAAAAAGAGTGAAAGGTGGTGCACCGGGTACGAAAAAGTAGCGAAAGGTGGTGCACCGGGTACACGTAAGGACGGAAAAGCGGAAAAGAGACGGGGGTAGGGAAGGCGGCGCCGCCCACCACCTGGACGGCGGCGGCTGGTGGCTGGCTGGCGGCGGCTGGCTGCCACCCGCCTTGGTCCGTCGTCTTTCGCTGCGTTGCTTAATTCGTGTGTATCTTCTTCGTTATGCGTCCGTTTGCGTTGATTCTTTTTGCATTGGATTCGTAATTCAAAAACGAAGAATTTGATGTAAAGATATCCCAAAAATATGTCCCCTATCTCCAGATATTGTGTACGAATCATTTGGAACTTTCGGCGAGCCTAGAATCTTCATTTTTTATCTGAATCTATTGATTCTTCTTCTGTTGGATTCGTAATTTGAAAACGAACATCTTGGGTGAGATGGATGTTGATGATGGGCACTTTTTTCTTGAAATCTCGTTTTGATGCCTTGAATCTTCAAACGTGTGTGGAATCTTCGTTTTTCACCCGTTTTGCTTGATTTTTATCGTGCAACCTTGTTTGGACCATCTTGGCATAATATCATTGATTTGTATTGGTTTTGAGTTTAAAATGCCAAGAATTATTCTAGAATGAGAGAGATATCGGCAGTAAAAACATGACTTTTTACGCGATATCAAGTATCCCTACTTAGAACTTTGTTTGTCCTCAAGCAAACTTATTCTTAAAAAGCTTCTGGAAGGATTCTAATCACATTAGTTTTTAGAGACACCATTTCCAAAGAATATAAAGTTACAGTTATGAAAGAGTTTTTACTGGAAACTAAGGGTTAGAATTTGATACCTTCTTCGAGCAACATATATGATGATCATGACTAGGCAATCCTCACAAGCGGGTCACTCAAATCACTCAAGTGTTTAGGGTTTCCTACTTACTAGTGTCAATCACTCAGATAGCCTGTCATGCAGCATTCTCGTCATAGGCTTGATCGAGAATCAAATCTCCATCACTTTTGATGAGGACGGTACTAACCTTTCGAGATATCTTGGAAGGAATAGGATGTTTGGTTTTAAGAAAGTGTGATGGTTTCCCTTGTATTTTCTCGAAACTTTTCTTGAGAGAGTTTCTTTGGAATTTCTCAGATTTTGAAAGGACTACATAGCCTTTTTCTTCCCTTTTCTTTGGAATTTTTCTTTTCTTGGCCCTTTTCTTGGTTGTGTCGGCATAATCTTTTTGATTTCTTTTTCTTTTGTTGTCTTTTCCTATGCCGACCCCACCGATATATTTTATGGCCTGGTATTAGGTTGCAGAAGTCTTGAGAAATCAGGAGTGTCTTTGAGAGTTTGTTGGAAGATGAAACTTCTGTAGGTTCGAGACGAATACTAGGAGGTTTTGATTAGGTGTGAAGAGTGAATGTTGAGTGGGTGGATGTTTGATGGTGGAAGGGTGTTTGGATTCCTTAGAAGTTATCACGATAGGTTGTACCTATGCCACGTATGGCACTCATCGGTGTGATCTCGAAATGCATTACAAGAGCAAGTTCTTATTCAAATGCATACATCGGCGCACACATGAAATGAAAAGTGAAGCATTTTAGAGATGAATGCTAATGATGGGCTCAATCCTCACGAATCAAATGTTTTGGTCAATGTGTGTCTAGCCATGTGTTGCCCTTTTCGTCCGTATCTTATTCTAAAACAGTTTTGTTTCGTTGTCAAAACTCGTTTCTTGCTGTAATTTATAATTTTGAAAGATAGGATTTCTAAAGAACAATGTTTTTGAATCTAAAAATTTTGAAATTTTATCCATTTTTAGCCTTTTAATGAAAATATTGTTTGACTTACGGACAAGGGGTAAAAACTTGCGGTTGAAGGCCGTATATCCCACATTTAGAGGAACATTGTTCCTAATGTTCGAATCTATTTGTTGAGTACCTCTTGTTGAAGTATCCCACACTTAGAGATTCTACTTATTTTTGGATTGGTTCGTAAGTGTAGTGTGGTTTTGATGATCCCACACTTAGTTTTTTTTGGAATATCGGATGAGATAATCAATTCTTTAAATAGGTATAGGGTTTTGGAACGGTGTACCGCTTTTGCTGTGCACGTTTTTGGTTACTCGTTAGAAGTCTTCTAGTCCGCGGCTTGTAGCTTAATGCCCAGTCCACAGCTTCCCTTGCCTTGGTCTTCTATAGATAGTTTCTCAAACAAACCACTCAATTTAATCAAGTAATAGCTGCTGATAAGAAAAGTAAAGTAATAATAAAGTAATAACTGGATAGATGTGATGTCTATGCATCCACAGTACATCAATTACACACAATAATAAGGTCTTGATAGAAAATAGAAAGGAGTTAGAAAGCGGAGCAATCTATTGCTCGGCTGGTGATGATACTGCAGCTGAAGATACTATAGGTCCAGGGGATGTCTCATCTGATGAAGAATCATGATGCTGATAGTGGGTACCTTTGTCTGATGCATCTCGATCAACCTCTGCATCTGGTGTACCTATGGTGAATACTCCATCCTGTATCCAATGATCAACAAAGTCTCCTGTGGGCATGTCAAAGCTCTCAAGCGGAATGTATTTGGTTAGAAACTTTGTCGCCATTACCGTCCATGAAGGGATAGAGTCGGTCTCTAAACCTTCAAACCATGTTTGCGCATGATGAGTGAGCGAATAAGGGAAAAGATACAAGCAGATCGTGTCTTGGCTAATTCCGTTTTGTTTGTAGGAATTTGAAAGAGATATGAACTTGTCGAGGTGAGAGTTGGGATCATCACTTGGCAATCCATGAAATTGACAGTGGTTTTGGATTAGTTGGATGATGTGGTGTTTAAGCTCGAAAGATTGACCAGGGGTTTCAGGGTAGAGAATTGGTCCTCCTCTTCCTTCGATAGAGGGTTTACTGTTGTCAGCGAGAGTGATGCGTTCAGCCATTGCTTGTTCAAGCGCGGATTGCTTCTTTTCTCGTCAAATGGTACGTATTATAATTTCTGGATCAGGGAAATTAAACAGTGGTGTAGTTCTAGGGGAACAGGTCATACACTAAAGAGAAACAGAAAATAGAGGTGAAACTAATAATAAAGAAAAAATATATATTTTTTAGAAGGTTTTATCCTAAGGGTTTTCTAGAATTGGGATTGGTTGGGCCTCTGTATCGGACAGTTAGTCTCCCCGGCAGCGGCGCCAAAAACTTGATGTGCTGCCCAGCGTCCGTATGAAGACGGTGCTCGAACCCGCAATCGGTTTGTTTTAAATTTGTATTTGCTGGGGTCTAAGTGTGACTTACTGATACTGAACCAAAAGGCTAGTAGATGGTAAGTATGACCTAGAGTCGTTCTTAAAGAGAAACTGAATTGAAACAGAAGTGATCCAATCAATCTTTCTTTTCTAGTAAAGGTTAAAAGAGTGCGTTGGGGGTTTTTGGTTCAGTTAATTAAGTAAACTAATTAAAGCGAATAAAGATAATTGTAAATCAGATAATAAAAGGAGTATTTGTTGTGAGTTCGTTAGCTTATAATGTGGGATGATGACTTGTAGGGAAAACGTTTACTAAATTTGGTATGTTCACTAGACTTGGTAGTTTATGGTATAACCGATAGATTCCCTATTAGTCGGTTATCAACTTATATGTCACGAGGAACCACTGGTGTCATGATTCTAATCAGACAGACAATGCTCAACTCTCCACAATCTCCTGTGAGGGAGTCAGTGGCCCTTGTTATTGAGCACATTTACTCGTGGGCGAACGAATAGAGTAGCAAGTCTACAACAAGTCTAACCGTTCTTAATACCATAGAGACTATAAGTTTAGCAAACAACTAACTTAGCAAATATGTTCGGACTTAGTTGATCAATTCCTATTAATGAATTTTAAGCATGGTAAGCAAAGGAAAGTGTTGAGGTTTCTTGCGTACCTTACTGTATATTTCATAGGTTAAGGAAAAGTATCAATTTAAGTTGGATTTTAAACTTGCCTTTCTCAATACAATTAACAAATCCCTAGGTTTTCGTAAATGGTTATTTAGCCTATAGCCTACCTAATCTAATCTAAACTAATCTAATCTAATTAAAGCAATAATTAAAATGCTGACGGCTTTTTGCATAGAGTTAAACCCAGACCATGTCAGAAAATGCTATGGTAGTCCACAATGTATTTAATCGGTTACCGATGTTTTAATTGTGGACTCAATTGCTTCACGATGTTTACATGATAAGTACATTGTGATTTCAAGTGTACAATACTCATGGCACTTTCACGTAATCACATTGCATTTTATGATGCTCGCATAATGTTACAATCGAAACCATAGTTTTACACAGATAACTATTGACCAAGTAGTAAGGTTCGCGACTCCTCTTTACAAGGTTACAATCACGTTTATCAATCGAAAGACGAATGTAAGTTTTAGGTTTAAATCATAAGATAAGTCCGTTCATAAAGTTTCCGTTTTAATGTCGATCCATAATACAACTACCTTCGATCGTTACCGGCTTCCATACGTATGTACTTTGCTTAAAAGCATTTCCAGCACTATACCGAGTAAACAGTCGAATAGGGGCCGTCATATTATTTCACGACATATTTAAAGTCATCCCACAATTATATATGCTAACTACATCACAACAAATACAATAGTAATCTACTCGCTAATCATGGCATAAACTATCTCTAGCATAATTAAAGTATACATATTTAATCAAGATAGATAAGGATAGAAATAACCGAGATTAATATGCGAGAAGGAGTAGACTTGAATTAATAAGAGTTGCTCCAACCGTACACCAAGGATTACAAATGCGTTCCTCACCAAGGATTACAAACACGTTCCTTGCTTCTATTTTAACTAGCCTAATACTAATTTAAAATAAAGAAAGAAAGAAAAGCTAGAAGAAAGTGCCTAGGTATGTAAGTATCCTAGTGCCCTTGGTGTGTTTTGAGGTGTGTTGGTGTGTCTTTCAAATGAGCCCCATGCCTCCTATTTGTAGAGGAGTTTTGGTGCATTTTAGTAAATGGAAGCACACATTAGCAAAAGGTGGAAAAGGTAGTGGCACCAAGTACGAAAAGGTGAAAAAGGTAGTGGCACCAGGTACGAAAAGCATGTAAAGGTCTAGCACCGGGTATGAAAAAGGACAAAAAAGCGCAATCCGTGCAGGTGACCGGCAGCCAGCGGCGTCTGGCTGCCAGCCGGTGGCGGTGGGGTGGTGGCCGGCGGCGGCTGGCTGCCACCTGCACCGGTTCGCTGCCCGTTGCTTCGTTTCTCGATTCGTGCGTGTTTTCTTCGTTATGCGCCCGTTTGCGTTGATTCTTTTTGCGCTTAATTCGTAATTCAAAAACAAAGCTTTTAATGAAAAGAAATCCCAAAAATATGTCTCTGATTTCTAGATGTGTCGTACGAATCATTTGGATCTTCCGGCGTACGTAGAATCTTCATTCTTCGTCCGTTTTAGTTGATTCTTCTTCTGTTGGATTCGTAATTTGAAAACGAACATCTTGGGTCAAATAGATGTTGGTGATGGGCTCTTTTGTCTTGAAATCTCGTTTTAATGTCTTGAATCTTCAAACGTGCGTGGAATCTTCGTTTTTCATTCGTTTTGCTTGATTTTTATCGTGCAACCTTGTTTTGACCATCTTGGCATAATACTATTGATTTGTAATGTTTTTGAGTTAAAGTGCCAAGAATCGTTCCAGAATGATAGAGATATCGGTAGTAAAAATGTGACTTTTTACGCGATATCAAGTATCCCACACTTAGAACTTTGCTTGTCCTCAAGCAAACTCGATTTTCAACATGGTAAAAATAAAATAATTTTAAGGTGAAACTTTTTACTAAGGGGTTTTGGGAAAGTAAAATACTTGTTCTTGGAAAAGGAAGGATTGTAATTTTTAGGAGCATGCTTGTGAATATTGATCTTGGATACATGACTAGGCGATCCTCTCAAGGTGGTCACTCAAATCACTCAAAGTGTTTAGGGTTTCCTATTCTAATATTATCAATCACTCAGAACGCCAGTCATGTATCGTTTATTGTCATAGGCTTGATCGAGAATCAAATCGTTACCTTTTTGGTGAGTGTGAAGTCGATCTAGCCACAATCATTCAAGGAGAGGGGATATAAGGTTTTTGGAGTGAAAGGTTGGTGGTATGAGAGGAGGTTTGGGTTTTTGATTTTCTTTTTATCGAAGTTGTGATTTTTTGGGGGATTGACGCCTTTTGATATTTGCGGAAGGAGTCTTTTTCTCCTATTGATTTCCTTTTGCTTCGGATTTTTTTTTCCGACGTCAACCCCTTGAGATTTCTCTTCGATCATCTCTGAAACTTTTTGTGGAGCTTGAAGGATGCTTTTGATTAGGTGAGGGGTAACGTATCTATTTTTCTCTGGGAGTATGGGTGTACGGCTGGGTTTAAGAATGATGTGATTTGATCTCCTTTTTACTGACCAATCTGGATTCGAAATGCATAACAGGAGCAAGTTCTGATTCTAAACGCATACATCGGCACACTCAAGAATCAAAAAGTGAAGCATTAAAAGTGAATGCTTTTTCTATGGCTCAAGATACCTCACGAATCGAAAGTTAGGTTGTTATGTGCCTAGTCATGCGATGCTCTTTATGGGATTATAAAACTAATTTTTCAAAAGAATTTGTATTTTAATTATCCTTTTTCTCAAAGTAAATCATTCTTTGTCTAAATTTTTTTTATTTTCAACACATTTTTGAAAATTTTGTTTACTTTTTGGAGAAAGATGGTCTTATAAAGAGCAACGATTTTAGAATCAAGCATATACCATTATCCATTTGACAGTAGTGCAACTACTGCTATCCCACACTTAAAGAAACATCGTCCTCGATGTTATACTAAGCTTTGAATGGGGTAGAATCCCACACTTAGGGTTTTAAACATCTAAGGCGCATTCTTTTAGTGTGTGTTGGGTTTGAATCCTACACTTAGTGATAAGCATATTGGATATGGTATATTTAAAATGAATGAAAAAGACGGTATAGAAGTGCTCCCCGGTGGTTGCAGTGTTCCTTTGGTGCTTTTGCCGGATTTCATCTTTCTTGGTGCAGTCTTGATCAAGTCTTCTTGTGATTGGTCTCGTAGGTGTGAACACTTCGGATATACTTTTCTTCTGGTCTTGATGCTTCCTTGCAGGCTGGAGCATGCTTTGTATAATCCGAGTATGAAAGATAGTCGGAGATTTCATCACTTCTTGAAAAGTAAAATTGCAGAAATGTAAAAACACGGGTTGCCTCCCGAGAAGCGCTCTTTTAAATTCGAGAGCTCGACTTAGTACTTTCTTCTTCAGATGATGTTGGATGTGTCCGTGGTGCTGGAGTGGTCACTGTGGTCCCTAGGTAAGCTGTAGCGTGGAGGAAAGTATCGCAGGAATTGTTCTATCATGTCGGCAATGAGAGTTGGCGGAGTGGTGGATTCCATCCTGAAGCTCTTGAAGTGATCAGTGGCCAGTCTGTTGAGGATTGCCATCCCATAGCTGATGTATCGAACTGCCCTTGTGACTGGTCCGTTAGGATCGATTCGAGTGCAGGTGTGAGTTCGAACAATTTCACGCTGGGGGTGGTTTCTGCCTATTGAGGTGATCAAAGCCATGAATTGAGTCTTCACTTCTTGAAAGTCTTCAGCTAAAGGGTCTCCTCCAAAAGATCGGGTTGCTTGGCATACTTGTCTGATGAGTTGATGTTGCTCATGGTCGAAGGGAAAATCTGAGTCCGTGAAGAAGTAGATTAACTTGCTGAATATTTCACGATATCCGTTGCGGTAAGCGTCAGTTTCTATGTCTTCTTCCTCGTACATTCCACGCAGTCGATCTATTACATAGGATGCTAAGTTGACTGGTGACATGTTCCAATATCGTGTTGGAATATCACGAGTGTTTTCTTCAAATGCTGCCTGATTTAGCTCATCAACTATTAGTTCGACGTGATGACCAATGGTGGAGTGAATGACGATCCTGAAATTTTCTGGAGTTGTAAGATGTTCTCCAGTTTCGATGAGATCTAGAAGGGTTCTAAGATCTCCCACCATTCTTATGTCAGCATAATTCTGTGGATTTCCAGTAGCTCTTTCAAGATGGGTCCTCATTGATGCTAGTGTAGCCTTTTGAATTGATGCTAGGGAAAGGCTGATCCGGCCAAGGCACAATATACTTTTTGGTATATTTGCCTTTGGTTGTTGCAGAACTCGATTTCTCCCATTGGGTAGTCTGGTCTTTCTGGCTGTTGAGCTTCTCTGGTGACTTGTTCTTGAAGGGAATCGGAGAATTCTTAGATATGTCTGAGCAAATTCTGGGGTACTGGTTCTCCATAATTGGCAAGATATGAATCGTATTCTTGTTCAATCTGCCTTATCAGGTGCCTCTGAGCGGTGTTGTATTCATTGGTTGACTCTTTGATAGCCTCCACAATGATGCGTACATCATCGTTTTCATCAATCAGGTCAATCATCTCTTTGTGAGTGTCGATGAGGGGAATTTCTAATCTCTCAGCTGTGATGACGGGTGAATTTGGTGGAGCAAGAGGAGTTTTTGGAATAGAGCGTTCATCGATAGTGACGTCAACAAAATCGCCGTCAAATTCGACACTCTGGTAATCGGAATCTTCGTCTCGTGAATCTGGGAATTGGCGGAATTCTTCATCTGAGGGTGCTTTGTTGAAAGGTTGGGTGTTGTCGACTTTGATGGTTCTGACTTCCGTGATGGTGTTTTGAAGGTTTTCTTCAGCAAAGCTTCCTGGTTTTCGTGCCTTATATGTAGAAATTCTCTGTAGGAGTTTAGCATACAGGTCAGGGTGTTGTGATGTTCGAAGTTCTTCTTCGAAAGTATCTATGTCTCGGAGTCGGGTTCTGGTGAAGGGCTTCGATGGATCGAGATAAGAGTCGAGAATGTTTTCCATTCTTTTGAGATGAGTGGATCTAAGCTCTTGGTGGATGGCTCCATAATCAAAGGATTCTTCCGATGAAGTGTAGTCTTTGCAGTCTTATATTCTCTTGACTTCATCCATCTGTGGTGAATCAGTTTGATCTTCATCTTCCTCCATTTCTTTCTCTTCCTCAGGTTCTTCTTCTTCCATTTCTTCCGTTCTTTCATCTTCCTCATCGGGTTCTTCCTCTTCTTCCTCAGGTTCTTATTCGTCCTCCTCGGATTCTTCTTCTTCCTTAGCGTCCTGATACTCCTCGTCCTCGTCTCGGTCTGTTTCAGTATCATAGATCAAGGTTGTTGGTCGAGTGAAGCATCGTTCTTCTTCGGGGTCTGATTCGTCATCGGAACATATTCTGCCTGTTGATATAGCGTGGCATTCTTCTTGCTCTGGTGTATAGTCCGGTTGGTCGATCTTGTAAGTGATGCTTTCACCATGTGCTCGTAGAACAATCGTATGGTTATACACATCAATCATTGCTCTGGCTGTGTTCATAAATGGTCTCCCAAGGATAATCATGATGTTTATGTCCTCATGGATATCCATTACCACGAAATCCGTCGGAAAAAAGAATTTGTTAACTTGAACTAAGACGTTCTCAGCTATTCCTTTTGGGTATCTAACAGATTGGTCAGCTAGCTGGACAGTCATCTTAGTGGGTTTCAAATTTTCAAGTTCTAGCCTCTTAAACAGGGAGTAGGGCGAGGTGGCGTTCTTCAGAACAAGGTTTTTCTGGCTCAACTGATGGAACTTTATCCACCACTCGATAGATGGTGTATTCGTGTTCTTGTGAAAGGAATGGAAAGATGTCGTCATTACGAGAATTTGACAGAGTGTTGCCATACACTGACGTTTCAGGAATGAGGGTGATTAAGTCACATAATTTCGGAGGTTTTTCTTCATAATCTTCTTCGGAAGGACTATCGAAGTGGATAGCATTTGGTATTTGAGGCGAATGCAAAGTTGGAAAGTGATCTTCTAGAGATGATGCCAGGTCAGGCAACTGATCCGTGTCATAAAAGTCTAGGCAATGTTTTGGAATAGAAAGTGAGGTCCTAAATTCTTCTAGGATTTTGGAGGTTTCTTTAGCTTTAGAGGAAGAGGGTGAAAAGAAATCAGATCCTATTTCTCCTACTAAGTAGTCAAAGAATTCCGTATCGTCCATTGCTGTTAGTTCGTCTTTTGAAATGAGGTAAAATGTGGATTTTCGAGTTGTCATTTTAAACTAATATTATCCTAATTAACTAATACTAAATTACTCAAATTAACTTCCGAAAGATACCTGGAAAGGTTTCGTTCGGAAGGATCTCCTAAATACTACTACTTAAGGTGGCTTTAAATTGTACGTTTGTGATTCCCCGGCAGCGGCGCCAAAAACTTGATGGAACCCGAAAGCGTCGGTGTCGTTGATCGTAACTAATCGGGCGCCAACAGGGGTTTTAAAATTTATAATTAGCGGTGCTTAAATTATATGTACTACCTACTCTGGTTAGTAAGCGGTAAGTATAACCTAAGATCGTTCTATGAATCCAAACGTGTGGGCAATTAAAGTTGGCACTTTCGGTAGGGAAGTATCTAGGATGGAACAAAGTAGGTAGGTTTGGGGGTTTTAAACTAAAGACAAGTAATTAAAATGCAGGAAATTAAAGTACAGGAAAGCAGATAAAGATAAATGTGTGATTGTTGAAATTTCGATAATTAATATTTCGGGATGACAGAATAAATAGGGATGATACTAATGTGGCAACCAAACTACTAGGCGTAAACTCTAGAACCCTACCAACTCGATTTCCCATTGGCATGTCACTAGGAACTAGATTATCATGATTCTGATCGGAGCAATACGCAAACTTTCAATACTTATCTAGTTGAAAGGTAAGCAACCTCTTTTGGTTCTATACCGAGGTTCATGAATCAGTAGCGTATCGTCTCATAGGTCCGACCGTTCTTAACTCCTAAGGTAGTTTACCGTTCAATTAGCATGCAGATTAATAACTTTGTATGTTTAGACCGCCGATTTTATAAGATTTGGTGTTTTAAAGATTCTAGGTCATTACGACTTTGATCTTATTCCGAAATCCTGTTATCATTCATTTAAGCTCTAATTACTTCGACTTATGATTCAAATCTCTCCTTTTCAAACATTTATACATCCCCGGATTATTCGCAATTTGTTAAAACGTGTTTCCTATGCGGACCAAGCCTTTCAATGATAGACAGTGTACTTTACGTAGTAGTTCCACAGTTTCTCATATCAACATGCGGTCGAGAGTAATTGATAGTGAAAATGACACTTTATCTAACTAAATGTAAAGCAATGCAGAAATGTAAACCTAATATATACAACGAGTGGTTTCAATGTATCTTACTTATTACATGTCATGGGCACAGATAACTACTTACCATAATTAAGGTTGATCAGGTCCTAATTACTAGGTTGTAGTCACGTGGATAACCAGAAAGGGTAGTCCATAAATTAAACTTGAATTCATAAAGTCTTGACGCTACAAAGGTTACTAATTCCTATTTTATCTGAACGTATTTCACGAACATCATTTTATAGTGTTTTGACTTTCGTAGGATATACCAGTTAGTTGTGAAGTTCTATTACCCCTTCGGGATTCCAACTATTAAACCAGAGTTGATTCCAGAGATATAACTACCTTCGGTCGTTTACCGACTTCCATACATTTGTACTCCATTGATGTGTGCTAAGTATAGGCAATTATAATCACAAGTTTTAATTAAGGAAATACTAAATAATACTATCACACAATTCAGGCAAGTGTTATCCTGATCATAGAATATAGTTTTATAAGTAAGTCCAGATTCGAACACAGGGAACATGATTTAATCTATAACTAACTATTTATTTATCCTAATTACAATTATTACAATCAATATACAAATTCACATTTATAAACAATAATATACAATAATATATAAGATAGGGGGGACGTTTTAGTTCCAATCGAACATATATATATTTGATACCAATTCTTTAATAGATAAGTTTAAAGGAACAACTTAAGAATACTAAATTGGATAGAAGATTATAACTATTTAAACTATTATTTATTACACTTATTATATCAACTTATGTCTATTTGCGTGTTGGCTATTATTATTGTGATTTACTAATGTAGAAAACCTCAAAGGTTATGACAATTCTCATATAGCAATACAGTCAAAGGTTATGTAAAGTATCACTATTTATTAAGATCTATCAACATATTATTGATGCAATTCCAGGGTCGGTTGAATCATAATGCTACTTAACATCTAATAAAACATAATCACTTAATTTAAAAACCCAAAAGGTTAGTGAGTTTATCTATAAATCAGTTAATTATGATTATTAACATAATATAACACATAATTCTTGCATAACAATATTCAATAATATAGTTCCAACATAAACATATAATTCATATAATAAACATAGTAAACATACATTTAAACATTCATAATGAAAATCTAATAAGCAATTAATTCAAATAAACAATATCCATAGTAACCCAAAAGGTTAGTGAAGCTACAAGGATAAAGAAACCGAACCAATTGACGAACTAGCTCTTCCTAAGGTTGAAAACCTTCAAACCCTAGCTCCTTAGCCTCCAAATTCGCACCTAAAGTCGACCTTAAACCTTAATATTCGACTTTTAATTCTAAGAATCGTATATCGTTTAATCAAAACTAAGCCCCTATTTATACTAATCCAGGCCGACCCTCCAACCGTCGGTTGGGACCTCCAACCGCCGGTTGGGACCTCCAACCGCCGGTTGGAGTTAATTGAGTATTACTCTGTAACACCCGCCAAATTAGGACTAGTGATTAGTGCCTAATCAGTTGTTAATGCATGAAATTAGTTCTGTGTTAGGCCAATTAATGTACCGATATATATATTGTTGAATATATACGAATATGCGATTTGATTAAATCGTACAAATTCCAAATCGAATGCAATTCGGTCCAATTAATACGGACGTTGGTGAAAATTTTATTTAATAATATAACATTATTTAATAACTCGCTTCCATCCAAAATATTAGTTAGATAATAGTTCATTTCAAATTTGTATCGTACAAGTAACGTGTACGCGATTAAAACTTAAGCGCGCAACAAAACAAAAACAAAGTTAAATTATATTTTATAACTCAATCGTAAAGTAATTAATGAAATACGTTAACAAAAAAAATATCGAGTTAATAATCGTATTTTAAAACTTATATTTCAACGTATAAAATAAACATTTGACGTTTAAACAATTGGGAAAACGAACACCGCACGGAGCATGACTGCAGGAGCTGAGGAAGTGAGGCTTTCAACAAAACCCCACTCCCTCCTCATTTCTTCTTCATTTCCACCCACATTCTTTCTTTCTTCTCTCTCTCTCACCCTTTTTCTTTCAAACTAAATCACCACCACCATCACCTAAATCTAGCAAATAACACCACCAAACGGCTTTAAATCACTGGAGTTCTTTGGAGAAAAATAATCACCACGCAACGATCTACACTCCTACCTTTCCGGAATCTTGATTCATTAACTTGTAAGTTTCCGACGAAAACTCGAAACCTCTCGATTTTAAGTGTTTTTAAGTTTTAGTTGTTTCTTTAAGCTTAGAATGTCCTTATAAGGATTGGGTAAAAGAATCAGACCAAACGGAAACCCGAAAACTCATTTTTGGCTCAAAAATTCGTTAACAGCCCTAAGTGTCGCAACGAAGGTGCAGTATAGCGTCACTTCGTGCGTCACTTAAGTGACGCATTGAGTGTCGCTAAAAGCCCTAGTCATGCGTCACTTGCATAAGTGCCGCATAAAACCCCTTTTTCCCGACATTTACCTCCGTCACTTGCTTAGTGACGCCTAGGACCCTTACCGTCACTAATAACCCGACACTGCTTTAGTGACGCCCCAGTATGCGTCACTCCTTTAAGTGACGCCTAACCGACACTTATACCCGATACTAATGGAGTGACGCCACCTTATGCGTCACTTACCTAAGTGACGCCCTAAACTCAAAATTTCCAATTTTATGCGACACTTCCTAAGTGTCGCCCAAGCCACTAAGTGACGCCATAAGTGACGCCCTCACTCAAATTCTGCCATTTCATGCGTCACTTCCTAAGTGACGCCTACGCCCCAAGTGACACTATAAGTGACGCATAAAACAGAAGGTTTCAAACTAATTTTACACTAAGTATTGAGGCCCAAATTTGACGCCCCATTTCACCCAAATTCAAGTCCAGATGCGTTTTTCACCAAAGCAATATAGTAGAAATAAAAATTTTTCAAGCTCGACCCCAGCCAGGGGCTCTGCCCCTTGGACCCCGCTACCAGGGGCGCTGCCCCCGGACCCCCGTCATTAACAGGCTTCGCCCTTACCCTAGGTTCACGAGTAACCGTGTTACATCTAAACTTTCCCACAAAGTGTTAACCTTGTATAACATCAAACACGAATGCGACACAACTTCTAAAAACACATTGGAACTTACTTTTAGGTATAACACTTCAAAATCATCAAAATAATAATGTGGGATTATTATTACAAACAATCACCAACGGGCCGTACACATTTTCAAAAACTTACACAAACAACCAAATCGTGGTAATTTGAACATTCTAGTTGAACAAACAACTACAAGGGTGATCTTTGAGATACTCAATCATGTCATAACCATCGCGTGTCGTGGACACCCTCAGGTTACAAGTCGTTGGACTTCGATTCTTGGCTAATCAATCTAAGTTTATTAAGATAAACTCTCCAGGCTCAGGTGAGTCTCATGGCCCCTCTTTTTACTATTTTATTAGGGGTGTGATACATTGCTCTGTTTTTAACGCATGAACGCGAGTACATATTTCAATATACTACATGAGTTGTTTTCAAGTAATCAAATCAAAGTCCTCCGTCAGTATAGTCTGGTAATACGAAAGTAGCGTGAATATTAGTATATGGTACCATATAGGATTGACCCTCCTCATCCGGGTTAGCAAGCACTAACCGGATAAACGGATGTACTAATATTTGGGAAGACGAGTGTAGATTAGGCACTCGTGGAGGCACCTCGCTCGGAATTCTCTATATGGGAACCGACCCTCGAGTTAAGCTCAGACTATGCGCTCATGGTTGTATACATTATCTGTAACTTTATTTGCTGGATGCAAATCAATACTTAAATCTTGCGGTTCATAGAATATTATTTGATACTCAAACCTGTGAGCTCACCAACGTTAGCTGACCCATTTTAGCATGTATCACAGGTACTCAGCAGTAGATTTGAACTGCCCATCATGATGCATCTTAGCTCGAGTCTACATGCAAACTTAAGAGATTTCATTGCATTATTAGATCTTGTATAACTAATTATGTACTTAAATCTCTCATATTACGAACACGAGCTATGTACGAGTTCAAACTGTTGTAAACCTTTTAATATTAATATATTTTGTTAAAACGACGCATATAGAGTCGTTTGCTATATATCAGTGTGCTTTGATTATTGATTAGTAACACCCAAATTATGCTTCCGTAAAACATTAAATTTGGAGGTGTTACATACTCCAACTCTGCGCATTATCCACAGCCTTGAACTCTTAGCCCCAACCGCCGGTTGGGCAATCTAACCGCCGGTTGGACCTATTTTCCAGAATATTCCAAAAATCGGCTTGGGCTTCAAATTGGGATTCTCTTTCTTCTTTAAACGAATTTACTTATTTTCTTGGCTCAAATCTTTAATATTATCATTTTAGTCTTCATTTCTTTAAGGTTTAGATCTTCTTTCCTTCAATTGCTTTAATCTCTTCAATTTCGGTCTTATTTCCGTTCTTCTTTCTTCAATCTTTAATTAAAATACACTTCTGCAAATATTAACAAAATAAGTATCTAAAATCATATAAATGCATAAAATGTATACAAATATAGGGATAAATAATATAAAATATAGTATCTATTTGATGCTTATCATCCATCTTAAAGCGTTTCCAGTACTATATCGGATAAACAGTCGAATAGGGGTCGTCATATCTCTTTACGATTGTCATACATTGATTATATAATATCATCCTTACTTATAATTATCTACATCAACAACAACCACAATAATAAACTACTCGCAATTCATGGCAACAAATATATCACATACCAAGTAATAACACATAATTAAAATATGAAATAAAACAAGTATGATAAAGGTTTAGATATCACCCGGAAATAAATGCGCAGCAGCGTATTATTATGATTGACAACTCGTTTACACGTACAAAGATGAATCTTCAAACCTCCTAACGTTCGTTCTAGCCTCTATACTAATCCGAAGATTAATTACAATAATCCTAGACTATAAGAGAATTTCTATAATGAGAAAGTGGAAATGGAAAAGGAGTATGTGAGTGTATTAGAATGTAGGAGTGTATTTGAGTGTGTCTTCAAATGAGGTCTAAGGGCTGCTATTTATAGGTGAAAAGTGGCTCACGTTAGCATCCCTAGGCTCACATTAGAAAAAGAGTGAAAGGTGGTGCACCGGGTACGAAAAAGTAGCGAAAGGTGGTGCACCGGGTACGAAAAAGTAGCGAAAGGTGGTGCACCGGGTACACGCAAGGACGGAAAAGCGGAAAAGAGACAGGGCTAGGGGAGGCGGCGCCGCCCACCACCTGGCCGGCGGCGGCTGGCTGCCACCCGCCCCGGTCCGTCGTCTTTCGCTGCGTTGCTTAATTCGTGCGTATCTTCTTCGTTATGCGTCCGTTTGCGTTGATTCTTTTTACGTTGGATTCGTAATTCAAAAACGAAGACTTTGATGTAAAGTTATCCCCAAACTATGTCTCCTATCTCCAGATATTGCATACGAATCATTTGGATCTTCCGGCGGGCGTATAATCTTCATTCTTTATCCGTTTCTGTTGATTCTTCTTCTGTTGGATTCGTAATTTGAAAACGAACATCTTGGGTGAGATGGATGTTGATGATGGGCAGTTTTGTCTTGAAATCTCGTTTTGATGCCTTGAATCTTCAAACATGTGTGGAATCTTCGTTTTTCACCCGTTTTGCTTGATTTTTATCGTGCAACCTTGTTTTGACCATCTTGGCATAATATCATTGATTTGTATTGGTTTTGAGTTTAAAATGCCAAGAATCGTTCTAGAATGAGAGAGATATCAGCAGTAAAAACATGACTTTTTACGCGATATCACTTGGCCACTAGACACTCTCATATAAGCAATCAATTCCAACAATTTTTGGTATTGAACTAGTTGAGGCAAATATTGAGAATACACCGCCAAGATCACATAGCCACATAGGCTTTAATCTCCCATTCACAATTTGCAACCAATCACTTACATTAGCAAACTTATTTGTATATAGAAGAAACAATCTTGAATACTCTTCCTTTAACATTATGCTCACAACCCAATTATCATGTCAAAAACGAGTATTTCCATTTTCAACCTTGTTTTCAAATAAAGATGAAATAATATTTATGTTAATCTTGGCAAGATATTTTAAACTAGTAATTTGCTTTCAAACGTTTGAACAATTAGAACCTACACCCACTAATCTTGATATTGTAAACACACCCACTAATCTTGATATTGTAAACATGTTTTGCATCCTCAATAATATAATAACACATCTTAGAAAACATTTTTCTAATCAAATGGAGTATACCACATGAGTACAAATGTACAATACATAATGAAACTAGCTAGAAGTCTAGATTCTAGAATTAAACTTTTTGTCACTATTAGTTTAACAAGTACTTGTAACACTTTGCAGATGATATATAGAAACATGAGTACGTCTACATTAATCAACCGAAAACCGTACCCAAATGTCTCATATCATACACATAAAAGACACACGTACATCACCTCTTCAAAATTTTATTAATCTTATTATGTGTAAAGCAATAAGCACATACAACCCATGCATGTTGAAACTTGGCTCAATCTTTCTACCACAACCTTATGTGTCAAATTCTCAACCATCTTCCACTTCTTTAAATTCCCATCTATACCACCACCATCATCATCCACCACATCACCACCATGGCTAACTACCTCTCTCTTGCTTTAAGCTTCCTCTTGCTCTTTCATGGCTGCCTCGCTTACCAACCATTCCAACAACAGCAACAAAGCCAGTGCCAAATTCAAAGAATCAATGCACTCGAACCGAATGAACGAGTTCAAGCCGAAGCCGGTTACACCGAGTTCTTTGATGCGAATGACCAGCAGTTCCAGTGCGCTGGTGTTGAAGTCATTCGACATCGTATCCAACCACAAGGGCTTCTTTTGCCTTCTTACATAAACACCCCCCTCATGGTCTACATTCTTCAAGGTAATATAACTAACGTTAACTTTATATTTTTTAGGACATGTTTCACATTGCACTTCAAAATAATTATATGATATGTTCATACAACTTTATATTGTTAGGTTATCCTGATACCGTTGTTACGATCTTTTGATAATTATTTGACTTTTAAATAAAAGCAAAATCATTAAATATACCTAGTAAACTTAGAAACTAATTATTTCCTAGTTAAAAACCCAATAATCTGATCTGATAATTATTTGAAACACCTTTAAAATCAAATAAATTGGTGGTCTCATCATAGGGTTAATTAATGTTAAATTTTTGTTTCAGGAAGGGGTTATCAAGGGATCATGTTACCTGGTTGCCCGGAGACATACCAATCTTCACAACAACAAGAATCATTCCAAGATCGCCACCAGAAGATCTACCATTTCCAGCAAGGTGACGTGGTGGTCATCCCCACCGGAGCTCCCCACTGGATGTACAACGACGGACAAGAAGAGATCATCGCTGTCGTTTTACTCGACTCCACCAATCAAGAAAACCAGCTCGACCAGTTCCACCGAGTACGTACATAGTCGTGTACATAGTGTGTACATAGTCGCGTCAGAAAGACAAATACTCACACACACGATAAACTAGTTGTTATTAATTTTGTATAGTAGAACATTAACTTGTTAATTTCCAAACTAAAACCGTGGTTACATGCATCCGTACAGAGATTCTTCCTTGCTGGAAACCCGAACGAAGGCGAACAACAACAGCAGCAACAACAACAACAAAGGGGCATGCAACGACAAGGACGACAATGGGGTAGGGGTCAGATTAAAGGACAGTCACCCGAAGAAGGTTCGGGCAACATCTTCCGTGGGTTCGATCTCGAAATCCTTGCTGAAGTGTTCAATGTTGATCAAGAAACAGCTGAGAGGCTTCAAAGTCCAGATGATACAAGAGGCCACATTGTGATGGTACAAAGAGGTCTTCAAGTTGTTAGACCACCTGTTCAGATCCCACAACAAGAACAAGGTGGACGTAATGGTTTCGAAGAAACCGTTTGTACTGGGAAGATCTCATCGAATATTAACGATGTGACACGGGCTGATTTCTTTAACCCACAAGCTGGATGGTCTGCCCATCTCAATAGCTTTAAACTCCCCATTCTTCAAATGGTGCAACTCAGTGCTGAGAGAGGAGTTCTTAACAGGGTTAGTATTATTAGTAAATACTTTCTAAGTTCTAACTAACCGGTTGCGGGCTTGGGGTCCATCTATTATAATCAACCATTTAATAGGCTGGGTTGGGTAGCAGATCAAAGATAATTAACAGGGCTAGTAATCAATATCATCAACAACTTGCTAATTAGCTGCAATGGCAAAATGGTCAGTTTGCTGGATTGGGTAACTAGTCAAAATTTTGTATGCGATAAAACAGAATTATTTCTTTAGTACGTGTCAAGTCGAATTAACCCGAAGCACCTGATATTTAAACAGTTCTAAGTAACCCAAAACACATTGCAGTTCAGAAAAAAAGAAAAAAACAATAGCTGCATCGACAAAATGACCATCAGATGGTTGGGTAACAGGGCAAATATTTTTTCGTACAGAAAACAATTGGTACAAATAGTTCTTATTTACATTTACAAGAATGTTTTTTGATATATTTAATCGGTTGTGCTTGTTCTCTTACTTTTCGGTTAAAGTTTCGATTTACTTGTTTAATCTTTTAGAGATATAATGTAACGAATCCTAACCATCAAAATGATACAGAGTAAGTGATCTTGTTTATTATGAGTTGCAGAATGCTATTGTCTCACCATACTGGATAATGAATGCACACAGCATACTCCACGTGACATACGGAAACATGAGGATGCAAATAGTGAACAACGAGGGACAAGCCGTATTCGATGACTGGATCCAAGAAGGGCAGCTAGTGGTGATCCCACAAAACTTCGCGGTTGTGAAACAGGCCGGACAACAAGGTTGTCAATGGATAGCATTCAGGACTAATGACAATGCCATGGTCAACACTTTGGCTGGTTATACTTCTGCTCTAAGAGCAATGCCGGTTGATGTGATCGCGAGTGCGTATCAGATGTCGCCTGAACAGGCGCAGAGCTTGAAGTTTAACAGGCAGGAGACGCTTATGTTTAGCCCGAGTACGATGCCGTACAAGAGGTCTCATGTTGTTTGAGTTCTTGGTGTAGAAGAGTGATTAGGATTTGGAATAAGTTGTGCTTAATTAGTGAGTGATGATAAGGATTAAGGAATTAGATTCCGTCCAAGAATGTAAGAAAATTAAATAATAAAAGAGATTTCAATGTTTTCAATGTCATGATAAGTTATCCGTAGTCCATATGGAGTACTTTTTAGTTTAGAGAAATTCTACGTTGTTTAGTTTATAAACTTTGACACTATCAGATGAATATTGATTGCACTAATTAATATTATGAATACTTTGGGGGTGTTCAGCTGTTGAAAAAATAGGAGTTTTCTAGAAAATATTTTGAAGAAAAGTGGAAAACCGAAAAACGCGTTTAAAATGGATTTTTTTGAGAAAATTTTCAAGAAATAGAAAATCCACTTTTTCAAAATATAACTTTGGAGTTGGAAAATAAGTTCCTCTCACTTTTCCAAATTTTCATTTATAAACTTTTTCAAATTTTCAAAATTTTAAGAGATAACTAGTTTTCCAAAATTCATTTTTCCACATCTGAACGCGTTTTCCAAATTTTCAACGTTTTCTAGAAAACTATATATTATTTAGAAAATTGAAAATGAAAAATTGTGAAAAATTTTCTACAACTAAACATACTCTTAGACCATTCCCAACCGTGGGTGAACCACTTTCTAACTAATTCTGTCACATCAGCTTTCCACCAACTTATTCAAAACTGATTTATCCGTGCCAACAGTTTAACCACTTCCAACCCACTTTATTTTCATTTTAAATATATTTAACACACAGAGAATTTTAATAAAACATATTTTATTATGGGGACCACGAATTTCAAGTGATTTGCATATTTTTATTATGGGGGCCCATGAATTTCAAGTGATTTGTCAACTAGTTTGAATCAGTTAACTGTTTTCAACCGATTTAGAAAAGAAGTGATTATTAAGTGCCTAGGAAGTGGTTACCATTGACATTGAAGGAATCAATCACTTGCTAACCGGTTGGTGAAACCAGTTAGCGTTGGGAGTGGTCTTAGAGCATCTCCAATGTATAGATTTTCAAAGTGTCACACCTCCAAAATCAGTAATCGCGTTTATTAAAGGTTTAGCGGAAGCTTTAGTTAATTAGCGGAAGCATTTGTTTATTAGCGAAAGCATTTTAAGTTACAGTTTAACAGCGAGGGTGCTGACATTACAATAGTGCATTCATTGTATCAGAGCATATGATCATACAGAACATATTAATTTAAGATGCCATATGTTTAAACGTTATTACAAAAGGGTACGCCTTATAAAATCGTACAAGTAGTGGTGTTGTAGAACAACATAAGTTTACAAAATACGAGTTTATAAAAGAGGGATTTCGTAAGTATAACCAATGGAATTGGTAATACAAAGGAAATCCAAGTGTCCCAAAAGTGGCATCATAAATAGTCTGGGTTGCCTACGTCCTTTATGCATGCAGAAGTACCTGAGTCCGAATTCCCTAAAATACATAGTAAACCGTCAACATTGAATGTTGAGTGAATTCACAGGTTTAGTATAAATGTAGTTAAACCAAGTTTTGTATAAATCATTCATGTACACAAACATAATGTTTATATGTATAGCAGGAAACACAAGTGTTCTTATTAAAGAAAACATTTCCTATTTTACTGTAAGAATGTCATTCTTACCACAATTCAGTCGATGTGTTAGGAAACACAAGTTTAATCATAAACATTTCCTAATAATAGTTGCAGGAAACTCAAGTTTAACAATCAAGTAAACATTTCCATATAAATAGCTGTAGGAAACACAGGTTTAACAGTCAAGTAAACATTTCCTATATAAGTAGCTGTAGGAAACACAGGTTTAACAGTTAAGTAAACATTTCCTATAAAAGTTGTTTTGTCGGGAAACCAAGTTTATCCAATCAAGGTAAACGTTTCCTAAAAAGAAATCATGTGTAGGAACACCTGTCCTATTAGTTGTCACAGGGAATACCCTTCCCAAATCAAGTTGTAGTTTAGTTGTTTAGTTATGTGGGAAATATAGACTATGATCCCTCTAAGGTGAGCGACACCTTTAAATTTAAAGTAACGACTCCTAGTACTATAACCAAACCACGACTAGTTGATGTTGTTGCCTCAGTAACACGGTAAGTATACACTCCTCGTTACGACTGCCGTCGTGTGGTTAGAATGACCAACGAGTTATATCAGTGGGAGGTTTGTCAAATCGATAGTACTATCTGTATACTCAGTGGCTAGAGTCACCTAGCTAATGGTTATAGGTTGCAAGCACTGGGACTTATGTGCACTACAACTACCTCGCGTAAACCTAGGATCGTACCAAGATTCGTTGTCTTATTCCCAAATGTTGTGAAAACGTTTCATATAGTTAACAGTTGTTTATAAAGCATAAAGCATTTATACAAATCAGTTTGATATAAGAGCATGTCAAGCAATTATATAAACAAGTAGCATGTAATAGCACATAGTTCTATGTTTTCCACCCCTAGTTTTAAAAGCATTTAAAACAAGTAAAAGGTAGGGGCTGTGAACTCACGTGTAGCGGTCTTCAGCGAAATATAACAGCTAGTAATAGTAGTCGTCCAAACAGTGTACTTCAAGGCCCTAGACGCAAGAAGTATACTTATATAAGTATTTGACTAATAGCTCATACGATTTAGTTGTTGATGATAAATGAGTTAAGTATTCGTTGCGTACAAGTATATATTTACATATACTTATTAGTTAAATATATATATTCTTATATATATTAATTGTCGTTGCCGTGTATATATATATATATATATATATATATATATTGTTTATCGTTGTTGTTTATGTTTTAAAAACATAATTATAGTAGTTATAAAATAACTTTATTTTAATACGATTGTCGTAGTTCATTTATATGACTATATATAAATTATAATCGTCCATTACATATATAATCCATTTGTCGTGTTACTAATTCTCATTTGTCCCGTTTACTCGTCACTTGTATATAATCCGGTTTAAAGTTTGCATTTTGAAATCTCGTAGCCCGTTGGGCTCGGCCCAATTGGTTTGGCCCAATATCAAAGTCTAGTAGTTTGGCCCAAATATGTGTGACCCAAAATAATTTGGCCCAATTACGTTTAACAAATCATTTTGGCCCGTTAACAAAATACAACTTTTGACCCAATTTAGATTCGGCCCGTTTGGCCTAAAAGTTCTAACTGTTAAATATTTGTGTAGATATATTGTCCATATATATATATATATATATATATATATAAACAAAAAGGTCGGTCACAGGACTCGAACATGTGACCTTCCTTTCCCCCACACAACACACAACCACTAGGTATACCACTAGGCTATGCTTAGTGTTAGTGTTTTTAATTTGTAACAAATTCTATTTAAGGGCTTATGTTTGTTAAAGATTTACAAGGCCATTTATTTTACATAAGTTAGCCTATCGGCTCTCTTTCTTTTTCTCTAATGAGCCGTACGGCTCACTCCATCCAGCCGATCGGCTGGGTTAGTCTAGCCGTTCGGCTGTGCTTTCCTAGCCGATCGGTTCCCATACGCAGCTCAGTCTGAGCTCTGTTTTGGTCCGAAATCAACCCAGATTTTGATATTATTTCGAGTTATAAATTTCACAAAAGTTTAACTTAACATTATACTAGTTTCATCCACAAATTTTACACAATTATAATCATTATATAACAATTTATAGTGAAAGAAATAGGCATGTAATGTTAAATTTGAACCTCACAGTGATGTTAATGGCGTTGATGATAATGACTGATGATGATGATGATATTTAAGTGATCATGGTTTTTGTTTGAGGTGCAAATGTTATAAGGTGATGGTTTGAAGAATGAAGGATAATGAAGATGGTTTGATGTTCTTGCTTCACTTCTTCACTACTGCTCCAAATCTTGCTGCTGCTGGTGTCGTTGGAAGCCTAGGGAGAAGAAGAAGAAATTGGGTTGGTAGCTCAAATAATTGAAGTGTGTGTGTATGTTGTGATCTCAGTTCAAATTTTCAATATAGGGGATGGTTTGTGTACTGAACTGTCGAGCAGATATTTTAGAAGTAGTATAAGTTTAACCTTTTAGTCCGTTAACTTCGGATACGGGTCCAATTATTTGTACCCCGTATCCCACTCAATTATTCATTTGTTTAAATTTTATTTTAAACCTTATAATTGATAAATACAAAAATAAAATAATTTTATTTAAAAATGATTAATAAAATTATTCACAGTAATGGGACTGTACAGTTAAATTGCGTGCCAGATTTCAGTTGAATTTGGAATTTATATTTTGAGGTAATGTTCCAAATACAAAAACAGGAACAGGAAAATAAATACTTTTATTATTTTTGACCTTTAGGTACGTTTTATAATTGTTTCTGTTCGTGTATAACGCGTGCTATAAAGCAGTCTAAAGGTTTCCGTTTCATTTTTGTTCTAATACTTTTCTAAAATAATTTCAAACAAAAATTATTCAAAAGCATTTTGGAGTTCTTTTTGGAACTTTACGATTCGCGTTTGATACGTTTAATATAAAACGTATAACTTATTATATTATTTCAATAATATAAGTATCTAATATTTGTAATTAATAATTTTCGAATTATTAATTATTTCGTATCACCAACTTTGTTGTATTTAATTTGTCGAGTTTAATAAGTTCATTTCGTACGTAATTATATATACATATAACTACGAATCTAATACATCACGTATCACATAGTAAGTTTCACAAACTTAACACATAAAAATCGTTTTGAATTCACTAATCAGAGAATTACTCTTGGTAATGCATGAAGTTAGGTAAAGATTATTACCCTAAATGGAGGATTGTCACACAAAGCTTTTTCTAAAGCTTCTCACAAAGCTTTTTCTAAAAAACTTTTCCTCGATCAACAAAAAGTCTTTCACAAATATAATATTTAAAAGGTACATAAATAGCTATGAAAGATAATGCAAAAGCTTTAGAATTCTCAAGCTTTTATACCTCTCCCATTGTAATTTTTGTATCTTTTAGTGGTATTATACTTGTGAAAGACTTTTTGTTAGTGGAGGAAAAGTTTTTTAGAAAAAGCTTTGTGAGAAAAACTTTAGAAAAAGCTATGTTATATTGAGGATGTTCTTAGTTTCCTAGGAAGTTAAGTACACAGGGTTCAAATTATAACTTGAGGTTGGTAGTCAAAAATGAGAAAGGGTTAAAAATGCTTTTAATGTTTTATACCATCACCACGATGTCTTCAATTCACCATGATGTCTTTAATGTATAACATGAATAAACATGACTTTTTTCGATTGATTCTTATCATAATGTCATATGCATCATTTACATTCACATGTATAGTACAATTTTAATGCATAATTATGTTATATTATTCATAAATATTGGGTGTTGATACATACAACAAAGTGTTTGATTCATACATCAAAAATGCGCATTGTAGTGTTATACAGTACTGTATTAATATGCATAAAATTTGGTGTATGAAACAATTTTTTTGTTGTATATATTAGTAGGGTGAGGTTCAAATGAGACTAAAATTTTGTGTGAGACTAAGACATAAGATCTAAACCCTAAACCAAACCCTAAACCCTAAACCCTAAACCCTAATCCATAAACCCCAAACCCTAAACCCTAAACGCTTTATAAAACTCTAAACCCTAAATCATACTAAACCCTAAACCCTAATAAACCCTACTAAGACATAAGATCTAAACCCTAAACCATGAACCCAGCTAAATCCTAACCTTAAACCATGAAACTTGCACCATAAACCCCAAAACCCAAACCCTAACCCATAAACCCCAAACCCGAAACCCTAAACGATTTATAAAACTCTAAACCCTAAATCATACTAAACCCTAAACCCTAATAAACCCTACTAAGACATAAGATCTAAACCCTAAACCATGAACCCAGCTAAATCCTAACCCTAAACCCTAACCATAACCGTAAATAAAATGTACAATCAATCACTAACACATGTGTTACTAACTTATAAAACCCACCAAAAAACCAAATTTTTTTTTTATCGAAAGTATGCCTTGAGGGATGGCAAATCGAAGAGGATAAAACGCTGAAAAATATGGTGCAAGTTTCATGATTTTTCGATTTGTCATTTGTGAGATAATTGATGTTTGGGGTAAATGGGTTTTGTAGTATGAAATATTCTCTTTATACAAGTGGTATGATATTATTGGTTTTCTTAGTCTCACTAAAAAAAATATGAACTCATTTAAACCTTACTCTATATAAGTACCATACATATTTGGTGGAAATATTATGTCCCGTCACGAAATGACCAAATACCAAGCGACTATGAAAGTAATTATCTACAAACACAAGGGTAAAACCGTCAGAAACAAAACAAGTACACACCAAGATCCCTTTTTAAGCTAAAGGACGATAGTATCAAGAAAAGAACACCAAACAAACTCCAGTTTCATTTCAAAAATAACAAAAGCCCAATTCACGAGGTAAAAAGTTAGAACCACATTGCTTGCTTTGTTTACCCAACCATGTTGCCCAACTCAGATCCCAAATCTCACTTACCCTTCTGCACCTGTTAACCTTTTGTTAACAAACATATTACTGTATTATGCTTGCAACCTCAACCACTTTTTTACCCTTTTCTAACAAAATGAAGAAGAACCTACCTAGTTGTTTTCATGTTGCTGTTTTGTTACTGTTTTTAAGTCCTATTGTTAGTGAATCTGCTGGTCTCCCTGGATTTGTTTACACTAGAAACAGAGGAAGATGCACTCCACAGTATGTTAATTCATCTCTCTATGTTTTATTATTTATTTTACCAATGTTATGGTACCATATGTGTAGTCTTATCATGTACATATGGGTAGATAAACTTTAAAATAAATTTATGTTATGTGTGACTTGTAACTTGAATCTCAGTCTTATGTGTATTTGAATTTGAATTTGAATTTGAAATCTGAGATTAGGAGAGTAAATTAAGTAGTTAAATATAAGCATTAAGTTAAGGGAATATGATCTCAAGTATTGAAGAATTTGTTAACAATGTAAATTTGTCATAAAGGATATATTTGACGATAGTATTTGATAAGGTTATCTGCCTTCAAATAAAGGTTAAAAGAACAGATTTATCATATTTGACACTCATAGTTTTGTTGAATTCACTTGGTTTTTCAACTTATTAAGGGGTTGATAAGACGACTCCTATTGCTCAAATCGGTTGCTCCGCGGTGCCATTGGCCCAACCACTTTCGATGCAATTCTTTCCAAACCGGTTAACCGACTTATAATCGGTTGAAAATTGTGAGTCCGCGTGCTTTTTTGTTTTGTTTTTTGTTTAGTGTATAGAAATAGTGGTATATTGGTAAATGTGGGGTTAAGAAAAATGAAGTTATTAGTCATTGATGACACTGTCTAATTGATTATGAATCAGTTATGAATATTTGACACGGCGCTAAGGTAGCGGAAATGGTTCAACCACGGATGGGAGTGGTCTAGCTCAATTTGAGAAGCTAAACATATTGGGAATTATTAGAAAGAGCTTTCCAGACTAATAGTAATGTAGAAGGCTAATAAGTAGGGAGTATATGCTCAATCACAAGAGCTAACAACACCACTTAAAAACGTTTTATGGACCTCTCAGTTTGTTATTCTTGTCGCTTCATCGTAATTTTGACGTGTTTAGTTAAAGACATCGAAAATCAACCATTTTAAAACGACAAGGAATACACTAATATATTATGATACATTTTACAGTAGAAGACATATTTAGCCTCTTGGTATCTTTAGGAACCCTTCAACTTAGAGGTTGTGTGTTCAAGGCTCGTAACGTAACATATATATGTAATTTCTTTGATTGTACATATAATCTATGAGATAGGTGTAGGTTTGCCCTTCTAAAAGAAAAAAAACAAATGCACAAATATGATGGAGTATATTTTAGAAAGCCTATTTATCCTTTCAGTATGTTTAGGAATTTGAGTTGATTTTTTATATATTTAATTAATATTTTGTTTGGAGAAGATACGTTTCAGAAATATAGAATTGCTCAATGTCATATCTAATTTGCAGGTATTGGAGCAGTAGGCGAGAGGCGTGGCCCAGGATGATACCACAAGGATCATCAGTATCAAAAGTCTTCGGATCAAGAGCCTACGAACGCTACAGATACGACCTAACACTACTAGAAGCGACATCAAGGAACGATGACGCAGAAAATGTGTTTGCTCGGTTAGTAAAGGAATCAACTGCAGCTTTAATCAACTCTTACACGAGGAAAGGGTTCCCGTACAGTGCTTGGGAGGTGAAGACTGCTGTGATTCAAGGTTTAGTATCTGATGAGTCTGCAGCGGTCCAAGCCCGACGCTTTTACGACGCTAATCGGGCTTGCAATTAATTAAATTAAATTGAAATATAGTTTTTGATTTTGTGAGTTTGAAGACAACCTCTATTATAAGATGTTTAAATTTATGTTTTAAAACTGTTTAGTATGAGTTTTAAGTTCTATATCTAGTGAAATCGGATCTTTGTTTGATTTAAGTTATTAAGATGCAAGTAAAAACATACATTTTCGGTTTATTAAACGAGACCTTCCAGTTCACAAATGATGGGCCCTCCACAGTCCATACTTACCATATTATTTTCCAATTTTTTTTCAATTGGACCTGTGCATTTTAAGCCCATATTTTTTTATAAGACATTTGAAACCATATACGGAGTACTTATTACGTACAGTCGTATAGATGTATGCTTTTCTTTCGGACACTTGTACAAATAATTGTATGACGTTAAATGTATATTATCTTTAGTATGATCGTTGATCAAAATGAATAGCAACAGTATTTAAAGACGTTTTTTCATAGTATTTAACAACTTTTATATATAGAGATACAAGATATGTTCAAGAGATGAAAACTGTAATAAAAGAGTAGCCGACGTCATTGAAAAAGTAAACCATAGCAACAAAAACAAAACATCACAAATAATATATATTAATCTTGCAAGTCTTTTGATTCCGCTTTAATAATTACGTAACTATTATTATTGTTATTATTTATTATATATAATCGTAAAGATTAACATCGTTTGGAAAACAAAATTAAAAAATATATATATATTTTAACGCAAATTGCATTTTAAATAAGTTTTTAACCCGGTCATTTTCAACACTAAACATTGCATCTGCCACTAAAGATATTTACTTTATCGACCTCCTTTTGGTTCCTTTTATCATTTCGGTCGTCCAACCTTGACTAATTAAACCAATTAAAAAGTAAACTTATCCCCTTGTGCACTATTTATAATCATTAAAAACTAACCATCGTAATTACACTATTTCGATAACACTATTACTCTACAAGTTATAGTGGACTAAGTCGGGTACTCGTGAGATAGGCCGATGTATAACAAAGAAAGATACTTAACTCGTGATTGTTGATGAGAGTCGTCGGTAGCAGCAGCGACAGATCAGAGTTGTAGGGTTTATTGTTTCGTTATGTATTAAACTTTACACTTTTTATTATTGTATGGGTCAAACTTTGAAAAATTTTGTTGTATGTAGTGAACTTGTAAATATCGTCTATTGTATGTATTATTTCATTTTTGGGTAAGATCCAAATAGGAAAGATTTTCCTTTTTTAGCTTTATCAAAAAAGAAAATATTATATACAATAGATCATATTTACATCTTCGAACAATTGAAAGTATGTCACGCACAATGCTAATAAGTGTAATGTTTAATACATACAAAACAATAAACCTTAAATTGTAAATAGTAATTCTAAAATATTTTCATATATTATATAAATAAACTATTTAAGAAAGCAGTTGATGGTACCGTATGTTTGTAGATCCGTCTCTAGTAGCAACTACGAGGATCATCAATTAATGGTTAGTGTGGCTGCCAAAAATAGCATAGCTTGAATAAATATATTTCATTTAAACGCTCGAAAAAATCAATTGGAAGAGTCTATATTTTTCTTGAAAGTAAATGGTGGAAGTCGATTTATGAAAAAAGTTGATAATCGTTTCTACATGGACAACATTTCCATTAATCTCAAACGGATAACATAGTGAAGTCTATAATGTAGATCAATTTTGGAACTTTAATTTCGAGGCAAGCTCTTAAAGGCGTAATTTATTAGATCCTGTTGGGGAAAGTTTACAAGATGATCACGCTTATCATTGTGAATAGACAATTTTGTGTATAGACAACTATATTAAAATTTATCTTTCACAACACGTAAATTGTTTGTAACATCAAAGGTAATTCACACATCGTGACATCGACCTTGAAGATGAGAGATATTGAGTTTATAAGTACCACAGATTGTCTGCTATATAGTTAGACGTGCTTACATGAGATTAGTATTATGATAGGTGAGCTGAAACGTGATTGATTATCAACTGTTTGCAGAATAATCTTTTTTCATTGACTTTTTCATGATCAAACAATAATAATATGCTTCATAAAATTTAAAATTGAAGATGGTAAAATTGGATATAACATACATGGTGTATTGGTGTGTATAGCAAAACTTGTTAAAGTATGGTATAGAATCACAATTTTGAATATCAGTATTGTTATTTTTGTAACAAGTATAATGGAATTTTTGCACCCAAAATACAAATATGATGTTAGAATGATTTGTATAAAAAGGTTAAAAACTACACTAAAAAAATAAAATAAAAAATGATGAAAATGTGACACATTTTTGCCATCATAATTTAATTAAAAATGTGGCAAATCGTCTCCTCTTGTGAACACGTTGAACCAAAAATCCATGTCATCATGCAAATTTGACTCGAACCCACACCCACTTGAAAGTTGACCCATGTTCTCATGGACCACCGGTAACTCGCCGGAGTTATCACCTGAAAATACTTCCGACCAAAATTCATCATCCATCCTCGGAAAGTTCTCTAGATCCATCTCATCCATGCTCAAATTTTCATCATAATTATTTGTACTTGTAGTCATTGAAGAATTATAGGTACTCGAAGGTTGTGGTGAATCAATCTCATTATAACTTGTTTGACTACTCGAATTCGTCTCCAATGACGAAAATCGGGCACTTTCTTCTTTTTCTTCCTCAACTTTTAGTTCTTCAACTTTTTGTTGAGATTGCGAGGATTTTGAATTTACTCTCTTCTTTAAATGTGTATGCCATACATTTTTTATCTCGTTATCAGTTCGTCCCGGTAATCTTGCAGCAATAGCTGACCATCTACAATTTATGTCACATCACACGATCAGAAATAATAATAAAAATCCGTAAAATAAAAATAAATACAAATAAACAACAGGTTACGAGTTCTAGTCTCACTTGAAACAATTATTTCTTTTTTAGAAAACCTAGCTAGTTATTTAAAACATGCACGCACCTATTTCCCATAGCCGCGTGTAATTGTATGATTGTTTCCTCTTCTTCTCTACTAAAGTTGCCCCTTTTAATATCGGGTTTCAAATAATTAGTCCATCTTAACCTACAACTTTTTCCGCACCTTAGTAAACCTAAAAAGATCACCACAAACACACAAAAAAAGATTAGTTTCTCGAAAGTTAATATCATCATTGATGATAATATACCGAAGTGATCAAACTTCTGATAATGTTGATCGGGTTTTAGTAGTTATACCGGCTAGTTTAGGAAGAGCGCGCCAATTCGGGTGACCGTGAAGGTTGATGTAATTGATAAGGATTCGATCCTCTTCGTGAGTCCACGGGCCTTTCTTCAAACCCATCTTTTCGCAACACGGAGCTCTCACCATATTTTGTTCTACGTTGTTTGTGCTTTTACTAAATAGAGGTTTTTTTTTTTTTTTTTTTTTTGTTATATTTTTATAAATAAGTTAGAAGTTGTTGAGATGAATTGGGAAGGAAATGGATGGCTTAAATAGGGGTGGGATGAAGGGTAAAGGAAGATGACAAAATGGGCAATTTAGAGTGATGAGGGTCCCTCAGACGCAGCCAAAAACTTATAAGCCTGCCAAGTTGACTTGGACTGCATGCCCGGTGTGTTTTTAACTTTTTATATACAGAAGTGTATTTCGTATAATCATTTGCATATATATATTTTTATATTTAAACGCCAATATATAAGGTAACCGTGATCTCAATCAGCAATGGATTAGAGAACTTCCAATTTTCAGTTATACGCCGTTAATATTTATATGTAAATCCCGATTCGGATCCAGAATTTAAGATGACCCGTAGTAGGACATCATTTTTGTGAACTTGTAGCACAAACAAGAATGTTGCAAGAAATTCAAGTTTGTATAAGAAATTTACATTGCGTAAGGCAATTAACTAAACTCGTAGCGACTGTTACCCTTACCTTCTACATGACTCCGCCCCCGTGTACATCATCAAATATGTATAAAGTGACTTAAACTCTAATGTTTAATTTGTAAATTTGATTTTGGAAAGATATTAGTTTAGTATGTTTCCTATTTAGATTACGAACTATTAATTTGACTTTGTTCAGTATTAAGATACTATAGATTGTATTTTATAAAAAGGGATAATTAGTATCAGGAATTTTGTACGTGTGAATTTGATTTGCAATTTGAGTAATCACTTTCATTTCGAATTCGTTTGTCTTTATTTTATTTGTATTCTTTCGAATATCTCTAATAATTAGTATTAGAGCTTTAAGTTCATCAATTAGTCATCCTCCGGTCTTCGACTAATTGTTGGCGAGACAAAGGTATATTATTTGTGTTTGTGTATGAGTTTGAGTATGTTTCTTTTTCTTTGTTTTCTTTTCCGGTTCGTTGGTTTCTGCGCAGTTGTAGAAGAATTGTCGCTACGGATTCGTTAAGCGTTGCATCGTCATGAAATATGAAAGGTAGCTTCAAGACACGTAGATCTACAGTTCGACCGTAGGGATCTTTATTTGGGGATTCACAATGAGAGATATATGATTGTCGAAGTTGCTGTCCAGATTTAGGTTTCATATTGAATTTTATATCAGTTATTGCTTAATTGGCTTCAATGGAGCGATCTTGTTTTTAGGATCTGGTTTTAATTAGATCATTAGTTATGGGATTGCGTTTGGATCTGAATTTGAGAATTTGCAGTGTAATTTTTTAGCAAATAAGTGAGTCATTATAATTTGAATTTGATATATGAATTATGTAGGTCGATTTGGTGTTTAAGGACTTGATTAATTCTATTAAGTCGTTTGGATTTGTTCGATCGTTTGCAAATTTGGATCTTTGAAAATTTGGTTATTCTATTAATGTCAGGCCTTTGAAATTTGTTGCTTAAATTTGATCGTCGGTATTGAAGATCGTTTGATCCGATTTGTTTTTGTTTGTGACCATTTTGAATTTGTCGGTTAATGATAGAATATTCGGTTTGTAATCATCGGCGCTTGTTTTGGACATATTTTTGAAAACTTTTGGGAATTGATCGTATATTTTGTTGGCACATTGTAATATGTGTTTTGAATTTGGCTAGTATTTTTTGCGTTTGGATTTTGAAATTTGAAATGTAGATTTTAATTTGAAATTTGGTTAGGATTACTGAATAAACGAGTATCTCCTTTAGATGGAAGAAGATATGTTTCGTGTGAAACAAGATGCATTTGATTCAAAGTTTGGAAATGGTGATCCAATCCGGTGGAGGAGTTCAAGTCGTAAGAAAGTAAGTTAAACTCTAATGTTTAATTTTTTTGGTAATTTGGTTTTGGATAGATATTAGTTTGGTCTGGTTCCTAGTTATGGTAGGATTAGTAAGTTGAGTTTGTTTACCATTAATTTTATTTCATATATAGGGATAATAATCGTATTAGGAATTTTGTATATTTGAGTTTGATTGATTTGCAAATTAAATAATCGCTTTCATTTCGAATATCTGTAACAGTTTAAGTTATGTACAAATCCTCGTCCTTAATATTATTTCTATATATTAATCGAGAACTAGTAGTATTTTGATCTCAATCTTAACTTCATTTTGCTAATCAACTTGACAACGTATTCTTGAATATATTATATGCTAACTTAAGGCGCCATTGGAAGACTCGATCCTCATGTTGCATATATATATGTCTTCAACGTTAACTTGTTATATATGGCAAACTTTGATGGTTCGATCGACGCTTATTCATTGTGTATATGTCGTATCAATTGTGCTCGATCTACACAATACTAGTGAATAGGCATTGTAATTCTCATCCGACCCGGTGGATATCCATCCATCCAGATCCATTTGTAATGGATATGGACGATCTAAATGGATGAATAGTGAATATGAATATTTAGTGGATCGGATATGGATTACAGTATGTGATCCATGGATTCACCAATTTCACCCGAAATACACACACACACACACACATATAAATTACATATCTACATACATATAAACCATAGACTATTAAGGTGTTATTGAATGTATAAAGTCGTAAATTTTAAATATATGATGTAATTTTGAGGGTTTTTTATTTTATATTTAAACAGCAAATCGAAATGCATAAATTTATCGCATTGAGTCTAGTTTTGCGTCCAATCATATAGTGAAGTTACAATCCACGATATATGACAATCAAAACATGCGTGATTAACCGATAAACATAGATAACACAACTACATTTGTTAAAATATACGTTTAGTTGTAATTGTAATCAATTATGCTTCATTGACGACAATGGTTACATGCTTTTGTAAATAGATTTTTGTATGTTACGTTATATTTATTTTTTCGTTACAATATTTGCTGGTTTCATTTCATATTAGGAAACATTTTAAACATTTTTTGAATATCCAATAGATATTCATTAACCCAGTAATCCATCGGATATGGATATGGATGGATTGAAATTAAACGGATATGGATTTGGACGAAAATATTTAAATGGATATGAATGTGGACATGACATCATCCAATCCATATTCGATCCATTACCATCTCTACTAGTGAACCACCTACATGAACATGATCGAGTCCATTGGAAAATCAAAAGTCAGATGGTCTTCGATTCTAAACCTTCAACTTCTATATTTAAGACTTTAATTCCATTTTCCATACCTTATAATCGCTTCGAGTAAAGATTTAATTTGACGAATCATTTGTTATTTGATTAATGTTTTTTTATTTGTTATATTACAATGTATAGTATTGAACGTATGAGGTTTTTCTCTGTCCAAGTTATCCGGAGAGGGAAGTTTTTTAACATAGATGTACGCATGACTTTTTCTAACCATTTTCCTAACCATCCCAAGATGTGAAGGTTTAAATGTAATACTTCTTGTGATGATATTAGAACGCCAACAACTATGCCACCTTCATGATGGTTTGTTATCAAGTAAACTATATGCCAGAAATCAGTGAAATTTTATCATTCTTATGTTATGTTTTGTAGATCATCAAATTCAATAAGTACTTCTTAAAATATGACCCATAATCTTCCTAAATATCTCAATGATGAATATCGATCGATTTAGAATTTGTCTTCATTTGAAAGAGACAAAAATAAAAACAAAACATAATTCATAATTGCACAAATGCACGTTTTTTATTACTAGTTTATTACAGCCACAATTTTTTTGTATATATTTAACATTTTACGATTTAAAATGATATTATTTTGGTCAACATATAGGAAAAAAGGGTTCAACTTGTGTATTTATGGTTTTTTTATATTTATATTTTTCTATATACAGAAATTTGTAATTTTGTTAAGGTGTGAACAGTGACTCAACGCGGGATCATGACGATGGTTCCAGGTTATAAACCATGATTTGACATAGCAGCAAAGCTACGTTGACCAATTTGAGTCAAACTAAAACTCATGCACAACTTGTCGCTGACTCGCTGTCTTATTGTCATATGTTTTCTTATGGTGAATTGGTACCTGAGGTTATTATTTGGAGTTTTGGACTCACTCAAATTATGATTTAAATTAAGTTCTTATGTTTATTACTAGTAGAGATTTGGGTTGTGCTTGGTACATTTCGCGTTCATTAATATTCACATTTTACTATATTACATTGTATGTACGTATTGTATACTTGAACAACTTGTTCCACGCGCGTGGTATGAAATAAGAAATTTAAGTTACTTTTAAATTTAAAGTTGTAACTAAGAGATAGTCATATACCATCCACCCTAATTTTTATATGAAACATGAAGGTATCTTGTTAGTTTATTTTTTGAAATTTTGCGGGGACGTTATATGGTATCAGAGCTATAGCCTATCGGGGTGTGATGAGTACGCGGCTTGTGCATCTCCTTGGGTATAGATATGATCAAGATGATTGGTTATTTAGGCTATAAGAATTTGAGTCCCTTATAAGTTTAATATGTTGCTAACAGATATATTCCACCATGATCTTTAGTTAAACCTCAAGGTATCCGGTTAGTTCATTGCTTTAAGCTTTGGGGGGCGTTATACTAAAAACTATGGTCGATCGGGCACCACCAAAATTTTTGAAATGTAGTTCAGAGGGGCATGTGTCTTAAATAGGGAAAGAGAGACAGACGAAACAAATGTATATTAGGATAAATTTATAGGTGTAAGATGCAATATTGTTAAGATGCAATGTTGTTAATATATTTTTTTAGAAACTCAAACTCACACATACCTACCTATATCACGAATATATACATATGTCCGTCACCAGATTATAATCCACTACCACGAAGTTGGAAGGTCCCACGATACCACTATGCTAATGGCCCTTTGATGTGGTGTTGTTAATGTGCAACGTTTTAAAGATGCAGTGTCGTTATAATGCAGTAAATTTATGTCGTAGATCAAAAAAATGAAGGCAAATGATCTGCAAATGTCTTAATATTTCCCAATATTCAACTTTAATGTTGTTAATATATTTTTTTAGAAACTCAAACTCACACATACCTACCTATATCACGAATATATACATATGTCCGTCACCAGATTATAATCCACTACCACGAAGTTGGAAGGTCCCACGATACCACTATGCTAATGGCCCTTTGATGTGGTGTTGTTAATGTGCAACGTTTTAAAGATGCAGTGTCGTTATAATGCAGTAAATTTATGTCGTAGATCAAAAAAATGAAGGCAAATGATCTGCAAATGTCTTAATATTTCCCAATATTCAACTTTTAAAAATGTTATTGTGTGTATCAAACTTAGAAACTATTGCAATTGTATGTAGCAATTAACACTAATGGCGTATGAAGGGTCATAATTGCCATACGTGGCATGAGTATTTGATGTAGCATTGCCAAGTTAGGGTCACATCACTCTAAAGTCATTCTTCAATGTGATCATCTTCATCAACTTTATCATCATCAATTGTTCGGCGATACCATTTAATTAATGACATTATTTTTTTCAGTGATACCACCACAACCAATTTACACCTCCTAACCACCAACCCCCATCATCTCCACCTTACCTCCATCTCCAACGCACCACCACTTATCCGAAGACATCACCACAATCAATTAACACATTTCTAACCACAACCTCTATCATCTCTAACTATCCACCATCTCCAACATTTTTCTGGCTACACCACCACAACCAATTTAAACATCATTTACCACCAACCCCTATCATTTCTACCTCACTGTCATCTCCAAAACATTATTGTCTCCAACGTAACCACCATCTTCACCATTTTAACTTGTGACCATTTTTTTCCCGATGGCATCACCACAACTAATTTACACCATCGAGGCCAATTTTTGAACGATGATTGAGAAGATAACGGAGACATATTGGCTTTTGTAACATCCTCAATTTGGACCTAGTAATATTTTACTATTTCCTAATCTTAAATGAGTATTTAATGTGTTGGAAAATAGTTCGGTTTAAATTACTTGAAAAAAAAATAATAATTGGAATAGGAGTTAAATATTCCATTGTGACAGATAAATTATTAATTGTTGTAAATTAATAAAGTTATCGGTGAAATAAAATGTTTGGACTTGTAAATGGTTTGGATTCTAGATAATAGATTTAAGACGATCATAAAATAACCAAGTGTGTAAGTCGGTTAGTGTGAGCCGACTTATTTATTTGTTATGGCTTCTAAGCTCAGTAACAAGAAAACATAAAATCATCCGTGTGGCTTTGTGATTCAACCCAAGAACATGAAATTGTTAAACTGATTTCTAGACTCAAGACTTTGATTCAATCCCAGTTCCATTTCACTATCATCATTATCATGAGGGTAAGTTCAATCCTTAAAAATTAGTGTTCTTGAAACTTGATTATGATTGAATTGAGCTAAGTAGTAATTTGAATGAAATTTCAACTTGAGATGTTGTTAGTTGATGATATATGATGTTTGTTGAAGTAATTGATGTATTAGAACTGAATAGAATATGAGTTTGTGTGTTTGAGTTTAAAATTTCGAGTTCTGGGTTTTTGGAGAAGTTGCAGGTTGCTGGAAAGGGCCCATGATCCGGCGGATCATGTTGTAGGTAGGGTGATCCGACGGATCCTAACCCTGATCCGACGGATCCTTTGATTTCGTGGGTGATCCGGCAGATCTAACATTGATCCGGCGGATCCTAATGTTTATTTTGTATCCGGCGGATCCAGGGGTGTATCCGGCGGATCCAAGTCAAATTTGGTTTGCAAATTTTGAAAGTGCGAAGTGTTTTCGGGGTCGTGACTGGGTGATGAATTTCATTAACTCAGATTGGGTTGAAATTTACATGGTCACTCGAAAACGGCCCAATGTTCAAAGCTCTATTTTAAGAGCTGGTTTTTGGCCATTCGGGGTCGTTTAGGGGTCGAAAATGGCATTTTACAGTTTTTAAAACTTATTTCGGGAATTTTTGAATATGTTCCGAATTGAACTTTTGTTTCTTGTGATCTTAGGGATCCCCTGATTCATGTGAATATGTTATGATGACATTTGGGAACTAAGTGATAAAGTTGTTGATATTATAACCTAGTAATAAAAGTGATACATAGTTATAAGACTTGAAATTGTTTAATGATATGTGATGATAAATGATATACTATCATGAAGGACAATTATAATTGACATTTACCACTTGTAGTTGTTGTAATTGATAATTATGTATTTGAAATATGTTATATGATTATAACATGAGTTGTTGTGGAATCAGTTACTAACTCATTGTTTATTTGATTGTATTCTCAGATGTGGAGAAGGCTCAGTAATATTAGACTTCTGAGCGTGCAGCTGAGGTATCGGTGAGTGGATCTTTAATCCTCAGTGTGATTTAGTTGTAACAGGTTTGGTTACAATGGGTAAACGTATTATTACCGCTTTTGGTTTGCCATGATGATTTTGGTTTAATAGTAATAACACTGTTGATAGACTGTTTAGTCTGATATGTTGACCTGATTGAGTATGTGAATATGTGATCACTTGATATTTGGCCTTCGGGCATCATTGTATTGGGGTCAACCTGATGGTTGGGTTTGGTTACTATTGTAAGACGACAGAAATTTCCTTGTACTCATCGTTAATAGGAAATTAGGTCGTATGAGATTAGTACCAAACTATCGGTCTCGTCCGTTATGGCCATACGGATATGTACGATAAGTGTTCTTGGAGAATCCCCGGGTACTATGATGTCTCAAGAACCACCGATCCTCATTGTTCATATGTTGTGTTATTGAGATGTTATCTCATTGAAATTATTTGTGTGTTTTTGGCTGAAGGTTTCCCCAAGAACCCCAAATACTCTGTGTTATTGTGTGTTTACAATGCTTTGATGTAAACATAGTTGTTATGTTAAGTTGAACTGTTGATTAATTATTCACCCACTTAGCATTATGCTAATCACTCCACCCCACTTCTTGCAGGTTATTGTGTTGATATAATGAGTGGGGCAAGAAGCTTGTAGACAGGATAGAATGTTTGATCAAGCGTAAACTCTGATATTGTTTATGAAAAAAGAAAGTTATGTTTCAAAAATTGTATAACACTCAGTCAGAGATGTATTACGATTTTGAAAATTTATGAGTCATTTATGTAATTAATATGTAATGTGATTTTATAAAGCACATATGAGCTACGCTTCCAATGAAAAATATATTTAAATAATATATTCAAAAGAGGGGTTTTATAGCTTTGATGCTGTTGAAGATGATGGCTATTGAAAATGAAAAATGAGTTTGGGAATATAAATATAAGTTAAATACATATTACATAAATTCAATATATTACTAACTCTTACGTGTCTCCTACGTGAAGGCTTACATGACAATAAAGTCATTAGTGTTAATTACTACATACAATTGCAATAATTAATAATTTCGATACATATTTTTGAAGTTTCCTATATAAAATAGCAGTTTTGAAAAAGTTCTATACATTTTCATACAATTTTCTAAAAAATTTAGATTTTAGATTGCATCTTCCTTTTTTTCTCTAAGTCATCATCAACCCCTTTGATTTCAAACTATTATTTAGTAGTTTAAGTAGAGATTTGAGAGATCCTGTATCATAGCTTAAGAATGAAAAAGTGTTTGCTATATAACAAATGAAAACAAAGTATAGATATATCGAGATATAAAAGATGATAAATTTTGAGTAGAAACATCAAGTGTTGCAAATTTAAAAAATATATATGAAATAAATAAATAAAGTATTGAGAAAGTAAGAAAATGAACAAAATTTGCTAAAGTAGAATAGAAAGAATGGTAATTCGTCGGTTAAAAAAAAAAGCAATGATAAATCTTCCGGTATTAACCCTTATACTATTTATGGCGATATTTTAAAGAATTTTTCATGATTATTTCATAAGGGATGATAACATGAAGGTTTTATGAGAGTGATTCTTTGTAGGATATATAAAAGTGCACTATCATAATTTATGTGCACATTATACCCCCTTACAAAATTCTCCAAGAGCATTGTCAATGATTAATTTTACAAAGTTTTTTCTATAATTTTTCTTTAAAAGTTTTAAAACTTTGGATCCAATAACAAAAAGATTTGCATCCATTATTTTGAATATAATATGTAAGAGAGAGATTGTAAAGACTTGATAAATCTCAAGTTATTAAATCTAAGTAACTTTTTAAAATATAAACTTCTTATAGGATTTAAATGAATCAAAAGCTTTTCTACAATGGATTTAAAGCTTTTACACAAAAACTCTTACACCAATTTTAATAGCTAGTAGTATGCCCGCGGGATACAGCGGAAGTTTTTTATTCAAGATGATGTCGAGGTAGTGTCGACAATGGTAATGCATGACATTGGAGTTGTACTGATAAGATTAAAAACTAAAAAGGATTTTTACTCTATCTATAATACAATATAGTGATTCAAACTTGATGTATAATGATTATATAGAGAAAGAAAGCTTCAAACATTTTGTTTACAAACCAATGTGGGATCAAGTAACTCTTTTCATTTGGTTTTGAATAGTATAATATATATTGAGTTGTCTCACATTGAAAAGTAAAATAAATTATTCAAGTTTATTCCTTCTATTTAAAGGGTTGCTGAAATTTAAGATTAAGAAGTGAAGTATAGATGCTTTATATGTAGTTAAAGATACAGATTAAAGATAAAGATAAAAAAAAACTTTGTAAAAAGCTTTCATTGGTCATGCTTTTACACCACTACTCAATAATCACCATATTTAGATGTATATTGTTTTTTGTATGATATTGTTTTTTTCTTCAAATTATAGCTAGGTTTAATCTTTTGTTTTATTAGTAGACTTCTATTGTATGATTTTATCTTCTTATTCTAGGCTTTTATATTTGATTTTAGTTTTATAATTTTTATTTTTTCAAAAGTTTTCATATTACAGAGAATTTGTTATGAATATTCATGTTTCAGATTTTACCCTTAATCGTTTTCCATTATACTCTTTGTTTTATATTGGCGTACGGTTTTATTTTGTCAAGATATAACTTAAAAGTCGACGGTGGTTGTGGTGGCGATGCAAGCCAATGTGGTAGTAGTTTATGGTGGTTGGTGGGTGAACGAAGATTAAGATAACGTGTCCATAAGGTTGTAAGGTATGTAAAACATAATACTTAAGTTTGTATAATTGTATGTATAGCCTCTAGGGGCAACTGTTGGCAGGCACGTACTACACCCAAACTGGATTTGAATTACTCCGTATAAAACAATATATTAATACCTCAATGTAATTTTAAGGCTTGAGTTGTGAGATCTTCCGAGTAATTGTATCACTTGGCTAAGAGCAGTTCGAATAGTTATTTGCTTTACATGTGGTCATGATCGAACTGTTAATGCAATACTACGATGACCGATGAACTTAGTATTGTATATGTATGTATATCCTCCCCTCGCAAAGCAAGAGGCAATTTCAATCCTTGTTTTTGATAAATCTCTCTTTGATTTGACAAATATAGCAAGTGTTTGGTAAAATTGATAGATTTATCATTTATGTATATAATACAAGTTTTTAATGAATAATTTTAATTAAAATATCAACCATGATATCTTGGTGGAAATTTCGTATGCATACAAGACCAGTCCTAACGGTACGTCGGTTGGGCCATCGATGGTGTCATCGGCTATCGGTAGGGCGTCGGTTAGTGCGTCAGAAAAGCGAAGGGAATGGACGAAGTAAAGCTGAGACCCACATGCTAATTTTTTTTCGTTTGACCGTTGAAAGTAAAATAAATATTAATTAAAAAAACGATAATATGACCGTTGAAAAATAAAAATTTCTAAACTTTTTCCACTGTATAAATACATACTCACATTCATGCAAAAATACACAAAACTTACATTTCAAATCAATTCAAATATACACACATCTTTCATACTTTTAATTCAAATGTCATCTATAACACCCATCTTACCAGTCTAGTGGTATTAGGTTAATTTTTTAACTTTAAATTATTGTTTAAGGTATTAGGAAATTTGTTCATGCATTTTAAGATTATTTTAAATGATTAGTCAAAAAGTCAAATGACTTATTGTGACTAGTAAATTATTGAGAGTTTTAACTTTATACAGTTGACAGTAAAATAAAATTGTTGAAATCGTAAATAGTTTTTAAGTTCTAGACAATAGGTTTAGAAAGGGGAATTAAATTACACTGGCTATATTGGGTCGGTTTTGAGAACCGACTTAAGTTTCTGAAATTTCCCAAACTCCCTACTCATTTCATTTGCAAACTAAAAACAGGAAGAGAACTTAAAGAAAGTTTAGAAGATTGTTCATATGATCTTGATTCGGTTTCATCATCATAATCTTAGATTATTCCTTCAATTGTAAGTATAATTTAATTAAATTATTTATACTTGAATTTGAAATTTAATTGAGTTAGATAGAGTATTGATTAGTTATGAAATTGAAGTTTTGCAAGTTGTTATTTGATGTTAGATAACGTTAATTGATGTATTGGTATGACTTAGAAACTGAGTTTGATGTTTTGTGATGATTAGTCCCTGTTTAATCTAATAAACACTAGCAATAACTTATCTTGAATTATTATTGAGAAGTTGCAGAATAACATTCAGTAATATTTTAAAGATCAATAATTAATTATATAAAAAAATAAATTTGGAAAACACGTATTCAATAACCAAAGCTTCAATTTTATTGATGTATAAGACGAATACACGAAATCGTACTAGGGTTACAGAAACATTGAAGCTGCACAATAATGTTAACCTAATCTAAGTCTAAGGATCTCTATTTATAAATTATAGAGTATCGTACAATCACCAACTATTATAGAATTAGTCACATTCCATAAAAATCTCTAACCACGTAACCGACTCATAAAATCATAAACAGTTGTAACTACCAAAGTAATGCTAACGGTTGACACTTTATAACAATCAGTGATAATTATTTCATTTACGATACAAGACTAAGTACAAACATACTATCAATTTAATCTGCTATAAATACAACTAACATTTATAACTACATAAGCATTTTTAACTACTTACAAACTTACAACTATCAGTGATAACTTTCTTCAAGCAGTTTCAACCCTTTGTCTTCTCTTCACTTTTCTTCTAACAGTTGTAATCTTGTGAAGACAGTTGTAACACTTTATACTAGCAGTTTTAATCCCTTGTACTCTTATCTTTTCTTCAGTGGTAATTTTCACCCGTATCAGTTTTGACCTAACAATCTCCCTCTAAACTTAATCTGTCCTTCACAGCATTAAGTTGCTTTGATTCTCCATTGTATGCTCTGGAAGATGCTTTCAAAACTTAATATTTCTTCTTCTTTCCATGTCTCAATCTTTCAAATTGTTCCTTCTTGTGCAGTTGATTCCAAACCATGTATATCAGATTCCGAGCTACATCATTCTGTACTGATGCATGCAACTTTACCCTTATCAAACGTCTCAGCAAACTGATATTCATGTCATAATCCTTCTCAGTCAACATCCACACATGAGACATATCATCAAACGCAATCAAATGAACACCTGATCTTGCATAATAAGCCCATTGGTCTACATTCTTGAAAGTATTCTATAAATGAGGAAATACTTCTGGTTCAAATATGCTAAAAAATCCAATCCCATACCACCTTTTCATAGCTTACTATCAAACAACTTCTGATTTAGATTCTTCTCATTCTCAATTTCATACAATTTTACTAAACCAACTCTGCAAATTCTTTTCACCAATTTCCTGATTGATCTCTAAAAAGTAATTCCACCATCTATTATCTTCACTCTAATTTTCTCAATTTTCACAGGTTTTAAAAACTACACTACATTTTATTCCACAATCTCAGGCAAATCCACATCTAATGCCTCTGTAGCAACTGTTTTTAACACAAATATTTTGTTTAATTGACCTGCATTCCTTTCAAGTTCATTCACTTTATCAGTCAAATATTTCTCTTCTTTCTTCCTTTTCTCTTCTTTTTCTTTCTTTTCAGCCTCCTTTTTTTTTTGTTTTCTTAACTCTGCCTCTTTTCTCTTCTCTTCAGTATAAGGCACAAATATATCTCTTGCATATGCCCTTGCCATATCTTCATAAGACATGTTCTTCAGAATCGTTAGCTTTATTGTACCCTTCAGCTTATGATACAAGTCTTTTCTTTTCCGAGCCTTAGTTTGAGATTTTGAAGCTCTTTTCAATCTAGCTTCTTCAGCTTTCTTCTTCTTAACTTGATTAACCAGAAACTCAATATCATCTCCCTTTTGTTCTTTCAACATTTCCTCATCATACCTAGCAACCTGTTCCTTGGTCATCGTCACAAACTTTCCAGGTTCAACCTCAACTTTAACCAAACCATCATCAAATGCAGCATCCAACTCTTCCTGCAATCTTGCAACATACTCTTCATCATGAACAGTAGCAACAGCTGGCAGTGACTTTGGTATTTTCTTTTTCTTTGGTTTTTCTTCCAGTTTACCTTTTCCCTTATCCTTAGAATCTATCTTTGGCATTTCTTTCTTTGAAGGTACCGGAACTTCAGTAGGTTCTTTGATTTTAAATCCATGCAAAGAAGATTGTATTAGCTTTTTCTTTAGTACTTCTGCCTTCTTGCCTTTGATAGTTTGAACTGGAATACTTTTCTTTCTGCCTTTCTTTATTTCAACTTTATCAACATCACCAGTTTCAACTTCAGGTTTATTCACCTCATCACCACCATGATCTAATCTCAGTTCTTCAGTCTTGTCATCCAAATTAACCTCAAGAGTTCTTTCTCCAGCAGAATCAACAATCTCAGTATGCACAGATCCTTCACAATAGTTTTTCTTTGATTCCTCATCATTCATATCATCTACACTATCATCAACAGGTGTTGGTGGAGTATGCACAATCTCATCATCATTATTATCATTAATAACATCAGCATTCTCCTCCATTTTAATTTTCTCATCTACTTCTTCTTCACCCTCTTTCTCCACAGATCTCAATTTATCATTATCTGTGGTTTCACCTGCATTAGTCCAAACTTTCTCCTCCTTTTTGAAAGTATCTTCACCTCCAAATACCTCCCTAACAACATACTTCTTGCCCCTTTTCAGAAACTTAATCACTAACTTCTCTAAATTATCAACCTTTGTTTGCAAATTTTCAATAATGACAAATTTTTCCCAAAAATAATCAATCATTCTCGTCAATTCATGGTTACTTCTAGCCTCATCACCTGCAGGATGCGGCTCCTTTGGTGAATCATGGACAGTGTTATCCTCTGACTCATGCCTAGCATGATCATCAGATTCCCCCATTTTCTTGGTACTGGGACCACCAAGATCATCCATATGAATGAAATCATCTTCTGGTGTTGCCTCTGGTTGGGTCTTATTGCTGTTACTTCTATCCTGCTCTGCCAGTGGGCTAGAAGCAGTAGAAGCAGCCCTTCCAGAATGGTCACCTCTCTCCTCATGGACCATCTGCCGTGGTGAATTTTGTGACTGAGACAGCTGAGCAGCAGCAGCCTCAGATGCCTGCGATTTAGCCTTTTTGGCCTTAGTAGAGGTAGGCTTATGAGTTCCTTGTTTTCTTTTTGTACCCCAGTTATTGTGGGTTAAGAGATGGTGGGTATATCCATTCTCTCAGTAACTGGTGCAGAAATTGTTGGTGATACAACTTCTTTGGTGGAGGGTGCAGGAAGTATTGCTGCAAATAATGTTGTTACCCTTCCTGAATATATAATATCTCTCATCATATTAGAAATAACTCTTGGTTTATGAGAATAGATACAAATAATTTTGTCTTGTGCAGGTAAATTAGGAATTTGTTCATTTAAAAATAGCTGCACAAAACGTGGATGCATCAAAAATTTCAATTTTGGTTGCTCAATATTTCTGAGCATTCCAGAAAAGATCAAATTTAAAAAATTGAACTGTCGCACCCCCAAATTATGATGCGGAAGCGTTTCGGGTCGGGGCACAACTAATATGGTAATCAAGCACAAAGATATATAATGAGCGACTCTATATGCATCGTTTTAACAAAATAAATTGATTTCTATAAAGTTTTACAATGTTGTCATAATTACATAGTTCGGTATCCTGATCTGAAAGATTCTACATCATAACTACTTTTACAAAATATATTAATGTGGATAAATCTCTTGTTGTATGCATGCGACTCGATCTTAGCTATCCAAAGTGAGCAGACCTACTGCTGCTGGGAACCTGAGAAGTACCGTGAATGCATGAATTCCGCCTAGTTGACAAATTTTTCGTGGGGTTATTGTTTCGTTGGTTTATCCTCAGACGGAATCTCCTCAATTAGGTCCTCTTTGGATGAGTTGTTCTCGGTGGTGTCGTTGCTCGTTATAGTTGGGTGAGTGTTTATTGTGGTTGCCTCTACTGTAGTAGACAAGGCTTTGGTTTCATTTTCTAAACCGGTTGGTACAACGATAGGAAAGTCTGCCAATTCTATGGCAAGAACGTTTAGTGAGTAAAGCCTATTCATATATATAACATATAATAGCCTAGTGTGTCTAGCACAAACATATATGGGTCCCGTTTCTCTTATAGCCAGAGTCAACTTGTGTATTCCTGTTCAACATAACCATTTCAGATCTCACATCATCTTCCTTTAATTGTACGTAGTTGATCAGGCTATGTTAAATTAAAGTTGTATGATATAATTTCTGAACCAGTCATACCTAATAAGGAAATACTACCTAACGGTCATAGTCTAGGGCCACTAAATGCAACCTAGTTCACTATAACCTTAGGCTCTGATACCAATCTGTCGCACCCCCAAATTATGATGCAGAAGCGTTTCGGGTAGGGGCACGACTAATCCGGTAATCAAGCACAAAGATATATAATGAACGACTCTATATGCGTAATTTTAACAAAAATACATTGATTTAAATAAAGTTTTACAATGTTTTCATAATTACATAGCTCGGTATCCTGATCTAAAAAATTCTACATTATAACTACTTTTACAAAATATAGTAATGCGGATAAATCTCTTATTATATGCATGCGACTCGAGCTAAGCTATTCAAAGTGAGCAGACCTACTGCTGCTGGGAACTAGAGAATTCTTGCTAAAAGGGTCAGTTAAAAGCTGGTGAGCTCACAAGTGTTATGATGAAACAATAATGTATGAACCACAAGATTTAATCATGTTTGAAATCAATCAAATAAATGTGTATATTACTGTCATGAGCTCAGAGTTTGAGCTTAACTGAGGTGTTAGGATCACAATCAAGTGCCTGATCGAGGTTGCCTCCTGCATGTGCCTAATCAAACACACGTATGAACAAACGATAATGCGTCCGTTCGACCGCAGTCGTGGTAGCGCGACTACCCTGGATGGGGATTGTCAATCCCATATGGTACCATACACTAGTATTCACGCTAAATCCATATTAACAAAATATGATGTGGAGTGCTTCATGATTAGTTAAAATAACTCATGCAGTCAATATATCAAGTTTTGTACTTGTGTTGACATGTAAATAAAAACTGAGCATGTATCTTCACTCCAAGGTAAAAACAGTAAAAGCGGGGCTATAAGACTCACCTGAGTCTGATATGTTTGCTAGCAGCAAATAATGATGGTGTACAAGGAAATGATGTCGTTCCAACGACTGTAACTTGCCGGGTGTCCTAAACGCGCAATGTTATGATCATGAGTAGGTATCTCAAAAGATCACCTATGCTAGTTTTCCACTCAACTAGTTATGTCCAAATACTTTGGTTGTTTGTTTGTGTTTTGAAAACATGTACGACCCGTTGGTAAGTTTTCGTAATAATAATTTAAAAGTATTATTATTAAATGTTTTGTTGTATCGTATACTTATCAAAGTATATGTATATTATGTACGAATATCATCGTATATAGTGGTGTTGTCGTAAGTGTTCGACACTTAGTGAAAATATTAGTTTTCATGATTTTGTGAACTGAGACACTATGTGCGACACTGGGAGCGACACCATGTGCGACATTTGCTTTTGTGTCGCAGGTCATGATAGCTACCTCATAAACTTCGTGAAGCTCTAATCCAACACATTGCGAACCTCCCACCAAATTTCTGTACTAGACTTAATTAGTCGTAGTTTATTTTTCAATAAATGTACTTCTTTATTTATTACAATGTTCTTAATTTTTAACTAAGGTAATGTTTTATTTTAAATTAATGTAATGTTTTTAATTTTACTATAAAGTTTTCTATTTAATTTTTTAGTTTAAATAAAAAATAACTAATGTAGTAGTTACTTTTGTACCGATATATAGGGCCACTCCCATCGGGCCTCGTCGATCACCATCGGTTCACACCGACGAGATCAACACCGATGGCACGGAATCGTCGGTTTGAACCGTCAGTTTGGTTCTTCGGTTTGGGGACGAGGTGAAACAGGTAGGGTGGTACCCATTTGTTATTTATTTATTTAAAAAAACCATCCGTTAAACGTTTAAAAAAAATAAAAAAAATCCAACGGCTATGTGACCGTTTTTTTTTTTAAAAATTTTTTGAACCCACATTCCACCTATAAATACAACCGCCATTTTACCCACTTTCGCACAACAATCTTTCACACTTTCATACACACTACAAAACGAGCTCCGATTAGATTAATTTAGGAATTGTAGTTTTTAATTATTGTAATTTTTAATTTTTAGGATTTGTAGTTTTTTATTTAAAAATTATTATTTTTTATTTTTAAGAAATGTTGTAATTTTTATTGCAACGTGGTTTATTTAAAATATTATTTTTAAATTGATTAATTAATTAGTCAGTGGGTCCCAGAAAATGAAGTGACGGACCATGAATGAGAGTGGTCAGTCAGTTTCAGTCATTTTGGGGAAAAAACTGACGTGACGCTGACGTGGCTCCGTCAGTTTCAATCAGTTTCAGTCACGGATGGGAGTGGTCTAAGCTATTTGGTAACCGATTATCGGAAGTGTTGGTCAAAATATTTACATGGAATTTTTAATTAAATAAAATATGAACGTGGATTTAGTTTGCATACGTGTAACCAGTAAACTTTAACAAATTTATCTTTTTAGTGCCTATCTGGCACCTGAAACTGAAAAAGAATCTGAATTTTTTATTTTGCTTAATAGTATGAATAATAACTCAGTATGAGTTGGCCTTTTAAAATAAAAAATATAAAAAAAATAAAAATAAACTCATCATCATCAGGATTCATAACATGAATCTTATTTTGCAACATGAACATGTCCAACCACTTGATCTTTGCTACAAAATTGTGAAAACCTGAAATGAAACATAACTTGAACCTTCATACTTTTTCAGTTTTTGTTACATCAAATCCAAACAATAACAAAACCTAATCTTAATATCATGAAACCTCAGATAATTTCATATCGCAAATTACAAATCACAACAATCCTCAAATAACCCGTAATGTGATTTTTAGATCTCGGTAATAGACATATGAAGGTGGCTGACGGTTTAAGTGGCTGGAAACGTTAGAGAGAGAAGTGAGGATGAAAAATAGTGATTATCTCATACACCGCCATGATCTAATAAATGTAAGATTTGGTAAAGAGAAATTATGGGAATTAAATTTGAGAAAGAAAGGGGGTTCAAAAAGAACAAAAGTTGATGTTTTTGTAGTTGATTCGGTTGTTGACAAATTCATGAAGATCATGATGATCTTGTTTTAGGGTGCTTCCAACGATTGCATCATTTTAATATCGCGTAAAAAGTTATGTTTTTACCACCGATATCTCTCTCATTCTGGAACAATACTTGGCATTTGGACTCAAATAATGCACAAATCAATGAAACTTTGCCAAGAAGGTCAAAATGAAGTTGCATGAGAAAAATCAAGCAAAACGGACAAAAAACGAAGATTCCACGCACAGTTGAAGATTCAAGGCATCCGAAACAAGATTTAGAGACAAAGTGCCCATCATTAAGGTTTATCTTATCCGAAGATCTTCGTTTTCAAAATACGAATCTAACAGAAGAAGAATCAACAAAAATGGATGAAGAATGAAGATTCTATATTCGCCGAAAGATTTAAACGATTCGCACGAGACATCTAAAGATAAGAGACACATCTCAGAGATTTCTTTTCATCAAAGTCCTCATTTTTGAAAAACGAATCCAATGCAAAAAGAATCGACAAAAACGGACTCATAACGAAGAAGATACGCATGAATAGAGAAACAAGCAAAAGAATGCGAACCGAGATGGGGGGCTGGCGTACCAGGCCAGCTGGACTCCAGCCGCCACCCCCGGACTCCAGCCATCCCCGGCCACTTTACCTTCCTTTTTGGTACTTGCCTGGTACATGTGCTACCGGACGCCGTCCGTCTCCACCTCCTTTTTGGTACTTGCCTGGTACATGTGCTACCGGACGCCACCCGTCTCCACCTCCTTTTTGGTACTTGCCTGGTGCATGTGCTACCGGATGCCGCCCGTCTCCACCTCCTTTCGGGTACATGTGCTAGACCTTTCCGCACTTTAGGGTACATGTGTTAGACCTTTTACCACCTTTTGCTAGCAAGAGCCTCAAGTTACTAAAATGCACCGGATTTTAACTCTAAATAGGTGCCTCATGGCTTCATTTCAAGAAACACATTTCTAGCTTATTTTTCTCACTCTAAAATAAGCTCCAACTTTCTCACTCTACATTCTTTCTCTAGATTAGTTTTATAGTATTTAAACTAGTTTAGAAGTTTAATTAGAAATAGAAGGAAATTGCGGAACGCATTGTAATCTTCGGTGTACCCTCAGAATTGTGTCAACTAATTCAGTCTATTCTCTCTCGCATTTAATTATGGTTCTTTCTATCCTTATCTATCTTAATTAATTACGTTTATATTGATTATGCTAGATTTAGTTATTGCCATGATTAGAGAGTAGTATACTTGTTGTGTTTGCTTGTGATGTAGTTAGTAAATTATGGGATGATTTAGAATTAAATATTAAAGATCGGTAGTATTGTTTTGATCGTCTTATTGCATGTTCTTGTTTGATTGTTGCCTTAGGATCATCATAGTAGTAAAATATAAACGGTCTTAATTATCGTAAAGTAATATGACGGCCCCTATTCGACTGTTACTCGATATAGTACTGGAAACACTTCAAGGTGGAGTACATATGTATGGAAGTCGAGGAACGACCGAAGGTAGTCATACTACGAAACGATATAATGTTACGAAGTAATATGAAGGCCCCTATTCGACTGTTACTCGATATAGAACTGGAAACACTTCAAGGTGGAGTAAAAATGTATGGAAGTCGAGTAACGACCGGAGGTAGTTATATTACGGACTAATATATAAAATGAGAAACCTAGTTAATTAACCTTTCTAAATAGACTTTTAAACTTCAAATTAATCTAATCGCCTTTTCACCAATAAACGTGATTACAACACCTTTTTAATGACGTCCAATTAAAAGGTAGTTAGTCATCTGTGTCAATATAATTTGTCAAAGGTATGAAACTATGGAACCGCAAGGCTACATGGGGGATTATCGTAGGACAAGACACGAGTTTGAAGCAGAGGAACCACTTTAAGTGAGGAACGTTGTGGATAATTAGGGAATTTATTGGGTAGTCTTTAGCAAGGGCTGGTTTAAAGTCATAAATGAACTTTTTAAATATACGAATCTGTTAGGATGACGAGGAATCGTTATATGATTCACTTTTGTCTAGTACCTTTAGATTTTGTTCGCGTTCATACGAAAGTATTATTAAACCATAATTAAGATTTTGCTTATTATTCTAAATACTTTGGAATGTTACCATAACCTAGCTCCTGGTGTGACATGCTAATGGAACTTTAATTAGTAGGGAATCTAGTGTTTACATACAAGTATTCAAGAATGATAATTAACTAATATCTTTCAAAACAGTTTCTCCAAATATCATCCCATAACTTAATTAACGAAGTCTCAGCAAACACTACCTTTATCTTATCTGCTTTATCTTTTATTTTAATTTCACTTTGATTTATTTACTTACCTAAGTTAGTTAATAGAAAAACCAAAACTTCCCCACTCTTTTATAAACCCTTCACTAGTTTGAAAGCCCTCATCTGCCACGCCTTAGTTTTAATTCAGTCGGTTTGAAGAACGGCTCTAGGTCATACCTACCACTTGCTCACCCTTAGGATTAGCATTGTTAGGGAAAACTTAGGCCCCACAAATACAAATTTAAAACACCCACTGATCACTGTCGCCTGTAGTCGGTGCAACGACAAGGGTAAAATCCTTACCGACCGCTGGTGACGCATCACATTTCCTAATCAGTTAACAACTGATTAGGAAGGTGTTGCCATTGGTTTCAACAGTTTTGAATCAATTCTTAATTGGTTGAGATGATAATCACCAAACTGATTTGCAATCGGTTGAAAAGGTACAAGCCCATATAAATTTTTAGTGTACAATAATGGTGGTATATAGTAAATGTGGGAGCCGAAATATTAAGTGATTAGTCATTGATGGCAGTGGGTAATCAGTTGTGAATTAGTTGTGAATCAGTTAGTAGAACATTAATGTGGCGATGAGGTGGCAGAAGTGATAAGGAAATGACGAGAAAATGGTTGGAAGTGGTTTTTTCAATTGGAAACAAAATAAGAAAATAGTTATATTTATAAATAAAAAAGACTAGATAAATAAATACCTAATTATTAGCTAACATGTCTTACACACGTCAAAATACATGGCAAAAAGTGTATATGTGGCATAAAATGCGGCTGCCTAGTTAGCTATTTTCATATTCAAACGGTAAACATTCAACTTTGTTAAGAGTTATCACATACTAGTAGGTTACATAGCATAGATAGGTGTTTTAAGAGGTTAGTTGCGGACCTTATAACAAAGAGCTAAGGTACGTAGCCGACAAAATGTATTTACTCTAATTAAAATATATATTTTGATAATATTTAAACATGCTTATGAATAATAATTCTTTTTTTAGAAAGACAAATACTCATAAACCTCCTACCTCGAAGGGATATATATGTTATTCTTCCTTGGGTGGTGATATGTTCATCATCAAAAATTAATCATACACCATTTTTATATTTGTCGTGTTGTACTGTACAACACTGCAAAACAGTTTTAGTGGTGTATGATTAATTTTTAGTTTTGTACAAATCACCACCCTATTTTGTCCATTTTAAAACTTGAACCTTCAACTTCATGATTGAAAAAACATCATGATATCGTTATGTCAATGAGCTTTTGACTGTTTAACCTTATTAGAAGATTTTAATATTTTATATAAAAAAATTAAAATGTAGATAACATTGACCAAACGAGGGATAATCAATAATGATCCCAAAATTTGAGTAACAAGAATGTTGACGATAACCAAAATTAATTAACTATGAAAGTACAAAATAATTTCTTTCACATTTTTGTTCTCTTGAGATCTTTTTGTTGAAGGTTTCCCATGGAAGAAGATGTTGAACTTCTCAACATATTTTTTGTAGGTTCCTCGCTCTTTTAGTTACATAAATTAACCACTCCTATTCTAGCTTTATCATTTTTAGGGTCTCATTCAAGAAGTTGGTCATATTAACTGAAATATATAAAAACTATAACAGAAACTCTATTATTGTGTATATAAATTATTAATATATATATATATATATATATATATTTATTTATTTATTTAGAAAGACAGTGAAGTCACACGCCCCACTACGAGTATATACATTTTGCAACGAAATATTTACATATGTTCACCCTGGGCTTGAATCCAAAACCTCATAGTTGAATGGTCACCTCGATACCGCTAGGCCAATGACCCTTTGATTGTCAAAACCTATATTGTGTGTATCCAATTTTTAATTATTGCTAACTCTATGTAATTTGGTTGTTGTATCAATCATGTAAAGGACTCACGTGACATTCATAAAAAAATCACAGGTCAAAAATTATATACAATCTGCAATATAAAAAAAGTTGAATAAACGTAGTTAGAACCTTTATGGCAAGGAGTTGTGAACCTTGTTCAGACGGTCACTACCTATGTTTTCCAAAGTAAACATGGTCTGATTTTGAAACTAGTGGAAATAATGCTTACCCTATCGTATAGTACACCATGAATTAATCATGGATTTATTCTGATTGAATTATAAAGTGAACTAGTTGTTTAGCTATCATAGATGGTTTTACTATAATACAAGCTTAGATATATTGAGTTCAGATAGCTGTAAAGTATGTAATCCAGAGAAAGATGTAAAACGACTGGGTATCCGATATAGCGTTGGAAACACCTCTGGTGGAGTACAAATACATGGAAGCTGTGGAAAAGTCATAGGCCGTATACTGTATTGCATCCTGGTGTAGTCTGTGATCTATGAAAAGCTGTAAAACGGGTGAAAAGATGGCATAGCGTTGGAAACACCTCTAATGGAGTACAAATAGGTAGAATCTGTGGAAATCCCTGTAGGTTGAAGACTATATCACAGTCGAATAATGCTAAACTCAATCATAACCATTAATGTATAAGTAACAATCACCACCTGTCTTAAATCTTAAATGTGTTGCCTAGCTTAGATGTTTTTTATGTATTAATGAAAGGTCAGTAGAGAAATTACGGATTATCCCCGAATTACTGCACCCCATCTAGAGGGTCACTTGGTCTCATTAAGAGACGGTGAGGAGGCTTTCAAGATAGTCCGATCTTACCAGAATCCTGATAGCCTAGTACTCAGTGACATACTGATCGGATATCCAATAAGTAGGGTGCTAGTGTTTACATTAACAAGATATTTACGTGAAAGCAAGACACACATCTTTAAAAAGACGTTTTCAAATTAAAAACCCTAATAAAGCATCACCCCACGTATAAGCTAGAGAATTCATAACAAGCACTCTTCTCCATTCTAATTTAATCCTATATTTAATTTTCTGCTTATTTAGTTTAGTTTTAACTTGGGACCTAAGTAAAACAAAACCCCACTCAAAAGTATTTTCAAAACCATCGCTAAACCGAGTTGTTCGTCCCAACAAGTCATTTCACAATACGATTGACTCTTTAGAATGACCCTAGGTCATACTACAGCTATTGCTCTAGTGAAACTTAGGTCCCCAACTACTTATAAATTTAAAACACCTCCATGAGTCCTAGTTGGCCGGATCAACGACCAGGATAAAACCCGACCGACCGCTGGGACAACGACATTCCCACAATTCAAAAACGATTATATGTTTTTGTAGATCCCTTGTGGTCGGACCTAATCGAATCCTAATACTCAATCAACGTGCAGAATCCAATGATTGAATATAAATGTTTAAACGATTAAAACAAACAAACACAAAGTATATGAATACTCAAAAGATTACCGATCAGATTAATTGCAATATCTCAAGTACAATATACTGAAAACTTCAACTAGGTTCGTCAACCTTGACAAATGAGCCGAACTAGTTTATTTATACTCGACACCTAATCTGATCTATGCGACACAAGTTGTGTCGCCAAGCCGACTCATGCGACACAAGTTGTGTCGCCAAGTTGACTCTTGCGACACAGAATCCTTGGGTTGCCAAAATACAAAATGTAATTACTTCTAAATACAAACGTCATAAAAAACATAATTACATTACTAACACATTACAGACTTAGACCAACTGACAGACACACTAAGATGCACTAACAAACTCCCCTGTGTCTTCAGCTTGATCTTCAAAATTTCTTCAATTCAAACCCAGCCTGCGAGAAACCTGCCTCCAGCATGAATCCCATGAGTAACACACACAGTCACAACCTTTTGAAATTGTCTTGCAAGAATCGAATTCACTACATTTCTTACATTGAAGCGAATTGGACTATCAAACAATTTCCTCAAATCTTTCTGTGACAGATTTATCAAGCTCATAGGATCAAATACTTTGAATTGAGCTTTCTTCAAACCATACAACGAAGTCGTCTCCAGATGCTCAGATTCTGGAAAAAAAACAAATACCGCTTCGCCCGTATGCGGATCAAGTTCCCAATGATGAAATCTTCTAAGAAAGTTAAGGGGAACAGTCTCAAGTAGAATCTCAGTCAAACACTCAGTTGGTGGATAGTGTACTTTACAGATCGGCTGTCTTGTTACTGGATCAAGCTTTTTCTTGAATATGTATCTCGTTCCAAACGTCTGTTTGATAAAGTTGTAACATTTACTCTTCACTTCACGACACAAAATCGTCTGTACGAAATCAGCTCGCGAATCTCTGGTTAGATTAATCAATTCCAATTGATGCCCTTATAAGTCTTTCAACTCTTAATAATTCTCGTGTAATTCCCACTAACTTTATATGACTTGCAAGTAACAGGATTAGGTTCACCAGGAATAAAGCTTATCACAGGTCGTTCAGAAGTTGATGTGGAAGCACTTTCAGATGCCGGTGTTGTCTTTGGAACAGTTTGTGAGGTTCCAGCTGGCTCTGCTTCATCTTCAGAAGAATCAGTCTCGATTGTCAGAGCATCATCATAAAACTCATCCGAATGCATTTCCTCTTCCTCAATCTCAACATCATCATCAACTTCAACGTCAAATTCAGGCTCAGATGCGTGACCTTCTTCATTAACCATTCGCTGAATAAATGATAAGTTAGCATGAGAGTAATCTATAGCTAGCAGTCTTGGTTGACCTGGAATATCGTCGACCGAGAAGTAATCCAAACGAAGAGTTTCATTATCATCAGAAACATTTACATTATCATTTACATTACCAGTGTGTGTTCCGGCTGAAGTCCTAGATGTTGTTTCTATGGCACGTAGGCCTGACTCCCCCGAAACAGCAGCTAGGGATTCTAACTCTAACACCCTAGTATTCAAAATAGGAACTAAACATGCCGTTTCTTCCAAAGTCTTAATATGCGCAGCTTGAACCTCCGAAACCGATGCATGAGACTGAATCAATTGAGCTTGATTATTCATTGTCTGCTGCATAGCATGCATTCGTTTCAGTAGCTCTTGGATGACAGAAGGCAAAGGTTGAACTGGAACCTCAACACGAGGAATGTCGACCCGTGGCCTTGAAGCAGAAGAAGTAGAGATACGACGGGTAGACTGGGGTGGAACCCAATCTTCATCAATAGGGTCTTCTTCTCTTGGTCTTTTACCAGTATCAGGTCGCACAGATGTCGTACCCTGAAGAATATGACGTTGAATACGTTAGGACCGTCGTGGATCAAACCGTTGAATATTTCTCAACGCATTCTCCGAAGGTACAATCCTTGGAGAGGTAGTAGGAGTGGAACCCCCATCCGATCTTTAGCAACTGGTTCCTCAAGATTAGGCTGATCAGCCTGTCCACCTATATCTGTGCCTCATGGAGATGTAATTCCTCCTGAGGTTGCTGCCCAGGGGCTGCCAAAACATCCATAAACCCATCGTTGGGCGGAGCAACATAAGCTTCATCAACTATGTGCCCGAAAAGCAGAAACCTACCCTCCGCGTTGGTTCCAGCAGCACAAACAGTCCAGATTCGGACGTTCATCGGAGTCAGACGCAAGCGCTCACGAGCATTGGGTGAAATGCCGGGAAGCTGAGAATCAATGAACAAATGAATGAAGCGTGGATATAGATTCCAACGCTTGTCCCTGACATTGACGTTGTCTACCATCGCCCTGAAGATATAACCTGAGTAGTTGAAGTGCTTGTTGTAAACCAACGCAAGCATAGCAGATGCCATTGAATAGCTTATCCCATCAAAACCAGCATTGCGTGGAGATAAACACACAATAACCACGTGCATCAGGTATCTCCAAACCTTAGGCAGATTCGCCTTTCGGTATTGATCGTTTAGAACACCTGGATAACTAATGTGAGTCATAACGCCCGCAATAAACTGATTCCCATACAGAGTAGGCATGTCGGGAGTATCACAAAACTAAAAGAAATCCCGAATAGCTTGTTTCGAGATAATCAGCTGGCGATCGCCAAGAATGTAGATAATCCTTTGTAAAAGGCAGTTCTGAGTTGATAACTGCGTTCTCCCAAAATGGACCCATCTGATCCTTATAAATCGTTGTGGTCGCGGTGATAGCAGTGTAAATACGAGAACGGCGTAACAATCTCACCATTGGCCTGTACGGAGCCTCCGTCTCCTTAGAGTCGTCCAAAAATGCCACGATGTTGTGGCGTGGTTCCCAAATAACATCACCGTCTGCCATTGTTGTATAAGATATAACAATAAAACTCAAAAATAGTTAGCGTAAGCCGATTCAATTTAAATAAATAAATCAATTTCAAAATCTGTAATATGCGACACTGGGATTTGTGTCGTAGGATTACTGCGACATAGAGGTCTTGTGTCGCTTACAGATGTAATATTGATTCCAAAGATAAGCGACATAAGAAATTATGTCGCTAATCAAAGATGCGACGGACAGAGTTGTGTCACTTTTTGCAATTAAATCGAATTTAATCGAATATAATGAACTTGGCGCATAACTCTTGTGGCGCATGGGTTGTGTCGCTTACATGAAGCAACATAAGGATTTGTGGCGCAAAAATTAGCGACATAAAAGGTAATGTCGCAGACGTTGGCGACACAAATTGATTTCATGTAACCTGCGACAGAAAAGCTTATGTCGCAAGTTGTGTCGCTACTACGAACTGCAACCCCAACCCAGAAACCCTAAGCCCCAATTTTTGGGGTTTTTATAAACAAGCCATACCCTAGGGTGCGGCATCAAACCATGAACACAAAGATAAGATTTTTAACATGTAAAACACGTGTTATCGTGTGTAATTAACCCGAAAACCGCAAACCCTAACAAGCCGTAACCCTAACCGATGATTAAACACTAAATATACGGTGAAAATGGGTAAGATTGGTACCTAATGATCAAGTATAATCACGAGAACAAGAATCGAGTGCTAGAATAGCAAGAAACACACCGAAAAATCAAAATCGAAAGCAAAATCCACCGCAGCGTGTTGTGTCGCAAAGTCGTGAGGTTATGTCGCAAGAGATTTGATTTTGTGTCGCTAAGTGGGGTAACAGTGATGGCGATGGGGGTTGGGTTTATATACCCGAACCCTAACCAGCGACATACTAAGCGACATAGACCTTGATTGTGTCTGCGACATAAGTTATGTCGCAGGGCCCAAAAGAGATGTGATTTGGGCTTCAAAAATCATTGGCCCGATCTGAGAGTAACTTAGGGACTTGGAAAAATAAACATAAGTATCATAAAATAAAATAAAATAATTACTAAACCTAAAATGAAACTTAAATTAATTTTCTTTTTGGTAACGTAGTTGTTTTGTTTGCTAAGGGATCATATTAGGATAACATGCAATTATTAACAAATAGTAAGTGTTATCTCGATTATCAGTATATTTGTCCACTTTAAATTTACTTAGAATATTTAGAACACCTTTTATAAATATTATGTCAAGATGATTACTGGTATTGTTTGACCACCTAAACATGTTACATCCGCGTCTAAGAGCGAACATTTTATTATTAGTATGAATATTTCTCTGTGGTCCCCACCATAGACATACCCCTGTAATTTAGACAAGAACATAACTTCGAAGATCAGATAGAATAGAAGAATATCATTTTTAAGAATTGTTGATGCATATTAGGTGTCTGTCAGTTGGTCTATCGAGTTGTAATAAGTGTCGTTTAGTTGTATAGTGAAATATATTGTTTTAGTTATATGCGACACTTAAGTTTTAGTTTAGGCGTCACTTGCCTTAGTGACGTATAGCGTCACTTAGGTAAGTGACGCATGAAGGCGGCCACATGCGACACTTCCACAAGTGACGCATGTCGGCTGACTTTTATTATAAATACAAACCTACGGGTTTCCGGCTAGGGTTGACGAAACCCTAGCACCATTTGTCGACTAAGCAACATTGTAATCGTTCCCAATTCATATATACAAGCTTATTACTTCGTTTACATTGTTAATCATATTTGTTTCGGTTTGTGTTTATTGGTAATACACGCAATTGATTGATTCCGCCTGTCAATTGTGGTCAATTGTCATCTAGATCCACGTCTAAAGGCACTCTCAACTGGTATCAGAGCCTTTAGGTGATAATATTGACGTTTAGAAGGTGTTTTGGGTTGATTTCGGTTTGTTTGAATCAATTAATCAAGATTACATACGGATTTTGAGGTGCTAAGGTGAATTACAGTCGATATTCTTCAAAATTTACAGGTTTCGTCCATTAGGGTTCAAGTAATTTTCGTTTGGTTTTCGAAAGTTCGATATTTTTAGGGTTTTGGGATTTTGCAGCCGTTTTGCGACATTCGATCCGTCACTTGGACGCGTCACTTACTGCGGCACTACCTAATCCAAAATTAGGGTTATACCGTCACTTGAACGCGTCACTCGAAGCGTCATTTGAGGTTTATACGACACTTAACTTAAGTGCCGTGACCTTTAATCTACCGTCACTTACGTGCGTCACTGTTGCACGTCACTTGACTCTCAAGCGTCACTTCTGTTAGTGACGTCTGTTTGATTTCTTGCATCACTTTCTTTAGTGACGCCTTTTGATTTATTGCGTCACTTTTACTAGTGACGCCTATTTGTTTTAGCACGTCACTCAAGTACGTCACTTGAGTGCATCATTTGTCTGATTGAGCGACACTTACTTACAGTGTCATCCGTCACTTCATCCGTCACTCGATAGCGTCACTTACCTAGTGACGATAGTCGTTGCGACACTTCAGTGCGTCACTTACTAAGTGACGCTTTCAGTACTAATATTTTTCAAGCTTTTGTTTTTAGTGAACTTTCAGGTATATCTTAAATGGCTGGTGTTGCTGACAAAGAAGACATCAGAGGAATTAGGGATATGTTAAAACAGAATCACGATGTTGGTTCTAATAATAAACCTCCGTTGTTTTCAGCTGACATGGATTACGCATATTGGCGTGATCGATTTGAACAGTATATAAATTTCCATTGTCCAGAGCTATGGGGTCCACTCAAAGAAAAATATGTAGCTCCCATAGCCGAAGGAATCTTTCCTCATCTTCCTCCGAACAAGCTTTACAAATCTATGACTCTGGAAGAAAAGAAAGACTATGATACTGAGAAAAAGGCACATGCGGCTATTTGTATGTGCCTAACCAAAGACGTATTAAGACTGTTCAAATCACATGACACCGCATACGAACTTTGGAAGGCTATTGAAACTAGGTGTGGTGGAAATCAAAGATATAAAGCAGCTAAGCTAGAATTGATAAAGAAACAATATGATATGTTTGATTCTCTACCAAATGAAACGGCGTCTAGAGTTTTTACTAGATACTCACAGTTGGTGAGTGAGTTGACAGAGGGAGGGTATAATTTTCCTCCGCTTGAGGTAAATAAGAAACTTTTGGATGTTTTGCCTAGTTCGTGGTATGTTAAGGTACAGCTGCTTAAGGAAAGTCAAGAATTAGCTACAATGAAACTGGATGAGCTAATTGGTATTCTTCAAGCTCATGCGATGGAGATGAAGAAGAGAGAATGTAAGTCGGGCGGTTTCGTTCAAGACCCGTCTTTATATGGAGGTAAAGTCAACAGTGGCAAGACTTATGGTGGAATGGCTTTTGTCTCCTCTTCGAGCTCTCCACTTCAAGCTCCATTGTATTCAACTGGTGCTTCTCATCTAGTATATGCTTCTGGATCCTCACAGGGGTCACAACAGCAGGCTTCTGTCTCTCCTGCTATTCAAGAGCAGGCTGCCATTTATACAGCCTTTCTAAGCTCTTATAAGGATTTGGTTTCGCAACCAAATGCTACTTTGGAACTGGCCAAAGAAGATTATGCTCAACTTGACGATGATGATCTTCAGCAGATGGATTTGAACTGGAACATTGCTATGATATCCAGGCGTGTTCAGAAATTCTTGCAACGAACTGGTCGCAAGAGTTTGGAGGGAGATGGCAAAACCAGCTTCGGTTTTGATAAAAGCAAAGTGAAATGTTACAATTGTCAGAATCTGGGACACTTTGCGAGAGAATGTGAGAAGCCTAAGGTTCCTCCGTCTGGTTTCACAAAGCCTGATGCTCCTAGAACTCCGGAGAAGGATCAAGTGAAGCAAGCAACAGCAGATGCACTTGTGTGAGCCAACAAGCACAGATTGGAATATGTATGCTGAGAATTATCAGCAGTGTCTCATGGCTCACATTTCAAATGAGGTACGCAATGAACCTGAAGAACCTTTGAACTGTATGTCATGCATTAAGTTAACTGAATCCTTAAGATGCTTTCAAGCAGACAACATAGACTTAAGAAAAAAGGTCGAAAAACTTAGTGACTCAAACAGATACCTAAAAGCAAATGAACAATTGTATGATAAGAAAATAGAGGCTTATCAACAGGACACGCTTAGGTATAAATCTAAAGTTTTTAGTCAACAAGATGCTATTGATAGTTATCTCGTTGAAATAGACCGTTTGAGGAAGGAATATTCTGATCTTAAAGATGAATATGATAAATATAAAAATAAGATTCTAGGTTCCTCCTCGTCTACTGTTGCATTTAATGAAATTCTTAACAAGCAAAGGACAGATCACAAAACAAAGACGGGACTAGGTTATCATGTAGTCCCGCCTCCTACTGAATACTGTCCTATGCCTGTTAAGGAAGGCATCGAAGAGATTCCGGTTGACTATGCATTGTTATACGGGGTCAAATCTAAGGGTAATAAAGTTAACAAACAGGTGAAGGAGAAAACTAAACGGACAGAGTATCCCTCACCTCAGTTTGTTAAATCGGAATGTGAATCTCCAGTTAGTAATGAGGAGATTGTTGAGATTGAGGATATTACCGATGAGGAATATCCTGAGTTTAAAAGGAAGGTTGAAGTGAAAGCTGAAAAGGTGTCAAAAGTTGAACCTAAAATTAAGGTTCAATCTAACAAGGAAAAAAATAAGGTTTTAAAATCAAAATCTCAAACTTTACAGTCACCTGTAAAGATTTTGCAAAATAAACCTTCTACTTCAACCTCTCAACCTAAACAAGAAATTTCTAAGATATGCATGAAATGTGCATGTTCTAGAAACGTTTCTTCATCTCCGGTGATAAATCCTCAGTCTCAACCAGCTGTTGAGACTAGAGCATGTTTTTATTGCAAGAGACAAGGACATCTAATTCGTGAATGTCCCAAATTGTCTCATCAGAATTACGGGAGAGAAATGCCTAGGACATCTGTTTTCAGAAATTCTTTTTCAAGATCTCCTCCTAGGCGTTACTCTGTCTCTCCCATACCTGCTGTAAAACCGAGTAATGTTGGGCAAAAACCTTTGCCAAAACGAGAGCCTGACATTACTCCAAAGCCAAATTCTGAACCATCCAAGGTTTGGAAAAGAAAAGAGTCTACTGTGGACTCCAGTGTCATCAATAATAACACATCAGATACAAAATCTGATTTGCTTAAAAATAAAGTCTTATCTGATGTGATTATTATTGATGACTGTGGTTGACCTAAGTCTGTCAAGGCTTGGGTCACCGTTTCTCACTAATCTCCTACTTTATGTGTTGCAGCAGTCAGAACGCGTTAAAGACAGTGAATGGTTTGTAGATAGTGGCTGTTCGTGACACATGACAGGCGATGTGTCCCTTTTGACGGATGTTAAACCACATTCTGGAGGACATGTTGCATTTGCGGGAGATACTGGAGGAACCATTTCGGGTAAAGGAACGCTAACTAACGGGAAAGTTAGTTTTGAGAATGTGAACTATGTGGCTCAACTGACCCACAACTTGCTAAGCGTATCACAAGTATGTGATAAGGATTACACAACAGCGTTCACAAAGACAGAGTGTGTGATTTTGAAGCCGGGTTTCGTTATCCCCGAGGAATGGGTGCTTTTAAGGGCGCCACGGAGAAACGACACCTACGTTATGAATATGCGAACTGTGAAGACTAAAGATGAGTATACATGTCTCCTTTCGAAGGCTTCAGAAAAGGAATCACTATTGTGGCATTGACGAATGGGACACATCCATTTTCGTAAGATGAACTTCTTGATAAACAATGATTTAGTAAATGGAGTCCCTAAACAGTCATTTGCGCTAAAAGATGACTGCGTCGCCTGCCATAAAGGGAAACTTCATAAGAAACCCCACAAGCCAAAATTAGTGAATTCCATTGCGGCACCATTGGAGCTATTGCACATGGACTTATTTGGTCCTATCTCTACCAAGAGTATAGGTGGAAAGTCTTATTGTTTAGTAGTCACTGATGACTACTCAAGATTTTCATGAGTGTATTTTCTGGGTGCAAAGAGTGAAACACCAGACATTCTGGTGTATCTGTTAGATAAGTTGGCAAACTTATGCAACTTACAGGTGAAAAGACTGCGAAGTGACAATGGGACTGAATTCAAGAACTCTACTCTTGAGTTATACTGTGCCACGAAAGGCATTGATCATCAGTTCAGTGCCCCTCGAACTCCTCAACAGAACGGAGTCGCTGAGCGTAAAAATAGGACTATTATCGAGACAGCTAGGACTATGCTGGCCGATTCTAAGCTTCCTATAATCTTTTGGGCAGAAGCAGTTAGTACTGCTTGCTATGTTTTGAATCGCGTGCTCACGGTTAAGAAGAAGAATAAGACATGCTATGAACTCTTCAACAACCGTAAGCCCACTTTGCAGTTTCTGGAACCTTTCGGGTGTCCGTGTTTGATTATGATCTCCAAAGATAAAGTCTCGAAGTTTGGAGCTAAAGCAGTTGAAGGGATCTTCCTTGGATATTCAGTCAACTCTCCGAATAAACGAGTCTACATCAAATCAACTCACCAGGTGGAAGAGCATTTTGAAGTGAAATGCTTGCGATACACAGATCCTCCTCAAGGAACTGGTCCAGAATGGTTATTTAATTACAAGGACGTGTTCAATTCGTTTGATATACCCGAAGGACATGATGATGAGGATGAGATAGTCACTCTACTTCATGGTATAAGTTTATGTCAAGACACTTCTACATTAAAACCAGCATCTCCACCTACACCAACACCCACTACACCACCTCCAACACCTACTCCTACACCCACACCACTACCTATTTCATCCACATCATCGCCCACGGTTCCACCTTTGGATATTCCTTCAACTTCAGGAACATCTAATACAACAGAATATCCCGATGATCCCAACATGCCACCATTGGAGGAAGACGAGGAAGATGAAATGGTCCACTCTCATCTTTTCTCTAATGAAGATGATACGGAACCTCCAGTGCAACCAGAAAGTCCTACTGTTCCTGCAACTAACACTGTTCCCGTCACTGAAGGGGACATGAATAATTTGGAGTTAGTACTTGCACCCGATCGAATCCCAGTCACACGTGTACACAGGGATCACCCCATTGATAACATTATCGGTGATCCTGTTGCTGCTGTTCGAACAAGGCACCAAGTGCAGCAAAATCCAAATCAGGAAATGTTGAATTTGGTCGCCCGGATAAATTCCTGTCATTTATCCCAAATTGAACCGAAGAAAGTTGATGAAGCCTTAAAAGATCCATCTTGGGTCGAGGCTATGCAAGAAGAGTTGCAGCAGTTCAACAAGCTACACATGTGGGATATAGTTCCATTACCCAAAGGTGCTCATTTAACTGGCACTCGATGGGTGTTTCGCAATAAGATGGATGATAGGGGTATTGTAATTCGGAATAAAGCCCGATTGGTTGTTCAAGGATTTAGTCAGATTGAGGGTTTGGATTATGATGAAGTCTTCGCTCCTGTGGCAAGACTTGAGTCTATTCGGATCTTTCTCTCATTTGCGTCTTACAAAGAGTTTCGCGTTCACCAACTTGATGTCAAGAGCGCATTTTTATATGGGAAAGTGGACACTGATGTCTACGTGAAACAGCCTCCTGGCTTTGAAGACCCTGAGCATCCAGAATACGTCTGCAAGTTAAACAAGGCGTTATATGGTCTTCATCAAGCCCCGCGATTATGGTACGAGAGGTTGACTACTCATTTAGTTAAGCATGGATTTGTTCGTGGAAATATCGACAGTACTCTGTTCATTCGCAAAGAACGGACTGGCGATCGAGAGGATATGCTACTTGTGCAGGTGTATGTGGACGACATTATTTTTGGCTCTACAAATGAAGCGATGTGCAAGCACTTAGAGGAAATCATGAAATCTGAGTTTGAGATGAGTGCGATGGGGGAGCTCAAATTCTTTTTAGGTGTACAAGTTGAGCAGTCTTCAAAAGATATTTATATTCATCAGTCAAAGTATGTCAAAGACATGTTGACTCGATATGATCTACTCAATTGTAAAACCTATGGGACTCCCATCGAGCTTAATCACAATCTCCGACTTGCCGAGGATGAAGAAGATTGCAAAGAAAAGGACTATCGATCAATGATAGGTTCTTTGATGTACTTGACTGCTTCTCGACCGGATATTGTCTTTGCGGTATCCGTATGCTCTCGCTTTCAAGCCAAACCAAAGGTGTCTCATATGAGGGCTGTAAAGCGAATCTTTGGTTATCTCAAACATAGACCCAATCTTGGTCTATGGTATTCAAATGAGAAATCATTCGCTCTTTCTGCCTATTCGGATTCAGATCATGGCGGCTGCAGCATCGACAAGAAGTCAACCACTGGTGGATGTCAATTCCTAGGATCTCGACTAGTTTCGTGGCAGTGCAAGAAACAGACTACAGTTTCTCTCTCCACTGCGGAAGCTGAGTACGTTGCTGCTGCGAGTTGCTGCTCTCAGGTTCTATGGATACATCATCAACTGCATGATTACGGGTTACTTCTTTCTATGACTCCTATTCACATTGATAATACTGCTACTATATCTATCACGCGCAATCCCGTACAGCACTCTAAGACTAAACACATTGAACTTAGGTTCCACTTTATACGGGATTGCTATGAAAAACACTTGATAGACCTAGTTCAAATAGACACCTTAAAGCAGAATGCCGACCTTTTCACTAAAGCCTTTACGCGTACTCGATTTGATGAACTAATCAACATGATTGGTTTAAGATTCTTTCTTGCTAAAAAGTAATTCGTGACTTGGATTGTTTTTACAGTAATGTTTTATTAAAAAAAAAAAAGGAACGCAACTGCCACTCATTATACTTTCTAGTATTAACGAAATGCAAGGTTGCTACATTTTAAAATAGACGTTGAAGTTGTGTCTGTAAACAACTTGGGATATGATAGTACATTGGGTGACATGCATAAAAATGGAAATTTAAGGTTTATCTTGGATGTATCAGTAGATTTATCTGACGTATTGAAAACAGTTTTTATAAACATTGTCTTCATCATACGATATATTAGTAGGCATGGTATGCAAACCTCTTTGAGAAGACTTAAGAAGCTTAATCATTAATTGTTTATTTCAAGTGGTATAACACCATTAGATGTATGACAAAAGTCTTAATTTCTTACTTATACTAGACATGCTTTCGTGAAAGATGTTTATTTGATATCATTTGGGGGTATATATTGATAGTTTCCTCTGTTATACGTAAGTATAGACCTGGCTTCTATTAATATATACTTTAAACTTAAGCAAACACAAGTCAAAGTACTTGTAGAGTCTTTCAAAATAAGATACCTTACAAGGTCGCCAAAATGGTTTGACCAAGTCTGGTTTTGCTTAAACCTGAATCAAGCTATGTCGCTCTGTTGTACGTAAGTACAGACCTGTCACCGCTGACTTGATTCTGAAAATTGATTTTCTTATATTCTATCTGTAAATGGGAACATGGTCTATGTTTTAAGTTAAGATGTATATCTATGGTGGGAACTACAGCGAAATGCACATACCAATAATAATGAAATACCTCCTAGAGGTGCGTATAACATGTTTAAGTGGATAAACATACTAATAATCGTTTTGAAATAATTTTTATAAAAAGTGTTTTTAGTATGTCAAGTAAATTTAAAGAGGACAAATATACTGATGATCGAAATAACACTTAATGTTCCTAATAAATGCATGTTATTCCAATATGATCCCTAACCAGACTTTATCAACTCCGTCACCAAAAAGAATGTGTTAATTTTGTAATTGTCAATTTACATTCTTGTATGTCTTTTATTTTATCTAAGTTAGTGTAATTTTAGTTATTATCCAAGTTACAGTTACATTTTCAAATTTGAGTACCAAAATCAAATCGCGAAAATCGATAAAATCGCAAATTTTTCACTAAAAGTGAACTGCGTGTCACTTTCATAAGTGACGCTGCCAGTGACGCATACGATATTGCGTCACTCACTTTAGTGACGCAGTAAGTGTCGGGGTAAGCTTCGCTATAAGTGCCGGGTTGAGTGATGCATACAAGGGTCGGTGTATAAATACCCCTTCCCCACGACACTCAACCTCACCACTTTTCAAATACTTATACCGACACTCGCTCTGACATACCGTCACTTCGATTGTCTCTGCGTCACTAGCTCTGTGCGTTTTTTCTACGATTTGATTGTGAATTCTCCGGTTTTTTATTGCATTCCAGTCCCATATTCTTGTTCCTTACATTCATACGAACTATTAGGTACTTACTTTAACCGTTAATTCTTGTTATTCATGCTATAATTTGATTTAGGGTTACGGGTTTGGGATTACGTTTTAAATCGTTTGATTAAACCTTTGATTTGTAAATGTTTTCGTGTAATAGTGGGTGTGTAACACTCGTTTTTACCATGCGAACACACTGGTTACTTCGATTTCGAAAACCCTAATTTTGAAAACTGGGCATGAACAGTGACACGATGATCTTTATCGTTGCGTCACTTCGTGCGTCACTTACCACAAGTGACGCTATTTGGTAATTTTGAAACCCATACCGTCACTTAATAAGTGACGCTTGATTTTGCGTCACTTCTTAAGTGACTCGTGTAGTGACGCATATAATTGCTTTAACTGTTAAGACCGTCACTCTTCCTAGTGACGCCTTTATATGCGTCACTACCCCAAGTGACTGTCTAAGTGACGCTTATTTCTATACGTCACTTATACCGTCACTTCGTAAGTGACTCTTTTAGGATACCGTCACTATTCTAACTGACGCATGTTCTTCACCCGTCACTTCATAAGTGTCGTATAATTTTAATCGCTAAATACAAACGTCACTTACATCAGTGACGCTTTATAGCGTCACTTAACCTAAGTGACGCTATGCTTTAATTTAGATTTTAAACACTGTATACTACTACACTTCCTTAGTGACGGTAGTGGCCATGCGTCACTTACCTTAAGTGACGCCTAAAGTCAAAATTCGTTTTTTAACCCTTCTGTGTTCGAGCTAACTTTATAACGGTTTCGGTTATTTTTCTTTGTATTTTTAGCTTACAGATGGCTGAACTTCAGAATTATCACCGCCGCACGAACACCAGACACAACATTACGGCTTTTCTAGTATCAACGCATGCAAATTCAGCGCCTTTCAGGCCAATGATTGAATTTCTACGCAGATCGAGGATCTTTTATGTGATTACGGCAACGACTCCGGTATACATGAATCAAATAGAGGAGTTCTATGATCATGCAGTGATCAGGGTTCAGGGCGATGTTCCCCGGATTGTTTCGATTATGTTTGGGGAGGAAATCGAGATAACCGAGAACTCGATTAGACGGGTTTTACAGTTCACTGATAACTCTACAATGCCCACTATCTTCCCAACTACATTTATCTACGGAGGGCTTCAGAGGATGGGTTATCCGGCAAACCAGCTCTCTGATTTCAGGAAACAGTACCTCTGCCGGGTTTGGAGGTACCTCTGCCATATTATAATCGTCTGTTTATCTCCGAGAAAGGGGGGATACGATGTTGCGAGTCATCTTACTCTGTCTTTCATGTTGGCCCTGATCTACAATAAACCGTATAACTTCAGCGGTTATATTTTCGGCAACATGGTGGAGAACATACGCGCTGGAAAGGATAAATGGCTACAGTATCCTTGGTTTGTCCAGCTTTTGTTGAATGACCTCAACCTTGATATCGCTCCAGATCAGACGTCTCTTCTGATACCAACTCCCATGCTTTTGCGAGTCTTTAATGACTGCAAGCTCGCGCCAAAGGGCGAGCCGGTTTTAGCTGATCGTGAACTTTTCGGGCACATAGTGAACGAAAACTATGTTGCGCCGCGCGATCATGGATTTGAGGATGAGTTCGTTCCTCCGGTCAACGAGGACGACTTGGTTGATGCTGATATAGCTCAGGATTTAGACGATATTGATCGTGTTGACCGAGTTGAGGCTGACTCTGATGATGGTGGGCCCACTCCACCTGATTCTGAGGGTGACGTGCCCCCACCAACCGCTCTTGATGGAATTCAACTTGCCGATCCTCGACGCTTTAAGCGTATATTGAGACGGATCTCTGCTGGCAGGGTCCATGTCCCGAGGAATCCGGGCAAACGTCCTGTTGGGTCTTCACCCTCCTATGCTGATCTACCTCTTCGTAGACGCCAGCGGACGACAGTGGTTATTGAGGAACCAACTTCCCAACGACAACAACCACCGCCACCGTCTGACATGCCGTCTCTTCAGATGGTTTTGGCTCAGATGGAGCTTTTGGCAAAGCGGTTTGATGATCAGAAGGCTATAATTGAAGCTCAAGCCTCTCAGATCAGGGAATTGGAAGCTCGAGCTGCTACGGTTGACTCTCTACAGCTTCAAGTGACGAATCTGTCATCTAGGTTGTTAGAGTTGGAATCCGTTACAAATGTTTCGGGGGAGGTAGGTCCTAGTGAGTTAGAAACAAATGTAACTCCTTCCCCGGAACCAGAAAATGTACTTCCTTCGACTATTAATGAAAACATATCTTTGGATTACTTCGTTGAGGTTCAAGGTCAGGCAAGACCTATAGCGGTTGATTATTCTTATGTAGATCTCACATATCTGCAAAATTTGATGAATGATAATACAACGATACCTGAGGAAGAGGTGATGAATGATCCTGTAGCAGAGGATTATTTCTTTGAAGGAAATGATGAAGTTGAGGTTGAGGGGGAGCAACTTCAAAGTGATGAATGTTATGACGATGCTCCCATTATTGAATAGGATTCTTCAGAAGATGAATTACATCATGATTCTGAGACAGAGACCAATGAGCAATCAACTTCTACAGCTCAATCTTCAATGATAAAGCCTGACATAGTGCTCAAACCTATTGTTGAGGTACCCGTTACTTGTAAATTCTACAAAGTCAGAACTGATTACACGGGTTTGATAAAAAGCTGGAAGTTTGATGAGAACAATTCGGTGTTTATGATTAAACGAAGTGATGGCATTCAGTACTTCAACTTAAAGTTTTATAAAATAAGTACTTTGCCGAAATGTGAACTTCAGAGATTATCTCAGATACCCTTGATTAACCGTGCTCGAGATTCACGCGCCGATTTCTTTCAAGTGGTTATTCGTCGGGAGATTAACAGCAAAAAGTATAATTTGATTAAACCGACACTGGGTATGAGATATAAGTTTAAGAAGAAGTTGGATCCAGTTACACGACAACCAATCGTAAGGATGATCTATCCACCAGCAAAGTGCTTACAGAAGATACCTCTAGAGATCATTCCTTTGGATTTTTTGAATAGGTTGCTGTACTGGGAATATGATGATATTACTGGTGAAGCTGTAATTGTTTTTATTCCAAAATCAGAACCAGCTACGGATTCGGAGTCTTTAGACGTAGAGTTGGAGGTTGAAGAGAAAACAGCATGGGATGCTGTTCAACCTAAAAAGAGGTCTACTTGGGGTCTAAAAAGAAATAGATTTTGTGTATTTGACCCTTTGAGTTTGATTAACTTCTCTGAACAAGATATGAAAAGACTACATCAGAATAGGATTCAGTTCAAAGAGAGAGATAGAGTCGAATCGATAAAATTTCAGAAAATTATTGATATCTGCGTAGCCAATTGAGTACACGCTGGTGGTGTATTTCCTGCTGGTTGGAAATAAAGACTCAACGATTTCAAAGAGTTTGAAGATTTTGAAGACCAAGCTGAAGACACGGGGGAGTTTGTTGATGCATATTAGGTGTCTGTCAGTTGGTCTATCGAGTTGTAATAAGTGTCGTTTAGTTGTATAGTGAAATATATTGTTTTAGTTATATGCGACACTTAAGTTTTAGTTTAGGTGTCACTTGCCTTAGTGACGCATAGCGTCACTTAGGTAAGTGACGCATGAAGGCGGCCACATGCGACACTTCCACAAGTGACGCATGTCGGCTGACTTTTATTATAAATACAAACCTACGGGTTTCCGGCTAGGGTTGACGAAACCCTAGCACCATTTGTCGACTAAGCAACATTGTAATCGTTCCCAATTCATATATACAAGCTTATTACTTCGTTTACATTGTTAATCATATTTGTTTCGGTTTGTGTTTATTGGTAATACACGCAATTGATTGATTCCGCCTGTCAATTGTGGTCAATTGTCATCTAGATCCACGTCTAAAGGCACTCTCAAGAATCAATCCAGCAGTGACAGGTCTGTACGAACGTACAATAAAGCGACATAGCTTGATTCAGGTGTAAGCAAAACCAGACTTGGTCAAACCATTTTGGCGACCTTGTTAGGTATCTTGTGATTTAAGACTTTTTCAAGTTCATTGACTTGCGTTTGCTTAACTTTTAAGTATATACTAATGGAGACTAGGTCTGTACTTACATACAACAGAGGAAACAATCAATATATACCCCCAGATGATTTCATATTAAAATCTAAAATAGAAGTATGGCAAGTTATATTAAGGGATCAAGACATTTAGTCATACATCACAGGGCGTGTACCATAAAATAATAGACATGTATTAGTGTTATTGTTTAATTGCTCAAAGACCGGTGTGTATCATGTCTACCAGTACATCATATTATGAAGCTAATATTTAGAAAAGTTGTGGTAAGTATTCCAGATAAACCTACTGATACATAAAGGATAAACCTTAGAATTTCCATTTTGTGCATGTGTAACACCCCCAAATTCGTTGATTTTGTTTAGCGGAAGCATTTAGTTAAGTATGGGGAATGCCACAATTCACGGTACATGCATACGTATCAGAGCTTATGATTACAACAGAACATAATATATCTTAAGATGCCAAAAGTAATAGTTACAAAGTTTATGATTCATCGAATCGTATAAGTTGAAAAGTATTTAAGTTACAAAAGTAGATTTTGTAAATATGACTAAACAGCTTAGTTATATAAAAGAAATCCAGTTGTCAAAAGTTGGCATCCTATTCCTTCGGGGTCGCCTACGTTCCATGTGTGTATGATGTCTTACATGCAGCTAATTCCCTGAAAAACATAGTAAAAGTCAACAACGAGGTTGAGTGAATTCACAGGTTTTATGTTTGCAATAGTTGAACCAAGTTTGAGTAGGCTTGTTGGCCTAAGTGTCAAATAAGTTCGTTTAAAATGCTTGTTCAAGTATAATCACGGAGGGATGTTACCCAAAAGTAGTTGTTGTGGGATATTACCCAAAATACAGTTCACGTGTCATAGGAAAGCATAGTTTACCCAAGAAGTAGGGATTTAAAACGTTTGCCCAAGACGTAGGGACTTTCAAGTGCGTCCAAGAAGTAGGACCTAAATCGTTGCCCAAGAAGTAGGGACTTTCTATGTGCCCAAGACGTAGGGACTTGTATAAGTTGTGTCCAAGAAGTAGGACTGGCATCCAAGACGTAGGACCCATCTGCTCAAGATGTGGAGCCTTCATCCAAGACATAGGATGGCACTGTGCCCAAGAAGTAGGGACTTTCTGTGTGCCCAAGAAGTAGGGACTTTCTATGTGCCCAAGACGTAGGGACTTGTATCAGTGTGCCCAAGAAGTAGGGACTTGCTGTACGTGTGCCCAAGACGTAGGGACTTTCTGTGTAGGTGCCCAAGACGTAGGGACTTTCTGTGTGTGTGTGCCCAAGAAGTAGGGACTTTTCAGAGGTTTATGAAAATGTTGTTTCATAAAATTCAGTTTGTAAAAGCGTGCGTGGCTGGTCGTTCTCCAGTGTATTCCCAATTTAGTTTTCGTATGAAATCCCATTTCATAAATAATAGTTATAATCGTTTGACCGCAATCACAAATATTTAGCACAATGTATATCACAACAGTTATATAAAAGTTTGCTCACGTAGTAAAAGCGTTGACTATGTTTTCCACCCCTGTTCAAAAGCAATTAAAACAGTAAAAGTAGGGGCTGTGAACTCACCTGTTGAGTTAAGTAAAGCGCAAGTGCTAGCAAAGCCTAAAGCCCAAGTCTAATCCGAAATCTCCTAACGCCCTAAACGTATGAGATTTAATAAGTATGTGGATGCCTCGCAAGACCATCTAGGCTAGTTGTCTACTCAACTAATTATGTCCAAGTATTCGTTTATTGTTTAGTTTTGTAGTTTTGAAAACATGTACGGCCCGTTGGTGACGGTGTGTAATAATAATTCTCAAAAACATTATTATTATGTTTCGATTCATTTGTATACTCATAAAAATGTGTGTTAACCATTCTTGCATTGGTTTAATATCATTTTAATTAATTACCATCATTTGGTGCCCATTTTAAGTAAATTTCAAAGTGCTGAAAAATGTTGACCAGGGTTGACCGCAAACCGAGATTGCACTGCGAACCGAGATTGCACTGCGAACCGAGTTCGTGGTGCGAACAGAGTCCGTGAACCAAACCGAGATTGGATCTCAGCTCGCGAAATTGGCTGTTCAGCGATTTTAAGCTTCAAAATGAGTTTTTGTTTGATTTTTGGGCGTTTTGATGTTATAAAAAGCTTTTAACATGTATATTCACAATATCTAAGTAATTTCTAGAAAGAGAAATGATTTCTAGAGAGAGAGTGAGTAAAACCTTACTTTTTGATGAAAATGGAGATGGAGAAGATGAGGAAGATGATGATGATCCTTGGGCTTGTTCTTGATGATGATGATGAACGATTGGTGGTGGTGGTGTCACTGATTTCAGTTTTTTTAAGAGTGAGAGAAGGATGGGGGTGAAGTAAAGAGAGATGAGAGAAATTGTGTGGAGGTGTGTGTGTAAAATGAAATGAACAATGAAAAAAAATGAGGTTAAAAGGGTGGGTCATGGGTCGGTTTGGGACCGTGGGTCTGGGTCGACCCAAATTGGGTCTCGGCTTTGCGTATTCTTGTTTTTAGTTGTTTTGCTTTTCTCGTGTTTGGTTACGTTTTAAATCAAACGTTTACATTACATATATTATGTCAATAATATAAAATAAAATATTCGTTTGAATAAAATCCTCATTATTTATAAAAGTGTCACCAACGTCCAAAGTAAACTGTGTCGGACTCGATCCAATAGTTTCGCGCGTAATTAATAATAACTACGGATAAGTAATACTACGCGTATTAAATAGTTGGGTTTTGCTAGACTTACCTTTAAAAGCGTTGTGAATTCACTCTAAGTTAGGGAATTAGCTTAGAAATGCATGCTAATTACGTTTATAATTTGTCAAAATTGCGGGGTGTCACAGCATGTACCCTAATGTACTATCATTTCCCTAGTTGTTTACAGACACAACTAAATGTCTTTTTATGAATGTTGCAACCGTGCATTTCTTTAATACTAAAGAGTATAAAGAGTGGCTGTTGCGTTTATTTTTGTTTTTTTTTAAATCCAAAAACAACATTCGAAGTCCAAAAAATCACTTCTATAGTTGAAAGAAGCGTAAACCAATCATGTTGGCTAGTTCATCAAATCGGGTGCGAGAAAAGTCCTTGGTGAATAAGTCAGCGTTCTGCTTAAGGGTATCTATATGGACAAGGTCTATTAGGTGTTTCTCATAGCAATCCCGTATAAAGTGGAACCTAAGTTCTATGTGTTTAGTCCTAGAGTGCTGTACGGGATTACGTGTAATAGATATAGCAGCAGTATTATCAATATGAATAGGAGTCATAGTAAGAAGTAACCCGTAATCACGCAATTGATGCTGAATCCACAGAATCTGGGAACAACAACTAGCCGCAGCAACATACTCAGCCTCCGCAGTGGAAGTAGCAACTGTAGTCTGCTTTTTGCACTGCCACGAGACCAAACGCGATCCAAGAAACTGGCATCCACCAGTTGTCGAGTTCTTATCTATGCTACAGCCGCCATGATCAGAATCCGAGTACGCAGTGAGAACAAACGTTTTCTCGTTGGAATACCATAGACCGAGAGTTGGTCTATATTTGAGGTATCCAAATATGCGCTTCACTGCTTTCATATGAGAAACCTTGGGCCTAGCTTGATATCTGGAGCAGATAGACACAACAAATACGATGTCCGGCCTTGAAGCAGTCAGATACATGAGAGTACCTATCATCGAGCGATAGTCCTTTTCTTTACAATCCTCTTCATCAGTGGCCGGTCCGAGATTGTGATTAATTTCAATATGGGTGCCATAGGTCTTACAGTTAAGTAAGTCATACCTAGTTAACATATCAGTAACATATTTGGACTGATGAATGTAGATGCCTTTGGCAGACTGCTCAACTTGTACACCCAGAAAGAACGTAAGTTCTCCCATTGTGCTCATCTCAAATTCAGACTTCATGAGTTGCTCGAAGTCCTTACACATGGCATCTTTTTTAGAACCATATATTATGTCATCGACATAAACTTGTACCCGTAACAAGTCATCTCCGTCTCTTTTTGTGAATAGATATCTATCAATACTTCCTCTTTCGAAGCCATTCTTAATCAGATGATTAGCAAGCCTCTCATACCACAGTCTTGGAGCCTGATGCAGACCATACAATGCCTTATTAAGTTTGCAGACATATTCCGGATGCAAAGAGTCTACCTTTCCGTACAGAAATGCGCTCTTCACATCAAGCTGATGAACGCGGAATTCCAGTATCAACCTGTCCGTACAGAAATGCGCTCTTCACATCAAGCTGATGAACGCGGAATTCCTTCAAGGACGCGTATGCCAAAAAGATACGAATCGACTTCAATCTTGCAACAGGAATGAAAACCTCATCATAGGCTAAACCCTCTACTTGATGAAAGCCTTGAACAACTAGACATGCTTTATTTCTGATAACCACTCCTCGATCATCTTTCTTGATTCTATATACCTATCGAGTGCCAGTAGGATGTGCACCCTTATGTAACGGTACCAATTCCCAAACATGCAGCTTTTTGAATTGCTGCAACTCCTCTTGCATAGCTTCAACCCAGTGTGGGTCTTTCAAAGCATCCTCTGTCCATTTAGGATCCACTTGAGATAGAAAACATGATTTTACCTCTACGGCAAGACATGCAAGAGAGACAGGCTCAGTAGAATCAGATGGAGATTCAGAATTCTCAACAGTAGCAATTTGACTTCGTGTCTGAATCCCTTTATCCAAAGGACCGATAATATTTTCCACTAGATGATCCTTATTGATACGAGAACTTGGAATTTCGTCAGGCACAATGACAGAATCCAAGTTTGTAGAATATGTTTCCTGTCCAAATCAATTTCATCAGTATTCAAAAGTGGTTCATCTTCATCATCAGACAACTCATGAACATCATTATACATTTCTTGATTTCTTGTCGATGATTCAGGAACCTCGGCGTTGGTTTGAGAAAGAGGTGGAGCAGTCGGTGGCTTTGACGCTGATGGCAAAGATGTATCTGAAGACAAATCAAGTCCGTGTAGCAGTGTAACCACCTGATCAACCTCATCTTCTTCTTTAGGAAGATTGAATGAGTCAAAGATTGCTTCATAGTTAAACAAATGTGTGGGTCCCTTTCCCTGCGGATTTTTGGTATACCGAAAGCACGTGACTTCAAAATGTTCTTCCATGCGCTTAGTTGCCAAATTATACACATTTTTGTTTGGAGAGTTATTAGAAAAGCCCAAAAATAGCAACTCTCTCTTTTGAGTACATAATTGTGCAGGGACATCCAAACGGTTCAAGAAACTTTAACGAAGGTTTTCGATTATTAAGCAGCTCATATGACGTTTTATTGTGCTTCTTAAACACAGAAACCCTGTTAAGAATATAACAAGCGGTATTGACCGCCTTAGCCCAGAAGGTAATAGGCAGCTTAGAGTGTGCCAACATTGTTCTTGCGGCTTCAATGAGTGTCCTGTTTTTACGTTTAGCAACTCCATTTTGTTGAGGAGTTTGAACAGCACTGAATTGATGATAAATGCCTTTTCTTAGATAGTACAACTCAATATTTGAATTCTTAAACTCAGTCCCGTTATCAGATCGCAGTTTCTTGATCGACAAATTGCACAGGTTCTCTAGCTTATCAAACAGATAGGTGAGAATCTCGGGAACTTCATCCTTAGTAGATAAGAAATACACTCATGAAAAGCGAGAATAATCATCAGTTACTACCAAGCAATACTTATAACCTCCCATACTCATCTTACTTACAGGTCCAAAGAGATCCATGTGCAGTAGCTCCAACGGACTGGAAACAGAGTTCACCACTATTGACTTATGGGATTTCTTGTGTTGTTTCCCCTTTTGGCAGGAAACACAATGATCATTAATTCCAAAGGATTGCTTTGGAACTCCACACACAAGATCGTTTTTCACCAAATAATTCATTTTCCTGAAGTGCAAATGTCCCATACGTCTGTACCAAAGTAGTGATTCTTTTTCAGGAGCTCTTGAGAGTAGACACGTATGTTGAGTTGGTTCAACAGTCTCCATATCCATAATATATGTGTCTTTTTGCCTAGGTGCCTTCAGTAGCACCCAATCATCAGGAATAACGTATCCTGATTTTAAAATGCAACACTCAGTTTTGGTAAATTCCGTAGTGTACTCTTTGTCGCACACTTGAGACACACTGAGCATATTGTGGGTGAGCTGTTCCACAAAGTTGACTTTCTCAAAACTCACTTGCCCATTAGTGAGTGAACCCTATCCGGTAATAACACCTCCTTCATCACCGGCTAAAGCAACATATCCCCCATTGTAATCTTTAACTTCGTATAGCAGAGATAAGTCGCCTGTCATATGTCGCGAGCAACCACTGTTGATATACCATCTAGTGTTATGAACTACTCCAGATTGCTCATGAACTTAAGCCATGAGAGCCGTATTTTCTTCTTCCTCATCCTCAGCTGCATCTAGCCAGCTATTATCCCAGGGAGTTTCAGTCAGCATTAAAGGAGCTGACACCATTGCTTTCTCTTCAGCCTTATTCGAAGAGGGTTTAGTTAAACCCGAAGACGGAGTCTTATGCTTCTCATACTCACGAGCAAAGTGTCCATAAGTTTGACACTTGTAGCATTTCACCTTTCTTTTATTACATCCCAAACCCTTTTCACCTGGATCATTCACCGCTGTTCTACCAGATTTCTTTAAGAAGTTCTTTACCCTTCTTGCCAGCATTGCCATGTTCCACTTCAAATCAAGCCTTTCCTGTTCCTCTTGATCAATCTGACCAAAGTCTTCATCATTAAAATCACCAGTAGAAGCTAGAAATGCCGAAAAGGTGGAGGAGTACTCTTCAGTCCTACCAGTTGAAGTTCCTGGATTTTGGAAATATGTACCACTAGATGGAATATTTGTGGATCCGGTACCACTAGCTTTGCTAGCTATGAATGTGGTACCTGTAGACTGACTTGTTGAGACTGGAACATCCACACCATACAGTTTTGGATTTTGAAGGTGAGCAGTGGCCTCGGTCTCTTTTCTTTGCATTTCAAGAAGATCTGCCTCAATTTGACCGATAAGATCTTCAAGCTCCATATCCATGATATCCTCATCCTTTTCCATTAAGAGAATGCGAGTGTGCCACTTCATGGGAAGTGAGTCAAGAAGTTTCTTATTCACGTCTGTCTTATATAGCGTTATACCTCCTTCCAATAACTCAGAAACCAATTGAGAATATCTGTTGCACAAATCTTCCAATGATTCGTTAGGTAGCATATCGAAGACATCATATTGTTTCTTGATCAAGTCTAATCTGTTCTTCTTATATTGTTCACTACCACTCCACTTTTTCTCAAAGGCCTTCCACAAGTCATATGCAATCTTATGTTGCCGTAATTGTCTCATGATAGGTTAAGGCAATGCCATAGTGATTACAGAATGAGTTTTTCGTTCCATATCAAATGCCTTACGTTCCTCAGGCGTCATGGATTTAATTGACTTTTCATGAACTGGGCCATTAAAGACTCCGGATTTAAGAGGACGCTCATATTTTTCCTCTAAATAGATCATCATTTCTGGATCATTATGACCTACATATGATTCAAAGCGTTAACGCCAATCCGAATAGCTTATTCCTGGCATAAACATGGGAGGCTTATTTCCCGATCCAACTTCATTATTTTGCTTCAACATAGCTCCAACCTGCTAAATGGAATGTGATGTAGAAGCTGACATTTTGAATTACCTGCAAGATATTCAAACCACACAAAAAAAAAACAACAAACTGTTATGCGACACAGGTATGTTTCGCAAAGAGGTCTGGCGACACAAAGATTATGTCGCAGAAAATGCTGAAATCAAAAGTGTCTAGCGACACTAAGGTTGTGTCGCAAAGTTGTAGCGACGGAAGAAAACCGTGTCTTATATCGCAAGCTTGTGTCGCCTAATCAAAGGCTTATGTTGCAATCCAAAATAAGCTTGAGTCGCAAGCTTATGTCGCCTATTTAAAGGCTTGTGTCGCAGAGAACTGAAAGCGACAGAAGAATGTGTCGCACCAACCCTAAACGCGACACAAGATTTTGTGTCGCAGCTTGTGTCGCACAAACGACTGCAACAGCAATCAAAAAACCCTAAAATTCGTAAGATTCGTAAGCCTAACGAATTTTCACGAAAGGAGGACGAACAATAATCCCAAAATCTTCCAGAAAACTAATAGAACACAACTATAGCACTTTTCTATGAAGATCTAAACACAAAACAAGTGGTTTTAAACCGAGAAACGTCTCAAATGGATTCAATAACGCCAAATCCGTAGATTTTGGCTCTTATACCAAATGTCGATCCCTTGTGGTCAGACCTAATCGAATCCTAATACTCAATCAGCGTGCAGAATCCAATGATTGAATATAAACGTTTAAATGATTAAAACAAACAAACACAAAGTATTTGAATACTCAAAAGATTACCGATCAGATTATTTGCAATAGCTCGAGTACAATATACTGAAAACTTCACCTAGGTTCGTCAAACTTGACAAATGAGCTGAACTAGTCAATTTATACTCGACACCTAATCTGATCTATGCGACACAAGCTGTGTCGCCAAGCCGACACATGTGACACAAGTTGTGTCGCCAAGTTGACTCTTGCGACACAGAACCCTTGTGTCGCCAAAACACAAAATGTAATTACTTCTAAATACAAACGTCATAACAAACGTAATTAAATTACTAACACATTACAAACTTAGACCAACTGACAAACACACTAAGATGCACCAACAGTTTTCATTACCTCGGATGTAATACTTATCATGCATGTGCAAAGACGATTGTATGCTTGTTTACCTAGTTCAACCACCAGATATATATCACATAATTTCACAGTCACCAGATATATACCACATTGTATGTCACATAATTTCACAGTGTCACACAAATCATGCATTATGTCCCAAAAAGGAAAACGGATAAGTTCACAGCATGAAAACACTTTGAAAACAAGTTGGGCATCCTTTTCCTCTATGGAAAAAATGTAAAGAAAATGAGGCCACAAATTCACCTCAAAAGCAAAGCAAATAAGCATATATTCCCGAACTAATCCGTACGACAATCTACAAATACATATACCTAGGTTATAATTTAGACAAATCTTATAGCTTTTCCATTGTATCCTACTTCGATTAATGACTCATGCTTGAATTCCCTCCTATGTTATCTCAGATCCCCATTGAGTAAAACGTGTCTTATAAGTCTCGTATGTTTGTGTTGTCACTTAATCAGTATTTAACTAATCTACGCTTGTTACTTCCTAAGTGGCTTGAGTTACGTTCCTGGACCCCAACTAAATGTTCTCAAGTCTCAATCCCATATCTTAGTTGTCTCACATTAGTAATACCTCAATATTTGTAGTTCTCTAAACCCCTTTCATACTATTTCAGTTGTTCAACTCCTCCAAATTACGTTGTTGATGGTGCACCATAAAGTTTAATTATATTTGAAAATACAAATGAACTCATTTGACTACGACCCTTACTTTTCCGAAAAGATAACATCCTAAAGTTTATTACAAATTAAACTTCATATAATAATTTGTAAATTTGAAAGAGATATTTATAATCAAAGTTGACCAAAAATCTTTTACCGAAATCAGACTTGACTTTGTGATTTAAAACGACCATTTGAATGCATCATTTTCACATGAAACCAATTGCATTTAAAAATAGACATCTTGAACTTAATTTTAGTCTCAAAAATTTCTTAAAAACATATAGTATTTATCGAGTTATGATTCCGTAAAAATCGACCACAGAATACATCCAAAATCAAAATTTCAGTCAAACAATTATTCGATACCAAAATGTTTTTCACTAGAAACTAACTACAATTATAATCAAAACTTTAGTGAACCATAAGTTTAACACATTCTAAAATACAATCATCTCGTATATTCATCAAAGTTTGGATTCCAATAAAATAAAAATCAATTAATGACAGATATGATGGAAAGCGAAAGACTAAGTTAGAAAATTTTCAACTAGCACGTGTGTGATGAAATTCCTACCTAGAATATATAAGAATAGAGAGTATAAATCTCTTAGATTACGTTATTGAAAGAATTGAATATAAATGGAATGTATAATATCTAAAGTCTTACCACCGATCGCATATAACAACTATTTCAGTCCCTAGAATTGATTAGAGTATTAAATCCTTTTGGATTGAAGTTTTGGGACACCAAATTCGACCGAGAATACACTATGATGCGGCTGGATTTTTCAAATGTGGCAGAAAAATGTTTAGGTTTAGGGTCTATGAAGTTTACATACACAACCACCCAGCCGGCAGTTGGGCCTCCAGCCATGAAACCCAATTTTAGTTTGTTTTCTCGTACGTCTGAATTTGTCCTTCGTACGTTGTATTCATTTTAACTTAGTTGCTTATGAATTTAATAGAGTTATTTGATTCCACATAAATTATGAATTTTTCTCAAAATGAGAATGACATTTAACGCGGAATAATCAAGAATTAGATTCAAACTTAACGAGTCATTATTTGATTAAATGGAAATGAATTTCAACAGTGAAACTACTATTGCATTTTGGTGATGATTGTCACATCATTATATGAAATGTTCCAAAAAAATTTAAAAAAAAAACTCTTTTAGTAAAGTCCCACATCTAAAATATGACATTATAGATTTGTTATATCATTCCCTTAATCAAATAATGATTCAAATAACAAAATATTGAATTTACAAGAGATTCTCCAGGATTGACTCCCATTCCTCAGGAATCAGGCATGTTGTAAACACTTGGATTCGGATTCCCTAGGAATGACTCTCATTCCTCAGAAATCAGGTATGCTCTTTACACTTAATTTCAGATTCCACAGGAATGACTCCCATTCCCCAGGAATCAAGGCTGCACAAACTAATACCAATATACGAATCTTAAACACGCATAACTTTCAACCAGTTAAGACTTAAGACCTGAAATTTTGCACACACAACCACTATAACATTATAAAACTTTCCCTTTTGACACTTTTAGAAATTTCCCAAAAACGACCAGTTTAGATGTGTCACTACTTCGTGGTCATTTTACAAGCCACACACATTCAAGCTTTGACCTCTTGCAAACTTTTTTAACTCATCGAAACAAACTTAAAGCATATGACACATGACCCATAACGCTAACACATTCTTATTTGACCATACTACCATTTAGACCCGTTTCCCATAATAACCATTCTTTAACCAATTCACCACCCATTTTCACACATGTTTGACCAATTCAACATCGTTGAATATTTGACAACTTCACATTTGACCAACCAATCAAATTTAACCCTTTACCACAATACATCAATTTTAATAACCTAAAACCAAGTATATAACTTCATGTTTTCCAAAAACACATACACAAGACTCTATTTCACTATCTTACTTTCAAAGTCAACTACTTACATATTGACCAACATGTTTACTCTAAAATCTCTTTGTTTAGGCGATTTACACAATTGATAATCAACAACAATGATTCAAAGAGATGAAGCATTCTAACCACATAGCTAGCTCCATATCCACATTACCTTCATGAAAGTATTAATCATCCACCTAAAAACATGAAACAACAACGGGGTAACCGCACCGCTTACTGATGAAACATCCGGTTTCTGGGCCTGAAAATAAATGATTATTTTAATAAAGGGGAAATATTTTATTTGGTCTAGTTGAAAATAAATAAGTAAAACAGTCACAGGTTTTATTGTGATTAATTAAATAATACTTGTTTTAAATAAAAATAGTTGACAGTAAAATAAAATATTTTGTATTGCAGGTATTTTCGGGTTCCAGACAATAGAGTTAGAAGGGAATAAAATTAAAACAGATGAAATTGGGGGCGGTGGGGATTAGGTTGACACATTTCTTCACCTAACATTTTCATTACTTCTTCTTTACTAAAACTCTCTCTCAAAATTCTTAAACCATTTCAAAGAAATTAAGGAAAACAAATTACAAAATAGGATTCAAGTTCAAGTGCATTAAATTTCATGATTATCATCATCTTCCTGAGTTTGTTTCAAAGTTGTAAGTGTTCTTCATAATTTATACACATATCATAATTTTAGGTGTTAGGGTTTATGAAATATGTGTAGTTGATATTGAATGATAGCCTTTTGATGATAATTCTGGTTATATAATGATTATAATCATGTTATTTGATTGTGTTCTTCAAGTTTTAGTTGAATAAATAGGGTTTTGATTTAAATTGGGTAGTTGCATGATGCCGGTATGAGTTTAGGTGTTAGATGATAGTGTTTGTTGTTGTTATATGTTTATACATGTTGGTAGAGGTCATTTACATGTTAAAATCAAGTATTATATCTGCATTTTGGCGAAATTGATTTTTGGTTCGAGCTGAACTTGTTGCAGGTCTGAACCTCTGCTATAAAACGTGGGAATGCGATCCTGAACCTTAGTCTGGATCGCGTTGCTATGTGTTATTCTATCTTTATACGTTTTGTTCTTTGGAATGCGATCCAGCCTTAGTTCCCGGATCGCATTGCTCAGTGTATTTTGTTATCAGAATGTTTTTCAAAGGGGAACGCGATCCAGCTCCTCTAGTTAGGATCGCGTTTGTCAGTATGATTTTGGTGATTATGATAACTTATGAACTTGTGTACTTGTTATGATTAGTGGTATCATTAATACATTGTATCTATAGGTTGGATACAATATTTATAAGTAAAGTTAAGATCATTTATAAATGAGTTTCTAATTTATATTTCGGGTTGTGTTCTCAGATTTACAGAAGACTAAGTAATATTAGACCACTGAGTGGAGGCCAGAAATATCGGTGAGTGGTTACTGTAGTCCTCGGTTCAACTCAGTTGTAACAGGTTCGGTTACAACGGGTAAACCGGGATAGTTCAAGATATATTATGTTATTGTTATTTGGTTTATATTGCAATATTGATTAGTTGATTGGTAGTTGTTATATTATGTTATTGTTGTTTGGTTGATCTTGTGATATTGGTTGTTGATTGTTGGTTGTTTAATTGGTTGACTATGTGGTTGATTCAGAGGTCAACGTTGGTTGGTTGGGTCTGGTTACTACTGTGTAGCTGTCTTGGTTACTTTGATACACATAGTTGAGAACTAACCAATTCTGTGAAGGTAGTAATTAGGCTATCGGTAGATCACTGAGAATGGCATACAGTGATCGTGGTTACTGAGAATAGCATACAGTAACCGCCGATCCTCTTGACGATACGTGCTTATATGTTTACTTGTTGTGGTTTATTAGTTGTAAGACTTGTTGCTTGTGGGTTGAACTGTCAGTTACAGTTCCATTCACTTAGTGTGAGCTAATTCCCTCGTTGTTGAATCTTTTGTAGATTTTGGTTAGCTTTTGATGTAGTTCAGGTTGTAGATGAAGTATTGGGGTGTTTGACTATGCTGGCGCAATCTCTGATCTTTTGGATTGTTATGTTTGGAAAAGTTTTAGTAACACCCGTTTTGGTAACATGTAATGTAATTTAATATTCAAAAGATGTCTCTTGATATATATTTGTAAGTGTAATAAGTTGGTTTGTAATTATTGTTCAAATGTTTTGGGGCTTGCGCTTCCTATTGTAAATATATTATAAAATATGTTTGTAGAAATGTCGGGTGTTACAAGTGAGCATATAGACGATTAAATGAATAATCAACAAAACACATAAGACATATCATAATCAACACCACTTAATCACTACTTCATAAACACTAAAAAACCACTAATCAACACTGACAACAATCACTGAGCAACCAATGAGCATTGTAGAGATATTCATAAACACTGAAATCTATGCGGATCCGCGTCCATAAGAAACAAGACTATTAGGCACCAAATTACGTCTAAATAGATACCATACTTCAGAAACAAGTCTAGTACACCTGGAACCATACCACGTCAATAAGCATACCAGGATCAACATAACGTGCAAGCATGTATTTGTAAACACGATGCTAACCACAGTTAGCTCTCTGATCAACATTGAATCTCTGAAAATGCTCATCCACATAATCCACATAATACACAATCACGATTAATTATTCATATAAGAAACAAGTCTATGAAACAAGGCCTTAGAAACAAGTAAGAAACAAGGCTCTTCCACCCGATCGTATGATCCTCTTGCTCGGAAGCAATCCGAAAACACATACAATCGATACAAGTCTGAGAAACAAGTCTAATTCACTATATACAACCAATCATAAGAAACAAGTAACTACCATTCGAATGTGCAAACTTATTTCTCAGAAGCAATCTGGTACATATACAACCATTACCCATTTAACCCGCATATACTCACCTCGATACTTGATTATTCACAACGATGGCCATGTATGCCTTCCACATTTTCAAATCCCTATCATATCATTCATAACACATAAGCTCATTTACCTCATTTAGACACTAATTAATCATCAAAATCTTTATAATCCATCTCTATTTTATGATAATTCCTCTTAATTCATCATAAACACACTTTAGTTCATTACTCATTAAACTTTACTACTTCAATACGTGTTTCATCATCATAATCATACTCTATTAATATCCTTACTTCACTTTTAAGCTCTACTTCATAATTTCATAAGATTTAATATGAACTCTTAAATTACCCATGAACACCCATCGAGAATTCACCAATATCATGTCACAATTTAGGCAAATTCTATTTACACACTGAAAAGTGTGTTTTACACTCCGGAAATGACCGAAAGGACAGAAGCAACGGGTGATATGGCATATATTTGTCATATTTAATTTAATATATTACTATATGTTTATATTTAATTTACTTAGTATATAAGTTTTTCTTTGATAACTTTTTCTATACAATATTTAAAATAATTCCGAATATATGTGTAATTTTATCTACATTTTGACATAAATTTTATCGTCAGATGTTATGTATCTAACAAAATGATTTTTTAGTTTTGGAATCAACTTTTTAAATATATAAAAATGTAGATAAAAATAAACTGGTCATATGGTCATAGTGGTATATTTAGATTTATACTATAACAAATGTAAGAAAATTTATTAGTCAACAACACAATAATGCGTCAATAAAATAAATTGAATTTAATTAGTGAAAAATTAATTTGGGACGGAAGGGGAATCACACTATGATATATAAATCTAAATATACATATACCACTATGACCTGTTTTTTTATCTACATTTTGATATTAAAAAAAAAAGTCATTTCGAGACTAAAAAATGCTTTTGTTAAATACATAATATATGATGATAAAATCTATGTCGATATGTAGATAAAATTACACTGATCATGAATATATATTCGAAATTATTTTAAGAATTGTATAGAAAAAGTTATTAAAAAAACAAAATATCACGTTAATTAAATAGGAAAAATATAATATATTAAATATGAATTAGTAGGACGAAGGAACTTCAAATCAATCAGTCAAATTGATGTCTTTTCGTTCCGTGCGAATAGCATCACCCCACAATTTGATTACCAATGATCTCTACAGCACTAATAAACATCATTTCAACATACTTAATACTTATAAACATCAACTCATACCATTATACCAAAACCCTAAGATTACTCATAAATTCTAAATCACAATTTCATCACTTTCATTATGTTATATGATTTTCAATGATTATGAAAACACTAACTAACACCAATTCATTCAATTTCTAACTTAAATTTTGGATTAAAACCCTTAATTTCTCAAAACCCCATGAAACTCAATGAAACATAAACCCTAGGTTAAAGACATAAGAGAAACTACTTACAATTGATCAAAAAGGATGAAGGAGATGATGAATTTAGGTTATTGAAGCTTGAATCAAGAATTTTAGAAAGGAAATTGAAGCTAAAATCTTCCCTGTGATTTTCTCTCCATACGTACATATGTGTAGAATATTTTAGAAGTAATATGGATAATAAGGAAACTCCGCACATATCTATATAAGTCAGGCCAATTAGCTTATTCCCTTTAAATTCTATTGGCTGGAACTAGAAAACCATTCCTATATTTTATTATTTCGTATCATTTAAATAACCTCACTTTAGATATTTATACCCTCGTGTACTAAACCAAAACCTTTATATTTTTGGGGTGTTACAACTCTCCCCCACTTATTTCATTCGTGTCCTCACGAATTACACTATTACTGCTCAATCTTAACTCTATCTACTTATGCGGAAGCGTTTAATCGTCTTTTAATACTTCACATAGTCATAACCATTTCATAAAACCCTATTAACATAGATCACTAATTAAAATAAGAACATATATAGTGCATTCAACTCTATTTAACTCACTGTTTATTACTCTCTAGCACTAAGTACACTATCAACCATTAAGTTACAAACTCAGAATCATATAATCCTCACATATTGGTTTCATTAATTAGTGAAATTCGTATAACTATTTCACATAGTCTAAACAAGCCTTCTTTTACACCCTATCTCCCAAATTACATTAAATTTCTTTGATACTTGATAACCTCAACATTTCCATGTGAAATAACATAATATAACTATGTTGATTAGGCATATTCAGATTATGTCACACACACTTCCTTCTTAGGCTATCTCATATCATCAATCTTCAATGCAATTTCCACGTAAACACATATAACACAATTATTCAACAAGTCAAAACAGACTCTATAACACTTTATCAACATATATACACAAAAACATTAACTCGTTATTCATATACTTAGCTCCACATAATCACATAATATCATGTAAGCACTAAACATCATTTAATCTTTACCTCTTTCACTTCTTTACACTTGACCGGAAAGACGTACCTCTTCCCCAATCAAATGCAAACACACTACACCGTTCTTACTTCGTAAACATAGTCACACATAATTTGTCTACTCTGTTGACCGTAGTCACAGCATATTCTCTGAGCATATAATCACGTAATCATTAGCAAGGAATTCTACTCGCCTTGCAATCAATAACTTTATAACAACACTATTAATCAACATTTAAGCATACTTAAATTCCTCATAACTATTCTCTAAGCGTCTCATTAAACATATCATATATGAAACCAGCACATAGGAATCACCATGTAACTCGCCATAAGAAATCATATCAGTTCTACTAAATCAGTTTCACTATCATGCATAATCATCGTAACAATATAAGCAATGCATAATGGTTTAAGCCTAGGCAATCCTATCATGGATTACCTAATTCTCTTAAACCATTGCTCTGATACCAACTTGAAACGCTCCAAATAAATTTAGAAAAAAAAACTCATTTAGTAAAGTCCCACATCTAAAATATGACATTATAAACTCGTTATATCGTTCCCTTAATCAAATAATGATTCAAATAACAAAATGTTGAATTTATAAGAGATTCCCCAAGAATGATTCTCATTCCTCAGGAGTCAGGCATGCTGTTAACACTTGGATTCGAATTCCCTAGGAATGACTCTCATTCCCCAAGAATCAGGGCTGCTGTTAACACTTAATTTTAGATTCCCCAGGAATGACTCCCATTCTCCAGGAATCAAGGTTGCACAAACTAATACCAAAATACGAATTTCAAACGCACATAACTTTCAACCCGTTAAGAGTTAAGACCTGAAATTTTGCACACACAACCACTATAACATTATAAAACTGTCCCCTTTGATACTTTTAGAAATTTTGCAAAAAATGGCCGTTTTAGATATGTCACTACTTTGTGGTCATTTTGACCACTTTCGGATGACAATTCTATTTACAAGCCACACACATTCAAGCTTTGACCTTTTGAAAACTCTTTCAACTCATCGAAATAAACTTAAAGCATATGACACATGACCCATAACGCTAACACATTCTTATTTGACCATACTACCATTTAGATCCATTTTGACCCTTTTGACCCGTTTCCCATAATAATCATTCTTTAACCAATTCACCACCCATTTTCACACATGTTTGACTAATTCAACATCGTTGACTATTTGACAACTTCACATTTGACCAACCAATCAAATTTAACCCTCTACCATAATTCATCAATTTTAATAACCTAAAACCAATCATATAACTTCATATTTTCCAAAAACACATACACAAGACTCTATTTCACTATCTGAATTTCAAAGTCAACTACTTACATATTGACCAACATGTTTACTCTAAAATCTCTTTGTTTGGGCGATTTACACAATTGATAATCAACAACAATGATTCAAAGAGATGTAGCATTCTAACCACATAGCTAGCTCCATATCCACGCTACCTTCATGAAAGCATTAATCATCCACCTAAAAACATGAAACAATAACGGGGTAACCGCACCGCTTAGTAAGCATATAAACGATTAAATGAACAATCAACAAAACACATAAGACATATCATAATAAAAACCATTTAATCACTACTTCATAAACACTTAAAAAACCACTAATCAACACTGACAACAATCACTAAGCAACCAATGAGCATTGTAGAAATATTCATAACAGTGAACTCTATGCTGATCCACGGTCATAAGAAACTAGACTCTTAGGCACCAAATCACGTCGAAATGGATACCATACTTCAGAAACAAGTCTAGTACATATGGCACCATACCACGTCAATATGCATACCGGGATCAACATAAAGTGCAAGAACATATTCGTAAACACGTTGCTAACCGCAGTTAGCTCTCTGATCAACACTGAATCTCTACAAATGCTCATCCACATAATACATAATCAACATTAATTATTCACATAAGAAACAAGTCTATGAAACAAGGCCTTAGAAACAAGTAAGAAACAAGGCTGTTCCACCCGATCGTAGGATCCTCTTGCTCGGAAGTAATCTGGAAACACATACAATCAATAAAAGTCTAAGAAACAAGTCTAATTCACTATATACAACCAATCATAAGAAACAAGTAACTACCATTCGATTGTGCAAACCTATTGCTCAGAAGCAATCCGGTACATACACAACCATTACCCATTTAACCCCCCATATACTTACCTCGATACTTGATTATTCACAACGATGGCCACGTATGCCTTTCATATCTTTAAATCCCTATCATATCATTCATAACACATAACCTCATTTAGACACTAATTAATCATCAAAATCTTTATAATCTATCTCTATTTTACCATAATTCCTCTTAATTCATCATAAACACGCTTTAGTTCATTACTCATTAAACTTTACTACTTCAATATATGTTTCATCATCATAATCATACTCTATTATTATCACTTACTTCACTTTTAAGCTTTACTTCATAATTTCATAAGATTTAACATGAACTCTTAAATTACCCATGAACACCCATCATGAATTCACCAATTTTATGTCACAATTTGATTACCAATGATCTCTACAGCACTAATAAACATCATTTCAACATATTTAATACCTATTAACATCAACTCATACCATTTTAGCAAAACCCTAAGATTACTCATAAACTCTAAATCATAATTTCATCACTTTCATTATGTTATATGATTTTCAATGATTATGAAAACACTAACTAACACCAATTCATTCAATTTCTAACTTAAATTTTGGATTAAAACCCTTAATTTCTTAAAACCCCATGAAACTCAATGAAATATAAACCCTAGGTTAAAAACATAAAAGAAACCACTTACAATTCATCAAAAAGGATTAAGGAGATGATGAATTTAGGTTATTGAAGCTTGAATCAAGAATTTTAGAAAGGAAATTGAAGCTAAAATCATCCTTGTGATTTTCTCTCCATACATACATATGTGTAGAATATTTTAGAAGTAATATGGATAATAAGGAAACTCCGTACATATTTATATAAGTTGGCCCAATTAGTTTATTCCCTTTAAATTTTATTGTTTGGAACTAGAAAATCATTCGTATATTTTATAATTTCGTATCATTGAAATAACCCCACTTTAAAATATTTATACTCTTTTGTACTAAAACAAAACATTTATATTTTTGGGGTGTTACATTATAATTTATTAGTTATAAAAATATTCTAGTGATATATTGTTGAATTGAGTATTCTAAATAATTTATAAAATATTTAGTGTAAAGATTTGCAACACATAGGGGTAACTTTTTTTGTGCAAACATATTTATAAAAGATTCCCTATTTTGCACTTTTATAGTGCAATTTGCTACACTAAAATAGTTTATAGATTGAAACCGACTCGACCACTGTAACGCTCCAATTTTCATAAGTTTAAAAGAATATAATATGTGATTTTAATTGTTCAAGTTACAAATGATAATAGTATATTAAATATGTATAATGTGTAAATGTGAATTATATGTAAATAAGTTAGTGGGACTAAATATGTAAAGTATTTTAGTTAAAAAGGACTTGTCACCTAATGAATTTATTGGAAGAAGGGTATAAAGTGACAAGTTAATATAGTTTGAGTGTGCCGATTTGGAGGGGTAAGAACAGGAAGAAGAAAGACAAATATTAAGCTAGGATTGTGAATTCTAGTGCCTCTAATCTCTAATTCTTACTTATTAAGGTATTACTAACCTCCTTTCTTGTTTAATTTGATGTTAGGGTTAAGTAGCATAAACCCTAAGTTAGTAAAATCAATAGTTAAGTAGGAATTAAGGTTTCATACACATGATTGAGTTATGTATTGTGTTTAAATGGTGTTAATTTATTAAAGAACTCATAATCTTATATTTATGAGTAAATTAGTGATATTGAATCTTGTGTGTGATGTTGTTAATTGGTATTTTTATGAAAAGAGTAATGATTTTATGAAGATAAGTATGCTTAATTAATAATACTTGTGTTAAAGGAATGATAATTATATATAGATGGGAAATTGATGGTGATATATGTGAGTACATACTAAGAAGTGTTGTTCTTGGTGTAGGTTAATGATTATGATTCATAATGGTACTAAAATACCCATCTATATGAACTTAATTGATAAATTATATGAAACCAATGATGAAATTATAAGTGTTATGGGATTTAATACTTATGTAATATGATACAAGAAATGAATGGAAAGTTGAATGTATAATTTATATGTGATTATATGCTTATGTGAAATAGGTGATAAAAGTGTACAAGGTGTTACAAGTGATCATTTAAGTGGGCTATCGCGATGTAAGTAATGGATGATGCTATATTTAGTCAAGAAATGCATATTCCAATTGTTTGATGCTAGCCAAGTGATGGATATGTCATTGACTTGATGATATTGGTGTGTACCCGGGTATGGCCCGAAGATATTAATTCTACGGTAATTAGCATATATTGATGTCAAGGATCCTTAATATTTCTATACGAGTTTATATGTACATTTTAAAAAAATGACCATAAAGTGGTCAATGGTCCAAATCACGATAAAATATGAATTTTAGAAAAGTGTCAATTGGGAAATGATTGTATTGTCATAATATAGGTGTCTGTAAAATTTTAGGTTTTAACTCTTAACGAGTTAAAAGTTAAGCTTGTTTCAAGTTCAATAAAAGTTGAATGTCAAACCTAAGTTGAACGTATGCACACGACTGATTTACGGCTACTATACGGTCAATTTTTCATCTTGTTTCCTGATTCGACCATATGCATATGTAATATCGCGTAAAAAGTCATGTTTTTACTACCGATATCTCTATCATTCTGGAACAATACTTGGCATTTGGACTCAGATAATGTACAAATCTATGAAACTTTGCCAAGAAGGTCAAAATAGAGTTGCACAAGAAAAATCAAGCGAAACAGACGAAAAATGAAGATTCCACACACGTTTGAAGATTCAAGACATCAAAACAAGATTTAAAGATAAAGTACCCATCACCAAGATCCATCTTATCCAAGATGTTCGTTTTCAAAATACAAATCCAACAGAAGAAGAATAAGCAAAAACGGATGAAGAATGAAGATTCTACGTACACCGGAAGATTCAAAAGATTCGTACGAGACATCTAAAGATCAGAGATGCATTTCAGGGATTTCTTTTCATCAAAGTATTCATTTTTAAACGACGAATCCAACGCAAAAAGAATCGATAAAAACGGACGCATAACGAAGAAGATACGCGCGATTTAAGAAAAGAAGCGAAAGACGGCGAACCGGGGCGGCAGGCTGCCAGTCGCCACCGGCTGCCATGGTGGCGGCGCCGGCAGCCTGTCCCCAATCCCCCATCCACTTTTTTGTCCTTGCTGGTACTCACAGGGTACACGTGCTTGGCCTTTTTCGCAACTCTAGGGTACACGTCCTAGACCTTTACGCGCTTAGGGTACATGTGCTAGCAACTTTTCCACCTTTTGCTAATATATGCCCCAAGTTGCTAAAATGCATCCATTTTATCCTATAAATAGGAGGCTCCATTGCTCACTTCAAGACAGACATTTTCACACTCTTACACCTTCCTATCTTATTTTCTCTCATTCTAGAAATAAGCTCCAACTTTCTCACTCTACATTCTTTCTCTAGATTAGTTTTAACTAGTATTTAAACTAGTTTAGAAGTTTAATTAGGAATAGAAGGAAAGTGCAGAACGCATTATAATCTTCGGTGTATGCTCGGAATTGTGTCAATTAATTCAAGTCTATTCTCTCTCATTTAAGCCTGATTCTTTCTATCCTTACCTATCTTAATTAATTACGTTTATATTAATTATGCTAGATTTAGTTATTGCCATGATTAGAGAGTAGTATACTTGTTGTGTTTGCTTGTGATGTAGTTAGTTAATTATGGGATGATTTATAATTAAATATTAAAGATCGGTAGTATTGCTTTGATCGTCCTCTTGCATGTTCTTGTTTGATTGTTGCCATAGGATCATCATAGTAGTAAAATATAAACGGTCTTAATTATCGAAAAGTAATATGACGGCCCCAATTCGACTGTTACTCGATATAGTACTGAAAACACTTCAAGGTGGAGTACAAATGTATGGAAGTTGAGGAACGACCGAAGGTAGTCACACTACGAAACGATATAATGTTACGAAGTAATATGACGGCCCCTATTCGACTGTTACTCGATATAGTACTGGAAACACTTCAAGGTGGAGTACAAATGTATGAAAGTTGAGCAACGACCGAAGGTAGTTATATTATGGATTAATATATAAAATGGGAACCTAGTTTAATTAACCTTTCTAAATAGACTTTTAAACTTCAATTTAATCTAATCGCCTTTCCACCAATAAACGTGATTACAACACCTTTTTAACGACGTCCAATTAAAAGGTAGTCAGTCGTCATCTGTGTCAATATAATTGTCAAAGGTATGAAACTATGGAACCGCAAGGCTACATGGGCGATTATCGTAGGACAAGACATGGCCAATGTTTGAAGCGGTGGAACCACTTAAAGTAAGGAACGATGTGGATAATTAGGGGATTTATTGGGTAGTCTTAAGCAAGGGCTGGTTTAAAGTCATAAATGAACTTTTTATATATACAAATCTGTTAGGATGACGAGGAATCGTTATATGATTCAGTTTTGTCTAGTACCTTTCGATTTTGTTCCCAATCATATGAAAGTATTATTAAACCATAATTAAGATTTCGCTTATTATTCTAAATACTTTGTAATGTTACCATAACCTAGCTCCTGGTGTGACATGCAAATGGAACTTTAATTAGTAGGGAATCTAGTGTTTACATCACAAGTATCCAAGAGTAACAATTAACTAATATCTTTTAAGACAGTTTCTCCAAATATCATCCCATAACTTAATTAACGAAATATCAGCAAACACTATCTTTATTTTATCTGCTTTATCTTTTATTTTTTATTTCGCTTCTATTTATTTACTTGCCTAAGTTAGTTAATATAAAAACCAAAACTCCCCCACTATTTTATAAACCATTCACTAGTTTGAAAGCCCTCATCTGCCATGCCTTAGTTTCAATTCAGTCGGTTTGAAGAACGACTCTAGGTCATACCTACCACTTGCTCACCCTTAGGATTAGCATTGTTAGGTAAAACTTAGGCCCCGCAATTACAAATTTAAAACACCCACTGATGCCCGTCGAGTAGCTGGTGCAACGAAAATGGTAAAATCCTTACCGACCGCTGGTGATGCATCAATATGACTTATTTACAGTCAATTTACAGCTAGTTTTGATAATGTTTGTTTTAAGTTATGATTATACTAGTCTAATTATGCATTAATCTAATATATATATATATATATATATATATATATATATATATATATATAAACAGAATGTTATAAAGGAATTTGGGCCCTTCAAATCGTTCATTCCTTAAGATCTAACGCTCTATATTAGTTTTGTATAATTATATTTTTCTTCCCTACAAAACTTTAAATTATAAACTAGCGAATAATTTAATATTAAATAATTAAAATACAACAAAATCAATAGCAAAAATAAAAATGACTGGACCTAAATTTTCTTTATCTATAATAATAATAATAATGATAATAATAATAATAATATAAGACCAATAGATGATTTTATATTCTTTAAAACCATAAAATGAGAAGCCATTATCACTCAAATTGAAATCGCATTTAGGTTAAAAAATTTATTTAACGACGCTCAAGCTATAGACATTCTTCAGTTACTATACTTAAGGTCATTATTTGGGTACAGATTACAGTCATATAACTATAGTAAATATTTTCATCTATGAACTTTTTTATGTTTTGTATTTACGTATACATTAATAATTTATGTTCTATGTAGATTTCATTTACTTGTCTGAGTATTTCCAGTGATTGTATTTGCTTATGTTTTGTTGAATTGATTACTATCACTAAATTTTTCTTTATGTATTGTGACGCCCCGCACCCTGAGTACATTAAAACAGATAATATATAGTCATAGACACAATGGAAGTCAAATTATATTAAATATTATTTTCAGATAACATTCGACTCGATACTTACTGTACTATAACAAATTATCCCTTTCGATAGCGTCGAATAATATATCATCGGTCCCACTTTACTCGATTTATCAATCAGAGTCCTCTCTTGGTGACCTGCTATATGCACAATAGCATGTGTAAGCCGGCTTAGTGAGGGTCGTGCGTTTTACGTGCAAAATACCACACACGAGGATGCACAATTAATACTTAAGAAAACTATTAAAATGAAAATAATTGAAATCTCCGTATTAACGTGTTTCGAGTCTTCAATCCACATTCCCATAATTCCCATAAACACCGTGTAACCGTATTCAAGCCGTGTGTCTTATTCTCATACCACCACCATATGGAATCCATGGCTCGAAAGAATACGTATATAGTATATAAAAATCATTTGCAATGCAATGCTCATAATTTAATGCACATAGCTCATATTTAAACAAGTTGCAATCAACACATAATAGTATAAATCTTAATTTTATAAAATAACACGAGAATACTCACATTACGATCTTCTCTAACAATCGTGACGTACTTAGCATTAGCATGCTTTCATATACTAGAACTCCACTATAGGCTTACTTAGATTTGTGGTGTATAAAGGTAATTTACAAAAGAGAAGGATGATTTGTGTATTACCCGACCAATTAGGGCATTTATAGTACCTAACTTAAACTTTAATTGCTCATATTTAGTACGTATTAATGATAAATACTTAAAATTTTATATATAGTTATATATAAACATACGTGATTGAATTAAATCGTGCAAACTCGAATCGGATGGAGTCTGACATTTCATATATGGAAGTTGGTGAAACACTTATTAAATAGTATTAAATTATTTAATAACATTAGTACTTACTTTATATTATTTGGATAATATAACAAACGTATACGTTTTTTTGAAACGTAACCAAACGCGGTAAAAATATGCAAAACGCGCCCGACACACGAATAAAACGTAAGTTATATTTTTATAACTCAATATTAAGTTTTTTGATAAAATACTTTAGTTAAAAATATCACGATTACACACGTACGATTATAACGTTTAAAAACGTTACACAATTTAAAAATACGTCGAGATGATCGGGTAATCGAGCACCACGGAGTGCAAAACTTGGGGACAAAGGCCTTGCTCGGTGGGGCCCAAGGGAAACCGGCCCATGTGTCCAAGTATGGGTCACCATACTTCTTATCCCTTTTCTTCTTTGCTCCACCTCCATATTCCATCACCTTTTCATTTTCCATTTCTCTTCACCTTCTTTCTCTCTTTCCTCTCTCTCTCTCTCTCTCAAGGCTGTTAACAGCCACCATCGGCCACCAGCATCATCCGTCATCATTATTCGAAGAGAAAAGCAAGAAAACGGAGCTCAACGTCTTCTCATTCCATTTCCGTCGTTAGATCATCATCTCGTTGTAAGAAACTCTTTTTTCGGCGTTAGATTTACTTGGACTATGTTTGTTTACATGTTATTAGGCTCACTCAACCAAGAAATTTCCAAGAATCATGTTAATCCTCCTATAGATGTTGGCTACAAATTCTTTTATGGCCTCGCTTGAAAACACACCTTTGTCCATAACAATAAATATTGTGAATGTGGGTTTGTTTCATTCGAAACCAGGCCTTGTGTGCTTCACGATTTTATTTAGCTGACTAAACGACTTGTAAAAATTATGAAAAAAATTACAAAAAATAGCTAAGATATAGGAGAACACTAGTGATTTTTTGAGAATTTTTCGACTACGTCTTCTTAGTCAAATAAAAATCCCAAAATGAGTCTGATTTTGACTCCGAAAGTTTAACTTTCGGATTCAATGTTTGACTTTCAGATTAGTGCCACTTTCGAATTTTGATTTTGAAAGTAAGCTTTAGGAGTTGACTTTCGTAGACTTTCGGATATATAGTACTTTTGAACCTAAATTTTGAATATTTCCACTTTCGGGCTCCAACTTTCGGATACAAACGCAAATATACTTTTGGACTTATGTATATATATATACTCTCAGACACATATACATATGCATACTTTCAGATATATATATGTATACTTTTGATATAAATACATATATGTACTTTCGGATACGATAACAAAAGACTGGAAAAGACTCTTACATTAAACATTAAACACTTTCAACAACCAAATTTTATACGATGTAATTCGTACATGAAATACATATACTTTAATATAGGTGACAGACATACGGAATATACTTGTATAAGTATACAGTACAACGAAACACATAACAATAATACTTTTGATTATTATTGTAACACTCACTCCTCGGGTCTAGAAGTATTTTAATATTTTCTAATGGTAAAATATTATTTAATGTGCCAGAAAATAGTTTCAATTGTTATTTGAAAATAAATGGGTATAAGAGTCGAATAATTTATTGTGATTAATAAATTATTAACTGTTTTAATTTAATTCAGTTGACGGTAAAATAAAATAATGTTTCCCCGCAAATGGTTTTTAAGTTCCAGACAATGGTAAGTACGGGGAATGAAATTAAATCATTTATATTACACACTCACAGAAGTGAGTCGGTTTAATACTTACTACCTCATTCATACATACGTACGTATCATACATACCTACATGAAGAACCCTAATCAAAACATGAAGAAATCATCAAATTGGAGCTTCATAATTCGAATTCAAGCTCCAAACCCACGGATTATCATCTTCTAATCACTCTAATCAAGTTGTAAGTCTCAATTCTTATATTATGAACCCTAGAATTTGGGGGTTTTGATGTTCTTGACCTTAAATCCGAAATTAGGGTTTCAAATGATTAAATTGATGTTAGTTAAACTTCAATAACATGGATTAATCATTCCATCATCATCATAAGCATGTTGTAAGTGTTAATTTTCAATTTTCATATAAACCTAGAAATGGGTATTTGTGTATTTGATTGAATTAAGATGAGTAATGTTAAATTGAAGCTTATAATATTTGTATAGTTGTTAGTTAATGTTAAATTCATGATTATAAGTGAAACTCTAAATTAGAATTGATATAATTGAATTATGATCATGAATTAAGTTATGGGTTTAGTTGATTCTTCATGAAGAGAAACTTGTAATCATGTTAGAATGAGTAGTTGATATTTGAATTGTGATTATAAGCTAAGCCCTAACTTGAATTGATGAAATTTGTTAAATTGTGAACTAGTTATGAAATTGAGTTTGATAAGCTAGCATTTGATGATTAAATATGAATGTGTGAGCTTAATTGTTAAGCATTCATTAGACCTCATGTTGGGCTTTTGATGAATTGTTGATGTTGAAAGTTAATAATATTGTTAATGATGTAGTTATGTTAGTTGATAAATGATTATGAAAGTTTTAAGATCATGTTAGCGGAATATGATGAATAATTGTTGTTAATACGAGTTAAGTATTATTGATTCAATAGAAGTGATAAATTGGTATTTTTGATTAGTTGAAAATTATGATATGAATTCATATAAGTAAGGATCAAATATTGATGATTATGATGATTGTGTGACTTATATGAATTAAGTATTTTGGAGAATGATGGGTGTAAATATGTTTGCGGAATGTTGTATATAATTTTGAGACAAGTTACTAACTGGTGTTATTCTATTGTATTCTCAGATATGGAAAAGACTTAGTGACATTAGACTACTGAGTGGACGACTGAGGTATTCGGTGAGTGGATCTTTAATCCTTAGTGTGGTTTAGTTGTAACAGGTTTGGTTACAACAAGTAATTGTATTATTACTGTTTAGTTGCCATGATAATATTGGTTTGATAGTAATCATACTGTTGATAGACTGTTAGTCTGATATGATTACCTAAAAGTTGTGAATATGTGATCACTTGATATTTGGCCTTCGGGCATCAGTTGTTAATGAGGTCAACGAGTTGAAATGGTTGGTTGGGCTAATTGTTATCCGAGATTTAACACATCTCCTGTGTTGGTGGATGATCATAATTAGCTATCGGTCTCGTCCGTATGGCCATACGGATATGGTTGGGTAAGTGTTCTTTGAGAGCCACCGCGGCAGAAGGGTTTCTCAAGAACCACCGATCCTCATTATTGAGATGTGATGTTGTTGAATTGTTGCATTGTTGACAAGTTGTATTGTGTACTGATATGCTTAAGATTAGTTGTTGTGCACAAGGTTGTTATGCTAAGTTATACTGTTGATTATTATTCACTTATTTAGCGTTATGCTAATCCCCCACATTAACACTTCTTACAGGTTATAGATTTTATCGGGTGGGCAAGAAGTTGGACTGGAAGGAATGTTTGACATCTTGGCGTTACTCTGATATTTGATTATACAAATTAATGTAATCTTGTGGTTTTTAAATAACACCCATGTTGATAAACTATGGTTTAAATTAGGTTGAAATTGTAATATAATTTGATATTGTTGAAAGTTGGACTAACGCTTCCGGATTTATTATATAAATAATGATGTAAATTGAGGGGTGTTACAAGTTGGTATCAGAGCATGAGTTTGGGTGAATTGTACATTGTAAGATGTTCAATCCCAAACTTAGAGTTGTGTCAAGTCAAACATTCCAGGGTGTGGGGATTAGAGGTGGTATGAGAAAGTGGTTATTAAATGTGTACTAACCTATAACAAGTTGCAAAAGTGTTATTTTGGTTGCAGAGACGGAGGAACATGAGGAACCGTCTGGTATTCTCAATGATTCCTCAACCTTCGTGGGCCTATGTATATCAGGTACTTTTCGATAAGCTTGGTGTATTTCAATAAACTTGAATTGTTTACTTTGCTATGATATGATTGGTAGTAAAGTAAACTGAGTCAGATTGATATGAATCCCCAGTTGTGAATCTTTGGTGATCAATATATGTTAATGTGATACTATGAATTGTGTGTGTGGAATTATTTGCTCTTGTGAAATAATGACTTTTGGAGCAATTGGATTAAGTGTAGTAATAAATCTTGGAAAATAAAGCTGATATGATTCCTTATAGTAAATTCAATAAGATGTTGGTAATCTCAATTAATAAGTTTGGAGTCTTGTTGTTGTGTAAATTAGAAAGTGTCCATTGATTGGAATGTGTGTCTTTGACTAGGAAAAGTCAAAGTTGAAATTGGTAGAGTCAAATTGTGTATTGACTATGTTATTAAGTGATAAATGTGGTAAGATGTGTATGTGTATAATATTAATCATGATTATGGTTGAATTATGATCTATCTACTAAAAGTTGTGTAGTAAGAAAGTCAAAGTGGTCAACCAACTTTTATAATTGTTGACGAGTTTGAAAGAAGTCAAAGTTGAAAATTTGTTGTGATTGGTTTAAACATAATGATTTTAATGTGAATTGGTGTTTTAGAGTTATAGTACGATACCAATAGTGAAAACAGTTTGGTTTGACTTAAAATAGTCAAAGTAATGTGAAATGGGTGTTAGAATAGTGATTATATGGGTTGAAACCCAAATGGGTTGTTAAAGTGCCCAAATGGGTCACTTGATGGTTAAACGGTTAAAATGAGTGTTGGTTTGGTTATGACCAATGTAACCGTGACTTTAAGTCCTACATATAGTAGGGATATGTGTTGTAAGTGTTAATATAGTCAATATGGTTGAATTTGGTTAAAATGCCCAATTGGACCCTAAACGGGTCAACGAGTTAAAACATGATAGAATTGGTATGTTGGTGTGATGAATATGCCCACACGTCCCAAATATATGTGTAAACATGTTGTTAAGAGGATAGAGCCAGAAACCATGTGAATTGCATTTTGACATGTCAACTAAAATGGTCGAAAATGGCTCAAAATGAACTATATGTCTGTTTTCTCATAAAATGTGTAAATTGAAAAAGTGTGAAAAGGGAAAGTTTCATTTTGGTTAGATGAAAGTGTCTGCAAAATTTCAGAGTCTAACTCTTTACGATTTAGGATATATGCACGTTTGAAAATCGAAAAACTGCACATAATGTTGGCTCAGAAACTGAGCCGATCGGCTATGGTTACTGAGCCGATCGGTTATAGCTTGATAGCAGAACGGCTAAGTTTAGCCGAACGGCTAAAATAGTACAAAAAGATTACAGAATGTTGCCTCGGAACAAAAAGCTTCGAACACGTTATATTAGCCGATCGGATAGGTGAGAGCCGATCGGGTAATGTTTCATAGCCGATCGGCTATGATTCCATTATCCGATCGGGTAAGGTTGTTTAAAAAAAAAATTGCAACATTAGACGTAGCGTTTGACGTAGAAATTACGTTATAAAGTTTTGGTGTCCGATTAAGATGAAATTTACATGGTCACTCGGAAACGGCCCAACGGTCAAAGCTCTTAGCTTTGCTATAAGCCCTGGCAGTTTTGGGCAGTTCGGGGTCATTTGGGGCCCGAAAATGGCATTTTATTGTTTTTCGGACCTTATTTCGGACTTCTAGCTTACGTTTTGTATTGGGCCTTTATTTCTTTTAGCCCAGAGATCATTTCTATGACTAAATACAATATAAAAACTTGTTTTAAGAGGTCCACATATGTTATTGTGTATGAGTTATTCTTAGACGGTTTAATTAACTGCCGAAATATACCAGTAAATGGTATTGTTGATTGTTGCTAACTAGGGTTAGTAAACATTGAGTAGGAAATTATGTGGATCATATATGTGAACTAATTGAAACATGATGAAGTACTTGAATCATGTAAAACATTAAAATTAATTGAATTGAGCATTTTAAGAATTTATAAGTTAAGTACATGAGCTTATAGCTATATGATCATTAAACATGAAATGCTCAATTGTGATTCAACTAAAGGTATGTAGATTGATGAATATGTGTTGGATATTGCACATAGTATTGACCAATTGTTTAGTACCATCGGTACTATAAATATTAATTGTCATACCAGTAATGGACATTGAATCAGGTAATGAAGAGGTTGACTTATGTAATGGTGTTAGACATTACATCTGTGATAATGAAATAGTGAAAAGAGTTATATCTACCTGATTATGTGATTAGTTATTCATTCAGAGTGATAAATGAAATTGATAACAAGTTAATATTTGATCGTATACCAGCTGTAAAAGTATTATCATATGTGTGTAAAATTTGATATCACTGTCATTGATATATGTGTAAGTAAAGATTAATTACTTTGGAAAGTAAATGGTATAAAGTTGCCTGAAAATGAAGTGTACCTGACATAATATAACGACGTCTAGCCAACGTATTTATATTATGTCATTTCACATAGAATTGTTGAGGCTACTAAGTACCAGATAAAGTTATGTGATTTTAAATAAAAAAAAATAGGTTAGAGATATTAACCTGTAATTGAAAAACAGTCAACGATTGACTATAATAAAAAGAGTTACTAACCACAAATTTGTTGTTAATATGGTACCTATGGTACAAGAAATGTGTATATGATAAATTGCAACTAGTAATAAGTAAAAGATGAGTCAAACAAAGTAGAGGTCAGTTGACTGCAGATAACAATGTGTTAATATTGTTGAATAGTTGATTAGTGACAACACCTTGTGTTGATATACCAATGCTGATGGCGCATGGTATTGACAGGTGTTGATTTAGCGTTCAAGTTGAGGTGATGGAATGCTAATTGAATTGTGTGCTAAGAGTCTACCTATAAGATTGACCTCTACATGTGGCTTACTGTTTGCTCTTATGTGTCTAAGATTATATGAATTGTGGTTCATTCTGAATAAAGAATCTCATATAATCTGGTTGTATTTGGTTGTGTTTATAATTACATGTTGTGAAACAATAATGAACTAGTTGCAAAAGTTGAATCCAATTGTTTCACCACTTAAGGTGATATGTGGATACTAGTTAGTTACTAGTTATGAAATGAATTTGAAATTCATTGTTAAATATGTGTATGGTGGTTTTATAACCACTGTTATTGATATTGTTTTATTCTTGTTGTTAAGAAGATAAGTGTTAAAGATTTTAGCATATTGCTAATTTCTGGTTATCAGAATATCATAAGTATTTATAATTGTCAATAATTCTGGCATGTTGCTAGTTTCTTATTGTAAGTGATTTTGTATTCCACTTGTTAAGTAATTATATGTTTTACAAGGTTTGAATGACTGATTAATGATAAACGATTCATATAAGTAATTACTTTATGAATGGAAATAGGATTTATGCACAGTATAAGTGCATGGGAAAAGACAGAAGCATGTACAGTTGGATATGTGCATGTGGAAAGAATTGAAAACGTGTATTTTAATTATAAGTTGCTCACGAGAGTAACGTTTGATATGTGTATATATTATGATTAAATAGTTAATAATACTATCTTTTATGCTAGATATATCATTTTGTGATAGATAGTATGTGTTTATATGAATTCCATTGTAATACACACTGTTGGTGTGTAAGTTGATGAAATAACATATATCTAAATAAATATATGTAGATATATTTGGTGTTATATGATTAAAGATATGCATAATGAGAATATGCATAAGTGAATTAAATTATAACCACATCTTGTGTGTATCAAATAAAATAATAATTATGTGGTTAGAAGTGTATGAGAAACATATTAATAGTGAATTGAAATAGAAATGAATAGGTGATTATGTCACACTAGAGTGATTAAGTGTGATTATGATCTCGAGGACGAAATCTCTTTAAGGGGGAGAGATTTGTAACACCCACTCCTCGGGTCTAGAAGTATTTTAATATTTTCTGATGGTAAAATATTATTTAATGTGCCAGAAAATAGTTTCAATTGTTATTTGAAAATAAATGGGTATAAGAGTCGAATAATTTATTGTGATTAATAAATTATTAACTGTTTTAATTTAATTCAGTTGACGGTAAAATAAAATAATGTTTCCCCGCAAATGGTTTTTAAGTTCCAGACAATGGTAAGTACGGGGAATGAAATTAAATCATTTATATTACACACTCACAGAAGTGAGTCGGTTTAATACTTACTACCTCATTCATACATACGTACGTATCATACATACCTACATGAAGAACCCTAATCAAAACATGAAGAAATCATCAAATTGGAGCTTCATAATTCGAATTCAAGCTTCAAACCCACGGATTATCATCTTCTAATCACTCTAATCAAGTTGTAAGTCTCAATTCTTATATTATGAACCCTAGAATTTGGGGGTTTTGATGTTCTTGACCTTAAATCCGAAATTAGGGTTTCAAATGATTAAATTGATGTTAGTTAAACTTCAATAACATGGATTAATCATTCCATCATCATCATAAGCATGTTGTAAGTGTTAATTTTCAATTTTCATATAAACCTAGAAATGGGTATTTGTGTATTTGATTGAATTAAGATGAGTAATGTTAAATTGAAGCTTATAATATTTGTATAGTTGTTAGTTAATGTTAAATTCATGATTATAAGTGAAACTCTAAATTAGAATTGATATAATTGAATTATGATCATGAATTAAGTTATGGGTTTAGTTGATTCTTCATGAAGAGAAACTTGTAATCATGTTAGAATGAGTAGTTGATATTTGAATTGTGATTATAAGCTAAGCCCTAACTTGAATTGATGAAATTTGTTAAATTGTGAACTAGTTATGAAATTGAGTTTGATAAGCTAGCATTTGATGATTAAATATGAATGTGTGAGCTTAATTGTTAAGCATTCATTAGACCTCATGTCGGGCTTTTGATGAATTGTTGATGTTGAAAGTTAATAATATTGTTAATGATGTAGTTATGTTAGTTGATAAATGATTATGAAAGTTTTAAGATCATGTTAGCGGAATATGATGAATAATTGTTGTTAATACGAGTTAAGTATTATTGATTCAATAGAAGTGATAAATTGGTATTTTTGATTAGTTGAAAATTATGATATGAATTCATATAAGTAAGGATCAAATATTGATGATTATGATGATTGTGTGACTTATATGAATTAAGTATTTTGGAGAATGATGGGTGTAAATATGTTTGCGGAATGTTGTATATAATTTTGAGACAAGTTACTAACTGGTGTTATTCTATTGTATTCTCAGATATGGAAAAGACTTAGTGACATTAGACTACTGAGTGGACGACTGAGGTATTCGGTGAGTGGATCTTTAATCCTTAGTGTGGTTTAGTTGTAACAGGTTTGGTTACAACAAGTAATTGTATTATTACTGTTTAGTTGCCATGATAATATTGGTTTGATAGTAATCATACTGTTGATAGACTGTTAGTCTGATATGATTACCTAAAAGTTGTGAATATGTGATCACTTGATATTTGGCCTTCGGGCATCAGTTGTTAATGAGGTCAACGAGTTGAAATGGTTGGTTGGGCTAATTGTTATCCGAGATTTAACACATCTCCTGTGTTGGTGGATGATCATAATTAGCTATCGGTCTCGTCCGTATGGCCATACGGATATGGTTGGGTAAGTGTTCTTTGAGAGCCACCGCGGCAGAAGGGTTTCTCAAGAACCACCGATCCTCATTATTGAGATGTGATGTTGTTGAATTGTTGCATTGTTGACAAGTTGTATTGTGTACTGATATGCTTAAGATTAGTTGTTGTACACAAGGTTGTTATGCTAAGTTATACTGTTGATTATTATTCACTTATTTAGCGTTATGCTAATCCCCCACATTAACACTTCTTACAGGTTATAGATTTTATCGGGTGGGCAAGAAGTTGGACTGGAAGGAATGTTTGACATCTTGGCGTTACTCTGATATTTGATTATACAAATTAATGTAATCTTGTGGTTTTTAAATAACACCCATGTTGATAAACTATGGTTTAAATTATGTTGAAATTGTAATATAATTTGATATTGTTGAAAGTTGGACTAACGCTTCCGGATTTATTATATAAATAATGATGTAAATTGAGGGGTGTTACAATTATTATTACAAACCATCATCAACGGGCCATACACATTTACAAACTAAAAACACGAACAATATACCAACATACTACAAACAATTGGACGTTACCTAGTTGAGTGGACAAATAGCATGGATGGTCTATTGAGACGTTCACTTACTTACTCATAACCTCTCGCGTTTAGGATGCTAGGAGGTTACTGTTGGGACAACATACGTTTTTTAGGAACGCTAGCATCCACATATAAGTTCATAGCCCCGCTTTTAAACTGTTTTATTTTATATTGGGGTGAAAATGCATGCTTCCTTTCAATGTTTTCTGAATACGAACATAAAAATCTTATGATTTATATTTACAATATTACCGTAGAGTTATACAATCGTTTAACACTGTAGAGCAATGCAACTGTTTAAATTGCATGATTTACTTTCATATAAGAACTGAGAAACTGTTAAACTGATGCATGGTTAAAACTGCTAGAGGCAATAACTTCCGTGTTGAACTTTAAACTGTGACTACATGAAAATTATATACATTGTAGGGCACGTTGTGATACTTCCGGGTACGCTGTGCTACTTCCGGGCACGCTGTGCTACTTCCGGGCACACTGTACTACTTTCGGGCATGTTGTGCTACTTCCGATACACATATACATACATGATAACATGATAGACTATTTAGGCACGTTCTGCTACTTCCGATACCCATATGCATACATGATAACATGATAGACTATTTAGGCATGGTGTGCTATCTCCGGAAAACAACATGTTACACACTTAAAAGCTTGACATTCGTGCTACTTTTGAAAGGAAATACGAACGTGGAAAACTTGTGGATAACATTTTTTTTATTACAACTAACGAAACCTATCGGTTTAGGTTACATGTTTCAACAACCTTCATGATGTTGCTCGTTGGAGCAATGATCACGTGAATCTACATCTTAATACATGATTTATAAACTACTTTCGAAAAACATATAAATTATGCTTCCGATTTATAACTAACAAAACCTATGAACTCACCAACAAATATATTGACCCTTTTTAGCATGTACTCTCAGGTACTCAGTAACAATAGGGTTGCCCACATGATTACCTGCTAGCTCGAGTCGCATGCATTACATATTTAAAAATTTTCTTACATTACTTTTGTAACAGCTGTTATGTACTAGAACTTTTAGGATTTTATTTTTGAGAACTCGCAACTGATGTAAACATTACTCGGATATCAATGTAATATTTTGATATATTTTCAAAACGTCTCATATAGAGTCATTTCCTTCCCTGTAACTTTATGCAATGATTACCTGATTAGTCACGCTCGATGACCTTTCACTGAACAGTGAATTTAGGGGTGCAACAATTTGAAACAATTAAGATGGTAGCATATTTATACTATGTTGGAAGTAGCTTATTCATCAAATTCTTATCATCACTTGTCAAGTTGAACTTTGAGGTGTCATTCGGAGATTGAATTCTAAGAACTAAGAAATATGACTATCTAACATGAAGTTGGTTGGTCACTAATTGGATAACATGTATCCCAAACGTCTAGATGCCTCTTGCATAATATCATAACTTACATATTAAGTTTTGTTATAGTTACACATTATATACATTCTTCTATTCTAGTTTAATTTTACAATAATAATTACATAAAAATTAAAATCACTTCTAAATAAATACGTTACATGTATTATTAGGTTTTGAATTTTCATCAATGTTTTGTGATTTTATACATAAGCAAGTGATGTATCACATTCTCATTATTGTACTATGAAGGAATCTGAACCCTTCTATAGGTTCTTTCCTTGCGATCCAACGATCTATATTAGTCCAGCCTTGAACTCTTAATATCGATCAAGACTAAGTACTACTTTATCAAATATTTAATTTATAACTAATACATTTTCTGAATTTGTATTGGGCACGAATTTATGCTATAGGTCCATTAAATTAGGACTTTGATTAGTGCCTAACACTTGTATAATTACATGTATTTATTTTTCTATTAGGCTAAATATATGTAACACTTTGTGTAATTACATACACGCTAACGCAGTTTATTTAAAATCGTGCAATTATGAACCGAATGGAGTCCGACACCGTTAAATATGGACATTCGTGACAAACTGTCTAAATAATATGGATTTATCCAAATAAACATTATTTACTTTAACATATTAGAAAATATATTACATGTATTACATTTTGTTTAAAACGTAACCAAACGCGACAAAAACCCGTGAAACGCGTCTAACAAACGAATAAAATCCAAGTTATATTTTTATAACTCAATATTAAGTATTTTAATAAAATACTTTGACTAAAATATCTCGAATATACAATAACAAAATACAACATTTAAAAACGTTATGTGACTTAATAAACGACTAAATAATCGGTAAACGAGCACCGCGCGCAACACAAATTGAAGAACAAGCTTGGATGAGCCCACATCCTAGTGGGGCCATCCAAATTTGGCCACATACCAAGGCATGACATGCCATACCTTGTTGCTTGCTTGACTACACTAACCCTTCCATACCCCTTCACCCACTGTCATTTCCCAATCACTTTTCTTTCCCTCAGCACAAATCTCTCTCTCCCCTATCACTCTTGGCGATTTCCAGACCCAAAGAGCTGCCACCACCACCATAGTAAACCACCACAACACCAATCTAGTGCCATCATAATCCACCACTTGGAAATTTAAGAAAACGCAAGGAAACGAACGCACTAGTTTCTCTTCTTCCTTCTCGTTTGTACAACACTTGTAAGAACTTCATTTCTCTAATATTATACTTGTAATATATATATAATCATGTTCTAGTATTCCCTCAACCATGAAATGTCCAATCATAAACCAAAACGTGTTTTAAAACACGAAATAATCATCTCACTTTTGTGCCTAGAAAATGTAACAACTTCAATGATTTTTATAAAAATCATTTCTTAATGAAAAATGAGGTTTCTTGGCAACGAAAATAAGATCAAAGTGTTAACCTTCCATTAAAATTAGTCTCGTGATTTTTCGAGCACGTTTGGTACCCGTTTTCTCCGGTGACGTATAGTTACTGTTCCGGTGGACAGAAAAATTCACCCATTTCTCGAGCCTATATCTTGAGTACTAGGGCTCAAAAACGTATGATACTTTATTCTATGAACTATAAAATGTGTTAGCTACAAAAAGTTCTTCTATAGCATCTCCTGAAAATACACGGATTTTGCTAGAAATTTTGATGTTAATGCTTGTATCCGGATTGGTAAAAAACTAGACCTCGGGGGATTTAACATTTTATTTAATCGACTTGTAGGTGCCTAAAAATTATTTAAAAATCACACAAGATAACTAAGACATAGGAGAACATCCATGATTTTTCTCGGAATTTAATTCGGAATTTTTACTGGAGAAAACGAGGCTTAAAATCAACCTAAAAACTGACCAAACACACCAAAGGGGGCTGTTTTGACACGAGTTATGAAAACGACACTTTCGGGTTAACCACTAAATGTCACGACAATTTTTCTAAGCTTTGGAAACACATTTAAGGTTTCCCTATAAGTTTTGGGTCAAACCAAGCTCGTTTGACCATGTTACCAAAACCGAAAACACTAACAGCCGATCCTGCGAACTGAGATTAATCTCAGTTCGCACACTATCTTGCGAGTTGAACCTTTAACTTGCGAGTTGATCCTTTGACCTGCGAGTTCAGAACTTGCGAGTTGACTCTTTGACCTACGAGTTGAGATCTTGCGAGTTAATCCTTTGACTTGCGAGTTGACCATTTGACTTGCGAGTTGACCATTTGACCTGCGAGTTGAGAACTTGCTAGTTGAGCTTGCCCTACGAATTGAGACCTTTTGAGCTGACCTGCGAGTTGAATAAGCGATGTGAATTTAGTTCAATGATCTGTTAACAACCTAAGTCCATAAACCCAGAATTGAATCCGCGTAACGACAAATATACTTTATACGACACTACTTGAACATACAAATACATATACTTTATAAATATGCAATGGAACAAACAAAATAATAATATCTTCGAGAATTATTATTACATGACGTCACCAACGATCCGTACATGTTTTCAAACTACAAACGAAAACACTAAACAAACACTTGGACATTACATAGTTGAGTGGACAACTAACATGGATAGTCTTTGAGACATTTACTTACTTACTTACAACATTTCGCACTTAGGACGCTAGAAGGTTGCAGGGTTCGAAGAATCAACTTACGGAATTACATCCGGGATACTCGTTTGATTACACAAACGTAGCTTACTTACTAGACTTTACAGCCCTACTTTTTACTGTTTTACTATTGGGGTGAGACACTTTGCTCTGTTTTACGCATTAACACAAGTATCGAACTACTTTTACTACTTTTACACACATTGCATGAGTACTTTTAATTCATTGAAAGTCCAGTATCGTAAGTTGTTAGTTATGAACTTAAGCGCGAATACTAGTGAAATGAATCCATTTGGCAATCCCCTTCCGGGTAGTAGCGCTATCACGGATTACACCGTAAGAATAGGCGATTAATAATCTTATAGCATTTTACATTTGGTGTATATTTTAATGATTTCTTCTTTTAGTAATCTTATAGCATTTGTGTATTTTTAATGAATTACATACTATGAAAAAAACAAGTTAAGACTTGTTTTTCTTTTATGTCAATATGTTACTATATATAAGTAACATTATATCTATTTATATATATTTATATATATATATATATATATATATATATATATATATATATATATATATAATTGCCCAGGTTATGTAAAAAATTATATAATTTATCTATACAATTTTATTTAACGGTGTTTATCATTTAAAACTTTGTAGTGTTGTTATTTAACGCTTAGTTAGGTTTATCATTTATTAATGTCCTTTTATGTCATTTATATTTTTAAGTTACAGCTACAACTACTTAGCAAATAATTTTATACAAATAAAGCTACAATCAACAACTCTAACTTACAACTACACTTTACAGCTTACAGCTACAGCCTATAGCTTAAAAATATAACTAATTTACCAAACATATATGTACTACGTAAGCCAATGGCCCAATGTCGATTGTTATGGAAAGTATATGTATTCTTTAGCTTAACTACACAAGTGACTTATGGAAGCTAGGTTTTAGCTACCTTCTTTATAGTTCAATCTGGTAGTGAAAACTATAGCTCGTTTGATCTAGATAAGTTCGCGTAATGTTACACTCAATAGCTATATGTTATTGACTTCGCATTGCGTGGATAAAATTAGTAGTTGTGTAGTATCAGTTTGACCCTTTTCAAAAACCATATATTGACCAAGTTTACATTTTCATGTACATAAAACTCATTGATCCATTTAAAAAAATGTGAACGAAATGATCAAATGGCTTATTTTACAAGAATAAACTGTGGTGACTCAACTTGGATATTCTCAGGAGTATAGTACAATTACCCTCCACAATAAATATACCTCGAGTGTAAAATATATATTGACGTACATCGGTACATGACAATGTATGACTGTTAAAAGTCAAACTAAAAGGTATATTAATTCAAAGTCCGTGTACGGACACAAATCAAATTATTATGTTGACTGTCGAAAGCGGTTTTTTAAATACAGTGGACACAACCCAATTTGCTTTCCAAGAAACACCCCAAACACTACTTCTCACTTCTCAGTCGCTTTAAGTGTATTGATTTAATAATTCTAACGTTGTCAAAAGTCAAACATTTTATTACTCCGTGTAAAGAAAAGGTTTATAGTTTAAAAGTGCATCAATATTCATTCGTTTTAATATATATTGTGTTTAACCTTAATATTTTCAAAGATTTAGATAGATAAAAGCATATATTAGTTGGGAGACTAATATTCAAAGATTTTAATATATATATAGACTAGCATAATGTCCGCGTAATGCGACGTTGAAAGTGGTGATCGTGAGATTGTTACCAATACTCTGTATATTTTAGTCAATTTGAAAAAATTAAACAAGACTAATTGTAAATTTGATGAGAACATCAGATTATTCATATATTATATATATATTAATTATTACAGTAATTAATTAAGATATTATTATTTGAATCATAACACTTGGGATTTTTCTATGTTATACTACCTTCCAAGCTTTTTTATCAACCATTACGTAGTACGGTATGTTATGATTAGTATATGTTAACTATAAAATGAACTCACTCTCATTCTTTATTTATCGTTATTAAATCTAAAATAATATATCTAAACAACTTGGAACGAAATAAACTACGTAGTAATTAATTTGATAAATATAAATATTTTCCCAAAATAGAAAGATTCATTGTGGGCTCACGAATGCGCACTAGGAATCAATGATCATTACTTCGAGATCACTACTCATACTTTTAAATCATCTTCGTCCATATCCAAATTTTGACTTATGTGGTGCTTTTAACATGGGGAAATTAAAAAAAATGTCACTTTTTTTTCAAGTTTACTTCGTTTTGCCCTCCAGAAAAAAAAAGTGACGATATGCTTCTAGAAATCGCAAATCGTAAATTTGCGATTTGCGATCTCGCGTCTTGCTTTTGCGATCCGTTCACCGATCGAGCTCGTAGCCGGGATTGTACGTGCCATCGCAAATCGCAAATTTGCAATTTGCCAATGCCCGAGATATTGGCCCGTAACCGAGTAGTGAACGAGACGTGAACGATTTAACTGTCTCGGGCATTGGCAAATCGCAAATCGCAAATTTGCGATTTGCGATGGCACGTACATCCCGGCTACGGCTCGCTCGGTGAACGGATCGCAAAAGCAAAACGCGGGATCGCAGGGCATTGGCAAATCGCAAATCGCAAATTTGCGATTTGCGATGGCACGTACATCCCGGCTACGGTTCGCTCGGTGAACGGATCGCAAAAGCAAGATGCGGGATCGCAAGGCATTGGCAAATCGCAAATCGCAAATTCGCTCGGTGAACGGATCGCAAAAGCAAGACGCGGGATCGCAAGGCATTGGAAAATCGCAAATCGCAAATTCGCTCGGTGAACGGATCGCAAAAGCAAGACGCGGGATCGCAAGGCATTGGCAAATCGCAAATCGCAAATTTGCGATTTGCGCTTTGCGATGGCACGTACGGCTCGCTCGGTGAACGGATACCAAAAGCAAGACGCGGGATCGCAAGGCATTGGCAAATCGCAAATTTGCGATTTGCGCTTTGCGATGGCACGTACATCCCGGCTACGGCTCGCTCGGTGAACGGATCGCAAAAGCAAGACGCGGGATCGCAAATCGTAAATTTGCGATTTCTAGGGGCATATCGTCACTTTTTTTTTCCGGAGGGCAAAACGAAGTAAACTTGAAAAAAAGTGGCATTTTTTTTAATTTCCCTTTAACTTGAGTCACGTGTTTGAGATGGCTTTAAAACAAACACTACCTATTTATGTGCATAAAAATAAAAAATATATATTTCGTTCCAATTTAATTGTCTACTACTGATCTACTAAACCACTGCGCACAGTTTTGAAAAAATATGAATGATTAAACTGTTAACCATAACCATCAAATTTCATCCTCACATACCTAAACTATTTCTGATTGTTTGAAATTGAAAGTGAACAATTGTATTGAGACATCCAAAAAAGAAAACATGAACTATTAATTAACACAAGTAGTATGTTACAATTTGACATTTTTCAGTCAAACTCGTTCAAAACCTAATATATAAGTACGTATGAGGTTATACTTTCAACCCAAATAGTTCAAAAACCCCGGATGAAGTTCCACTGAAAAATCAATCGATGTTCAAGGGAGTAAGTAATGAACTTATGTACAAGTCTAAGTTTCTTTATGTTTTTTCGACAATAAACAAATATACATTTGTATAAGTAATCTTGGGGACCCTCTTGGCCTTTTCGAGAAAATGATAACAAGTCCTACTTGCAAAGATCTAAACTAGACCTAATAAAGAGAAGATAATACGTGACTAATTCAATGTACAACATAAGATTAGGATAGAGAAAATATACGATAATGAAATGATTAAGCATAAGTTTTAAATTTAGATAAGTAGCTATATGTACCGTTACTTTTTCTAAAAAATCGGTAGAAACCGGTCGGTACCGGTTGGTACCATGCACACCAAAATACCTAAACGTACTGAACCGGTATCAACCGATACAAATGGTATGGTATTCGGTTTTTAATTTGGGGAAAAAAAAAACCCGGTTTCAACCGATCGGTACCGGTTCGGTATCGGTATCGGTATGGTACGGAGCTCACCCCTAGATTTAAGGAAACTGAATCTAGCTTTTCAAAAAGGTAAGAATATTTACTGGTAAACCGTCTCTTTATAATATGCATTTTATCAACCTAACGAGGTAAACTTAGGCGGCCTAAGAATATTCGCTCGATTTATATGGAGGGGAGGCTTTGCAATAAATTCCATAAATTAGTGACTCCATCAAATATCATTGAATTGATATCACAATCTATTCATCTATCTATCCCTTCCCTATTATATTATATTATATATTATCTCTAACCCTTTATTAAGCATTTCCATATATTGACCTTATGTCATATGAGAAATCCCCATAATATCCTTCTATTTAATCACCTAAATGTCAAACTTATTTTGGCAAGTCAACTATACAATAACTCTACAAAATCAATTACACTAAGATATTCACTACTCAATCAATTACAAAATCACTACAAAAAAAAAATAGCAAAATTAACACTATATATACACACTTGTACTCATGAAAAAAATACCAATCTATTCATGTGCATTTGGATTTTGCTATTTGAAGTTTAAATTTATTTTCAACTATCTGTTATGTAATTTTTCATGTAATCATATGAATATGACATTTATAATGCACATATCTTAGACATGCGATGTTTTTTTTTAATTTGTTATAGTGTTGTTCATCATATTACTTCGTATTATTATTATTATTTGTTTGATTTTAACCCGTATATTTTATATCAATTTGTCAACTGCTCTTTCACCATCTTCTTTAACGAATTTCAAATATATTGTCGTTGCATTGCACGGGTTATCGGCTAGTTATATATTATATTATATTATATATTATTATATTATATATATATATTATATTATATATATTATATTTATAACAAAACCAATATTATGTAGACAATCATAAATTAATCTTCCCTAAATTAATCCTAATCATTTATTACATTAACCTCCCTAATTAATAGCCACTGATTTAATCTTCTCAGTTTGTTCATGCAATAAGTATCATTAGTATTGCTTAAGTTACAAAATTACCCTGATCGGGTAAGTTCTATATACGCGATCGGGTGAGGTTAACCACCCGATCGAGTGAGGTGCGTTTTCCAGGTCTGTTCGTGCGATTGTTAGTATAAACAAGTTTTGATTCAAATCTTCGGACATAATAAGTTGATAGAACACTAATACATGATAGTTTAAGTATTATAAATACAAATTATAGTAAATTGGTAAGTGTTCTTACAATTGATGATTTAGACCAAAATGGAGATGATGATGTTAATGATGATGATGATGACGATGAAGATGATGATGATGTTGATGTTGTTGTTCTACCTCCTTGATTTCTTCTTCAATTTGATGAGTTAGTGATTTTGGTTTTTGGTTTGGAGAATGAATGAGAGAGAGAGTAGAGATTGAGAATGAAATGAAATGAGAACGAGGTGGTGGTGTAGTGCAGTAAGTTATGGGGGCAAGATCCACATTTTGTGGATCTTGTCTTGCCAATAATTCAAACGGAAAGGGTATTAAACCCCGTGTTCATTTACCCGATTGTATAATAGGGTAATATTTTCAAATATAAAATTTGTTAACATGTATTCGGTTATATTTTCAGTCGAAGTATTTTATAAAAATACTTTATTAGTGTAATAAAAATATAACTTGTATTTGTATTTGTGTTGTTTCGTCATTTACCATTTGTTTTAAACGATACGAAATAATTGTTAAATATTATCGACATAATATTTAGTAATTAATAATGTTATTAATTAATTTTATATTATTTAATAATTTCGTTCACCAACGTCCGTATTAATGAATCAGAATTCGGCAAATATAAAATGACACGATTTAAATCAAACCGTGTATGTGTATATATAATAATATACAAGAGGGTACATACAATTAGCCTAACATAGCACTAATTACATGTATAAACTAAGTGATTAGGAACTAATAACTAGTCTTAATTTGGCGGATGTCACAATTTATTAGTCTGCATTTGCGATATTAATTCCAAAAGATTAATTGGGACTTGGGAGTATATAGAAAGTTATTTAACAGTTTTGGCCACACGTTTAGCTAGGGTGATTTCAAAGATTACGACTAGCCCTAACTAGATAAACGGCCTTTATTTATGGCAATAAATGGTTGATAACCGAAAATTCAGACCGCTTCATAGTTGGTTGTCTATTTATAATTTTGAGGGTATATGTGATTTACTCGGCACTTATGACTATGAATGCTAGGGTAAGACTCATGACTTTGTGCTTTATGTGATAAAAATTATCATCTGAGCTACACGTCATTAGTAATTATACGCTCTTTAGGGGAGACAAATTTTGTAACAAAAAAGATAAATATAGTGGTAAAAGTGACAATATAGTACCAAAATGAACATTCTCGCACGGAATGAGAAATATGACACATAACAAAATTCTGACATAAATGAAAAATATAACAGATAATAAGTGAAAAATATAGCATAGAGAAACAACAGAGGAGCAGAATAATGAACAATATAGCCAACAAAAAAATATAAAAATATTTCAAATATAAATTTTTTGCAAAAAAAGATAATATTGCACAAATATATTACTGTACTTAATTATCATACATTATACATACGACACAATTAGCATAAGATCTCTATAGATGAGGAAGGAAAGCAGGAAAATAAAATCGATGTAGCTAACTTGATCAATATGAAAGAAGCAAGTTTATGTCTTATGTTACAGATCACCAACTTACTTTTCTTTTTGTCCTGAGATCACCAATGAATCGGTTTTATTACTAAGGTCATCGACGTACTTTAAAAAAAATTGTTTGTAAATTTTGTTGGTGATCTCAACACATAACTAACAAGTATGTTGGCAAACTCAACACATAAACTAACAAGTAACTTGGTGACATTAGTAATAAAATCGATTCGTTGAAGATTTCAGGACAAAAAGAAGAGTACGGTGATGATCTGTACCATAAACCGTTATGTCTGTTTATGTTTGTGTTTGAGACTTGAGTTCTAAGTTTATAAAATCAAGTGGCGAAGCAAGCGAACTAGAAAGAAGCAGAAGGAAAGATCGAATTGGGCTTTCATTTCCTGCACTGGACTTCGGCCCAACATGCCCAAAATTATTACTAGTACCTTTATGATTTTGAAAAGAGTTTTGATAACGTGTGCCTCGTGAGTCCGTGGTACACGTTAAGGTGTGTTTAATGAAGTCGAAAATTTTCTTATATTAAAATATATATTTAATACTAATTAGTTCAATCTAATAATTTTCCTTTTTATGTATATATACTAATTACAAATTTTATTATTTAAGGAAATTACAAGTTCCTTAAAACACACCTTAACGTGTGCCACGGGGCACACGTTAGCAAATCCCGAAATGAAAATTATAAAAATGTTATAAAAAACATATATTATTGAGAATCGCCGAAAATAATAACGCTAATGACAAACAATAAACATAGTAAATGAGTATTGCGGATAGCAAAATGATTGGAAGACTTAAAATGCGTATCTAAATGTATACCTAAAATGCGATTGTGACACACGAAATAACGAGACATAAAGTAGAACTGTAGAACCACGTCAACATACTTAGTTAGGCACGTATAACATAACTCAGATAGATATAGTCATTAGACAAACAATATTAAAAGTGTGTTCGGTACTATATGTTTTTTTAAAGAATTTGAAAGTACAAACTTCGTGTTTTAATTGTCTGACATATTCAGCGTCTCTTCAATTATCTAAATAATGATCTCGTGATAGCTAGGCAGTATTGGATCGAAATATGTTATCGTTAAAGTGATTCTACATTCATTAATAAAGATTATCATTTCCGCAATTGTAATAAAAATTCTAATCATCTTTTAACACCCTTTCTAAAAAGTAATGCAATCTATTCTAATCATTACTCCTTATTTTGAAGAGTTACGAATTTAATTTAATCATTAATTAATCAAATCTTTATAATAAGTTGCAATTGTTGAAATAATGCGGACGCGGAGAATGGATACTGTCAATGGAACCCACGTGAGATACACGTGACACGTACACACATACAAACATATTCACATCAGCGTTGGATCTACGCACCGCCCCCAAAATATCATCTGATAAACTCGATCAATCTTTTACGCTATTCAACTCTCATTTTGATTATTCTTAATAATCACTCATCTTTCATTCCCAATTTCTGGTTCACCTTCAAAATCACCACATATATCAACACTGCTTCGATTCTTCATCTTCAACCATGTCGTTCCGATTTCGTGGAGGGGTATGTATCTAATTTGTTTTCCTTTTTCTTATGTTTTTTATTTAATCATTTAACTCAACTTTAAACCCTAGGCTTCGCTTTAAGTCTCTGGTTATTTATAGAATTGTTAATATAAAATATAATTAAAATACTGAAAAATCGAAAGATGCCCATAAGCCAATATAGTTCTTGCTTTAGGGGCGGAGCTAGAATGGGGACTTTTGCCCCCTCAAAACCAGATTTTACCCCTTTATGTAGATTTTTTAGAATGGGGGCATACTAAGCTTTGATAAAGTAATTAGGTTGTAGAAAGATGAAGATTAGCTAATTGGATGTTTGAAATTTGTACAAGCTCATAAGCTCCTAAAATAAGCTTATAGTACAACTAAATATGAGCTATATTTTAGTAATTGTGGGGTGTTTATACTACTTTATGAATGTATGAATGAAGTTTTGGGAATAAAGTTGTGATTGAATAACACAGGCTAATGCTTCATCTGGAATGGGTGTTGCTGATCACTGTAAAGGGACATTTTTGGAGCTACAACGAAAGAAGGCACATCGTTACGTGATCTTTAAGATTGACGACAAGAAAAACGAAGTTGTTGTTGAGAAGACGGGAAGTCCTGCTGAGAGCTATGAAGATTTTACGATGGCTTTACCCGAGAACGATTGTAGATATGCTATCTATGACTTTGACTTTGTTACGTCTGAGAATTGTCAAAAGAGCAAGATTTTCTTCATTGCTTGGTTAGCTTTTGTTTATTTTTTTAAAATGCATTTTATGAATGGATTGATCTGCTTTGTGTTTATATCATAAAAGGACAGATAAGAGGGGCACAGGTCAAATGGGTTGTACGGGTTAAAGTTACCTAATGTCTATTTTGAATGCATATAGTTAGAATCATCAAATCATTTTTTGAAAGGATTTAGAATTTTTTAGTTTTTAGAATACTGTGTTTGTAATCATTTAACAAAAGGCACAAAAAAGTTTCGGTTCCCATCCTCTTTTGATCCATACTAAAAAATGACCCTGTATCAACCTGAAAGCTGTTCAACCCATCAATGCGTACCCTGATTGGAACTCTTATTTGATATCTGAACTTTTACTTGTATGTTGTGAAGGTCCCCTTCAACCTCTAGGATTCGAGCTAAAATGTTATACGCGACATCAAAAGACAGGCTCAGACGCGAACTCGATGGTGTTCATTATGAGATTCAAGCTACTGATCCTACTGAGATGGAGCTTGATGTACTCAAGGAACGGGTTTACTGATCAGTTAGCTTTCATGAACCGCGTTTCCACCTTCCTAAAGTTTCAAATAGGTTCTACTTTTCTCTAGCAGAACAGAGTTCCTTCTAAATAAATGGATGCCTGTGTTTTAACCGATTATTGTAAGAATTCTCTCATTATTTCCGCATACAAATTATCATGTATCTGGTGACCTATTGATATATATGTAGCTGGCTACTCTTTTTGTTGTCTTTTTTATGCTGTTAGCTTGTTAGCTTCAAATTCTTAAAGGATCTCAGTATGAACATCAAACTAGGGTTTGTTATTGAAGAAAGAAATGAACGACTGTGTCAATTCTTAGCGTGATTATGTAGTAAAGGACTAAAGGTAATAAAATGGGCTGAGCGGGTCACGGGTTAAAATGGTTTTGAATTATATTTGATTTTTTGGCATTGGTTGGGGTTTGGCCGAGCACTTTTTTAGAAGAATTCAGTTGTTTTCACTTTCCAGTAATAGTTACTGTGGTGAATAACCGAGTATGGTTATAAAGATTTTTTTTTTTAGAACAAATTTATTAAGATCAATACATCTATTATGTCTATACGTATCGTTCTCTAAAGATGACTTTTAAAGAAAAATACAGACTTTATGAAGAGCGAAAATGCAAATCAAACGTAAAACAAATACATATGCAGAGTGATTTCAGAGTAATTCAGGTGGTTTTTCTGCTGCAACCTTAGTCCTTTAATACATCTTCAGGCTTTACTGCGTCATCGTAATCACCATCGTTCTCACCAGACATCTCCTCGAGTGATTTCCCTTTAGCTTCGGGTACCAAAAGTGTAAACAGAACACCCAAAAGATTAACAACGCCCAAAATAATAAGCGCATTCTTAACACCAATACCTTTAGGAAACCCTGGATCTGGGTTCGTTCTGCTTTGAGACAAGTATAAGAACCCGAAAGCACCCACAATTGCTCCTAACTTCCCGGAAGCTGCTGATATCCCATGACAAGTTGACCTTAAACGTGCCGGAAAAATCTCGGCTGGCACGATAAATGTTGTGGCATTCGGGCCGAAATTGGCAAAGAAGAAAGTGAGTGCGTACATAACCACGAACCCCATTCTGTTCTCGTCTTTTGTCCAATGATGGTAAGGGATTGCTAGTGCGAACATAAAGATTGTCATCATTGTAAAACCCATTAATTGGATTCTAAATCGCCCCATTCTATCAATCAGAGCCACGGTAAACCAGTACCCAGGAACAGTACTACAAAGTGCAATTAAGGTTTGAGCTCTTGCAATCCTGTAAACTTCCTCAATTGCACTATAAAATTGTGGTTTTTTAAGCCACCCGATCGCCCTAAAGACATCTTTTTGGAAGAGATTTTGACTGTAAAATGCGATGTCGAGTAAAAACCACGTCGTTGTGGTCCCGAGCAAATGAAGTCCATGGCGTCGAAGAAACTCTTTTGAGAATAAACCGAACTGATTTGACTGCTTTCCCGTGACTTCCTCCAGTTTTGATGAATCCGATTCAATATCTACTTGCATAACACGTGCCATATCAAGTGCCGCCTTCTCAGCATTCTTGGCAACTAAAGCAGTGTATCGGGCCGTTTCTGGCATCTTCATTCTCCAATAATAAGTCAAAGCCGCTGGTATGGCTCCAAACATCAAAATAATTCGCCAAATGTAATCGGCTTGATGTGGGGTCGATCCATATTCATCGTCGATATATGCAGGGACATTATATTTCGCCTTAAACGATAACGACACAATAATCGCAAAAACCCCACCAGCTAAAATCCCGAAACCTTGCATCGCGAAAACTGCTGCAATAAACGCTCCACGCGTCTTCTTGTTTGCATATTCCGACATTATAGTTGCGGAAAGCGGGTAATCACCCCCAATCCCAAACCCTAACCAGAAACGAAAGAAGCAAAGTGTAAACATAACCGCTTTCGGGTCATCACTAAAAGAAAGCCCGGAAGCGATTGAACATATCACCATAATCATAAGCGTCATACCATACACTCTCTTTCTCCCCATTTTATCCCCTAGCCAGCCGAAAAATAACTGACCCGTGAGGGTCCCACAAAACGCGACACTGTTAACCGCTGCAGACACTTGTGGCGGCAATGTGCCCGGTATTTTACTACCATCTTCATGGTAGTAAAGCCGACCCAGCAATTTGGTGACAAGAGAGATGCAAAACAAATCATATGCATCTGTAAAAAACCCCATTCCTGCTATTATAATTGCAGTAAAGTGATACCATTGTGTTTTTGCAAGATCAAGTGCATTAAGCACTTTTAGTTGATCTCCAGCCATTTCTAACTCTGATTAGTATTCTCGATGAACAACGGCTTATATAAATATAAACGATTGTCTTGTTGATCGACGTTGGAAACAACAGGTTCCAGCATATGCCTTTGACATAGCAATCAGGCGTTACATATGCCATTTTCTCGAGTATTATTGGCGAATAATACAGTTGTTTTAGACTCTGCGATTAAACAAACATGGAAAATTATTAAAAAAAGGTTACGAGTTTGACGCTTTTGCATAATCGTTGTTTTCAACGTATGTAAAACAACAAGTTTGTTGGATTGTTTTGTGCGTCAAGATTCATGAATTTGTAAAGTTTTGCCAGCATATATGCAGCCGTCTTTTTGGCTACATTTTATATCGACTCTTTTGCCTTAGTTTTGTTTTACATGTTATTTGGTTTTTGGTGTGTATCTAAATAATATGTTGAAGCTGTGGCTATGAGCGTGGTTGACATGACAGGCGCAAAATTACCGATGTGATGACTAAGGCATCATATACGTATAATAGAAGTTATTAAGTTAGATACATACGATATAATATCAAGCATTCAACGAACATAACATTCAGTTAAGTACTTCTAGCTAGTAGCAATATCAAGAGTCGATATGTTTTCCATGAAACCAATCTTTGAGATTTCTTACAACTTTTAGCGTTATAACTTTTTGTACCGTACTTTAAAGAGTTTTTATTCTGTGTATCGAACTTTCGAGTAATAGTTAATGTGTCTAAGTTTTTACGTACCAATGTGTATGGCTGGACGTGGTAGCTTATATGATATGTAAGTAAAATTACATACTAATAGTCATAATCGAAAGTTAGGTACGAACAAAGTTTGATAAAAGAACAAGAGATGAAACGATTAACGACTAAAAGGGAAAAAATTCTCTCAGATTAAAGATAACCCTCAATCTATTACTCACATAAGAACCTCGCATGATCACTAACAGGATATGCAAAGAACCCTAAATTGCGGAGTACACACTAATAGATACATGGTCACTACAACAACAAACACTAACAACATATGCAAAGAACTAGATCAAACCCCAAAGCTATATATATATATATTTTTAAAGGGTATTCCCGTTTGTGACGGGTTCCCCCGGGTTGGCCAAGCTTTGCTTGTGATGTACGCGGCCTAATCATTATCGTGGCCGTTTCCGAACCTTCCCGTAAGCACTCCAAGATTTATATGCTTCTAGTGAGGTTCGAACCTGAGATCTCTTGTGAGGGTAACATGACGCCAACCACTAGGCTATCTTGTGATAGAGGACTTTAGGAACTTTGAACGATACGTTGAGAATGTGACCGATTCATATAGGGGCATAGGGCAAGTGACCTAAATAGGTAATCAAGTTGTCAAAATTTGACAATAAAGGGAATATGAGTTTTGTCGATGCTCAAATATAACTCACATATTAAAATTGTGCCATAAAATGATTTAAGTTGTTGGAAAAGTTTAATTAATGGTAAAATTACCATTTCATTCTAAAAAGTGCCATATAAAAGGATTAAACATTTCAAAATCGTGTCAGAAAAGGATTAAACACTCAAAATGAATTTCGGGTATAAATTCGAAAAGTAAAATTAGCGTTTATGTCGTATGTTGTTTAGGTCACAAATGTCACGTATTAATTGAATATTTAAGATTTAAGTCTCACATCAGCTAAAACCGATCAAAAATTGAAAGAGAAATAATGAAATACTAATGACACTTTTAATTGAACTTTTTGACAAGTTAAATCCTTTTATAGTATGATTATCAGATATAAGTCCTTTATGAGCATTAGTATAAGTAATATATTCCCTTTTTGCCCATTCAGAGTGTTGCTAATGCTAAAAGTTAAAAGGGTAAACCTAAGAACGTGCATAATCCACACAATCAGTGAATAATGAATTTTGCTTATTTTATTTCTTCATTCATATTAAGAAAACATATTTTCATGTTCACCGATTGTCTTTTAGGCCTATCTTATTCTTAGCCATATGAATTAGCGTTATAATTCGTCGAGAAGCCCTTAGCCCAACAACATGAACTTGTGGCCCATCATGCTTAATAAGTTCAACAATAATATAATATTCAATGAGTCCAAAAACTTTGAACTTCTGTTAGCAAGATATGCCTACTGATTATTTATATTTATCTAATCCTAAAAAAGGCTTAAACAAATACTCCGTAAACAATAATATAACCCATAATTATATCCAAACCTGAATTGTACTTTCCAACAGGTACACAAAATAGAAACTTATGAATTCTAATAATACATAGAATTGATTTTCGAGCATAACTTGTTAAATGTTTATATACTTAATAACCTTTTTTTTAAAGGCATAAAAGCATTTGATTTAAAAGCAAACTAGCAAGGAGCTAGAAAACGAAAATACAAAAAATCTAGAAATACAACATAAACAAAATTTAGATTCTACACGAAACTTTTACTGCAAAGATTGCAAAAGGGGTGAAAAAAATTAATGCCGATTACAGATACACCAAGACATGAGAAAAACCCCACCAGCGAAGGCTAAACCTTTTATATGAATATTTGTTTAATGCGTGGAATAATCGAATGAATAACTAAAAATTATCAAGTTACCACTGTACATTAGGCCGTTGGAAAGCAGATATATCAAATGTTTGAAAAAGTCATGAAATAATATGGAAATTTACATTTCATTTCAGGACTATGTTATTAAGACAAGTCTTATTTGTTAAGTCAAAACAAACACCACCAAAAGATTTATTCTGTCAAGTTCCAAACCATTAAGTTCATTAAGTCGAAAACAAACAAGGCGTGAATGTAATTAACAAACAAAAGCATATTAAGTATTGCAAGATTATCAAACAAGAACCTAAAATAGTCTAATTAACTAATTGTTTAACACTTAACATCGAAAGAATTGGATAGTTTATGACATTCTAAAACCAAACTTATCCAACTTAAAGTCTCAATACCAACACTAACCAAAAGGAAGAAAAACAAATGCAATCGATTGATCTCTGCAGTGATAATAGTTAGGCTCGTGTCTCGCCCCTTTCCTCTTCATTCTCACCAGACATTTCTTCGAGTGATTTCCCTTTCGATTCGGGCACCAGAAAAGTACACAAAGTTCCCAAAAGATTGATAACACCTAACACGATCAACGAGTTCTTCACACCAATGCCTGGTGGGTAACCATGATCCGTCTTCGCTGGGTCTTTGTTTTGAGCCAAATACAAGAACCCGAAAGCCCCAACTATCGCTCCGAGTTTACCGGATGCTGCGGATATCCCATGGCAAGTGGACCTCAATCTAGCGGGAAATATCTCTGCTGGGACAACGAATGTGGTGGCATTTGGGCCAAAGTTCGCGAAGAAGAATGTTAACGAGTAGATCATCACGAACCCGATGTTGTTCTTGGGCTGGATCCAATAGTTATATGGGAACGCTAAAACAAACATGAAGATAGTCATCATTATAAATCCGATTAATTGAATAGTGAATCGACCTATTCTGTCGATAAGAAATACTGTGAACCAGTATCCGGGGACAGTACTACAAAGCGCGATAAGCGTTTGTGCTCGTGCAATCTTGTAAACTTCATGAATCGCGTTCATTGTTTTTGCGGGTGGGATCCATCCGATGGCACTGAAAATGTCCTTTTGGAAAAGATTTTGACTGTAAAATGCGATATCGAGCAAAAACCAAGTGCTTGTTGTTCCGAGTAAATGAAGACCATGACGTTTTAAAAATTCAGTACTAAACAACCCAAATGAGTGATTCGAACTTTCCATGACTTCATCAAGTTTTTCCTGCTCAGATTCGATATCAACTTGTAAAACTTTAGACATGTCAGCAGCCGCTTTTTTGGCGTTTTTAGCCACTAGAGCGGTAAACCGTGCAGTCTCGGGCATCTTCATTCTCCAATAGTAAGTTAAAAGTGCCGGTATCGCGCCAACCATTAGTACAATCCTCCAAACATAATCGGCTTCTGGCACGGTAGACTTTACTGGATCGACTTCATATGGGGGCGCCTTAAAATGGCTATCAAATATCGCAGATATAAAAATCGCGAAAACTCCCCCTCCCAAGATCCCAAATCCTTGCATAGCAAAAACGGCGGCTATAAACGCGCCGCGAGTTTTCTTATTGGAATATTCGGACATGATAGTGGCGGATAGCGGATAATCACCGCCGATCCCAAACCCTAACCAAAACCGAAAAAAACAAAGTGTAGTCATCACGCCTTTCGGGTGGCTACCAAATGATAAACCGGAAGCAATTGAGCAAAGACACATAAGCATTAGCGTGATCCCGTACACTTTCTTCCTACCTAATTTATCACCAAGCCACCCGAAAAACAACTGTCCGGCTAGGGTTCCAACAAGTGCAACCCCATTTACCGCGGCAGAGACTTCGGGTGGTAAACTACCCGGTTTGGATGATCCCGGTTTATAGTAGTAAATACGACCTAGCAATTTGGTCACAAGTGAGATACAGAAAAGATCATAAGCATCCGTAAAGAACCCCATCCCGGCTATCACAATTGCTGTGAAGTGATACCATTGTGTTTTCGCTCCATCAAGCGCGTTTAACACTTGTAAATTCCCCGAAGATGGCTCCATTTATCGCTTTTCTGTACAATTCGAAAAGGAAATCAATACATATACATATATTAGATTAACAAAAGACTAAATTCGATCTAAAATGTAATGAAAACAAGTTAAAGCTGTTTAATCATATCATATGCATTATTAATGTGATAATAGAAAGATAGAAGAAATAGTTACATTTTGAAAATGTGAAGTGAGACCTTTTGCTTGTTCTTCTCATCGAAAATAAAGCAAATGTATATTTATAGTATGTACAAAGGAGTGTCTAAACTAAAATCAAGCGGCATATTCTCATTATTTTCGCCTTTCCAACAACTCAGTCAAATATATAAAAACATATATATAAATTAGTAGAAGATCGAATAAATATAATAATATTCGTACCCGTAAGAGCTTGTACCGAAGAATGTGCTACGAATAAATCCACCTTTCAAATGAGCATGTGGTTAGGTGTTCAAATTTAGAAAGATGTAAACGTATGATATTGTCTTGTTTATGATCCTAATTGTTAAATGATTGTTATATACAATGTTTTTAGAACTGGTTGAATTGCACCGGGTCGATCGGCTCCAGTATGTTTTCCGATTCAATTCTGATCGGTTATTATTATTTTAAGAATCGGTTTAGATCGTTGACTTTTCCGGTTGAACTGGAAATCAGGGAACTGATTCAACCGTTTTTTTTCGTTTCTAGTTTTCTTTTTATTATTATTATACGGGTTATTAACTTATTTTATTTAGTTCTTTTTGGAAACAAGAAAAATATGCATGATGTTTCTCACGTTAAATTGGTTAATTTTGGGTTATTAACTTTATTTGGTTATATAATGTCGTTTTAATGGTTAAAACTTGTATCCACGTTATGTTGTAAAACTTTAGTGTTTGATTGTATAGATTGAATAACTTTGGTAGTAGATGGTATGGATTATATGTGTTTTTGAACCTTGAAATTATTTTTCTACCCATATTTTTGCTAAAAATACCCTCGGAACCAAGATTATGTTGTTACTACTTTTCTGTCATAGTGATCCGACCAGTTGATAAGCCGGTTGAACCGACTGAACCGGAATCGGTCACCTTTCCGATTTGCTAAAAAAATCAAGTTTTAAAACATTGGTTTTATATGTATGTGCAAATTATGACATTAAATGATCATAATATATTTTTATTCGGCCATAGTTACGTAACATACACAAATTATGACATTTTCCTCCCCTTCTCCAATTTACTTCCGATCGGTTGCTACCCATGGTTACTGGCAGTGAATCAAACACACCCAAAAACACCCCCTTCACCTGGTTTATACCGTTACGAACATCCAAACAAAGGTTCGTGTGTTGGATGGTGTTAAAGTTACCTATTCGGCTTGGGTAAAATTGTTCAAACTCCACGCTCGTGGATACAAAGTGTTGACTCACATCGATGGCACTCCACCCCCAGCAACGACAGACGCCGATTACACCTCATGGTCAGAGATTGATGCCATTGTGTTGCAATGGATCTACGGTACACTCTCCGACGACCTCCTCGTACGGGTCCTTCAACCCGACTCCACTGCCTTCTAAGCATGGGAGAAAATCAAGAATATTTTTCTTAACAACAAAGGATCCCGGGCTGCTGCACTGGAACACGAGTTCACCAATCTTAAACTTCAATCATTCACTTCGCTCGATGACTACTGTCAGAAGCTAAAGGATCTAGCCGATCAGCTTAATGATGTTGACAACCCTGTCAATGAGCAGCGTTTGGTACTGCAGTTAGTTCGAGGACTTCCGTCGGAATACGACACCGCTGCTGCTTACATTACTCAGACTATGCCTAACTGGGACACTGCCCAAAGCATGCTTCAGCTTGAACAGAATCGCCAACTAACACGGGAAAGTTCAAATGCCACTGGTAGTGTCGCTAGTGAGGCAAATGTTGTTACCGATTCTACATCCAATCGACAGCAGCCTCGTAACCAACGTGGCCATTCCACGAACAGACATCAGCAACGCGGCTCCAACAACAGGCGTGATCGACCTACTCAAGGTAACCAATCTCAATCTCGGTTGCCCAACAATGCCTCGGGTTCTTATGCAGGTTCATCGGACTCTTCTCGATCGTACACTACCCCACCATGGTGGACTATGATGCCACCACCATGCCCATATCCGACACAACAGGGCTGGTCATACCCATGGCATCCTCATGCACGATCGAACTCACAGCAGCTTCAACGTCGGTTTTCAAATCGATCTCCCGAAGTGCCTCAAGTTCATGCTGCCGCCTCCTATAATGCCCTTGAACCCACCGATATTGGCACTGCTTTTCAGACATTGATAATGGACCCGCCGGAGGATTCACAATGGTACATGGACACGGGTGCATCATCTCACCTCACTGCTGACTCAGGTAAACTCGAACAATTATGTAATCATAGTAATATAAAGTCTATATTTGTCGGAAACGGTCATGATATTCCAGTTCATGGTACGGGGAAAAACACCCTTCTAACCCAACCAAAATCACTTCAACTAAATAATGTTCTCTACACACCCGAAATTATCAAAAGCCTCATTTCTATTCGCCAATTTACTATTGATAATCGAGTTTCTGTTGAGTTTGACCCATATGGTTTTTCTGTGAAGGACCTTCAGAGTGGGAAGATTCTTACACGTCACAATAGTACTGGTGCTCTCTACCCGTTCACGGCTCCGACACCTCCACAACCTACCCTCCTATTTGTCACATCGTCTGATCTATGGCATTTCCATCTCGGTCACTCGGCCGGCAACATTACTGATGTTTTGCGTTCTAATTCTAGTATTTCATGTAATAAAAGAACTAGTAGTTCTCATTTGCTTTGTCATTCATGTCAAATAGCTAAACATAAACGGTTACCATTTTATGACTCTACTTCTTTTACATTGTTACCGTTTGATATTATCCATTGTGACCTTTGGACCTCTCCTGTATTAAGCAAAACAGGTTATAAATATTATATGGTTTTGATTGATAACTTTACACAATATGTGTGGGTTTATCCTTTAAAATACAAATCTGAAACCTTTACCAGATTCACACAATTCCACTCCTTTATTCACACTCAATTTAACACCAAAATTAAAAGCTTTCAGTGTGACATGGGAGGTGAATTTGACAATCTTAACTTTAAACAATTTGCTACTACTCACGGCCTTAACTTCCGTTTTTCGTGCCCTCAAACGTCACCTCAAAATGGTAAAGCTGAAAGAATGATCCGACGTTTAAATGAAATAATACTCGTTCTTTTAGCTCATGCCTCTCTTCCTCCTTCCTTTTTGGTCGATGCATTACACACTGTGACACCCCGCAATTTTGACATAATTATAAACGTAATTAGCATGTATTTCTAGGCTAATTCCCTAACTTAGAGTGAATTCACAACGCTTTTAGAGGTAAGTCTAGCAAAACCCAACTATTTAATACGTGTAGTATTACTTATCCGTAGTTATTATTAATTACGCGCGAAACTATCGGATCGAGTCCGACACAGTTTACTTTAAACAATGGTGACACTTTTATAAATAATGAGGATTTATTCAAACGAATATTTTATTTTATATTATTGCAATAATATACGTTATGTAAACGTTTGATTTAAAACGTAACCAAACATGAGAAAAGCAAAACAACTAAGAAACTAGAATACGCAAAGCCGAGACCCAATTTGGGTCGACCCTGACCCACGGACCCAAACCGACCCATGACCCACCCTTTTAACCTCACTTTTCCCCATTGTTCATTTCATTTTACACACACACCTCCACACAATTTCTCTCATATCTCTTTACTTCACCCCCATCCTTCTCTCACTCTAAAAACTGAAATCAGTGACACCACCACCACCACCAATCGTTCATCATCATCATCAAGAACAAGCCCAAGGATCATCATCATCTTCCTCATCTTCTCCATCTCCATTTTCATCAAAAAGTAAGGTTTTACTCACTCTCTCTCTAGAAATCGTTTCTCTTTCTAGAAATTACTTAGATATTGTCAATATACATGTTAGAAGCTTTTTATAACATCAAAACGCCCAAAAATCGAACAAAAACTCATTTTTGAAGCTTCAAATCGCTGAACAGCCAATTTCGCGAGCTGAGATCCAATCTCGGTTCGCACCGCAAACTCGGTTCGCAGTGCAATCTCGGTTCGGTTTGCGGACTCGGTTGGCAGTGCAATCTCGGTTCGGTTCGCGGACTCGGTTCGCAGTGCAATCTCGGTTCGCAATGCAATCTCGGTTCGCGGTCAACCCTGGTCTACATTTTTCAGCACTTTGAAATTTACTTAAAATGGGCACCAAATGATGATAATTAATTAATATGATATTAAACCAATGCAAGAACGGTTAACACACATTTTTATGAGTATATAAATGAATCGAAACATAATAATAATGTTTTTGAGAATTATTATTACACACCGTCATCAACAGGCCGTACATGTTTTTAAAACTACAAAACTAAACGATAAATGAATACTTGGACATAATTAGTTGAGTAGACAACTAGCCTAGATGGTCTTGCGAGGCATCGACATACTTATTAAATCTCATACGTTTAGGGCATTAGGAGATTTCGGATTAGACTTGGGCTTTAGGCTTTGCTAGCACTCGCGCTTTACTTAACTCTACAGGTGAGTTCACAGCCCCTACTTTTACTGTTCTAACTGCTTTTGAACAGGGGGTGGAAAACATAGTCAACGCTTTTGCTACGTGAGTAAACTTTTATATAACTGTTGTGATATACATTGTGCTAAATATTTGTGACTGCGGTCAAACGATTATAACTATTATTTATGAAATGGGATTTCATACGAAAACTAAATTGGGAATACGCTGGAGAACGACTAGCAACGCTTCTACGAAACTGATTGGGTAACTGATGGGTCCTTCTGACATGGACCAGATCCTACAGACATGGATTAAGGGACACTAACACTCCCTACCATTTGAACCCTACTGACATGGATCCGTTATACTTGTAGAACAGGGGACACTGACACTCCCCACTAGGTGAACCCTAATGACATGGGTGCTCGATCCTACTGACATGGATCCGTTAACAACTATTAGGATACTGACATTCCTACGAACAACTATTAGGATATTGACATTCCTACAAATACTGATAGGATACCGCTTTCCTACGAATCTTAAACTATATTTTGGGTAACATCCCACGTAACTACATCTTTGGGCTACATCCCACTAAACGTACACTTTGGATAACATTCCATGAAACTTTATTTGATCGTGATGACGATAACTATTTGTGATCGCTTTGAAACAACCAACTATTATTGTGAACATAAAACCTGTGAATTCACTCAACCTCATTGACTTTTACTATCTTTTTCAGGGAATTAGTTGCCCACGTAAGAACCGCCTGCATATACGGAACTAGGGCGACCCGCGAAGCTTTAGGATGCCAACTTTTGAAATTTTTGGATTTCTTTTGTATAACTAAAGTGATTTTAGTCATATTTACGAAATCTACTTTTGTAACTTAATTACTTTTCAACTTATACGATTCGATGAATCGTAAACTTTGTAACTATTACTTTTGGCATCTTAATATATTATGTTCTGTTGTAATTATAAGCTCTGATACGTATGCATGTACTGTGTATTGTGGCACTCCCCCATACTTAACTAAATGCTTCCGCTAAACTCAATCAACGAATTTTAGAGGTGTTACAGATTGGTATCAGAGCCATTGGTTATAGCGAACTAGATTTCTTAGGTGACTTAGAGACCTTAGAGACCTAGACTATAGCCTTGGCTAGAACGCACATGCATACACACATTTGCATACGTTTAACTAATCTACGACTCACCGATACGAGCAATCCATTATTTGAACCATGCTACAATTGATTCGTTCAAACTCGCTTAGATCTCATGAGAACCTGATCGTATTAAGTGGTTGATGAAAAGAAGTATGTATTTAGCATCATATAATGACGCCTGGACAACTTGATTATATTATACTAAGTACATATGGGCGTTTCATAGTCGCAAGATACGTGATGGGGATCTTGTCAATCCTTTTTAATGTTCTATAACTAAGAACATGTAAAACTTTATTCTTCACATCCTTTTCATTGGCATTGACTTCTGCATTCCTTCATCGCAGAACGTCATCATGCCACCTAAACGAAGAAATACTCGAAACAGCCGCCGAGAAACAACACCTCCTGTTGTTGAAACAACCAAGAAAATTATCGAACGACGCGTGGCTGAAGCTATTGCCCAGTATGAGACCAGCCGAAATCGAAACAATGTGGCAAACAACAGCGGAGCCACCCCGGTCAACAGCGAAACCCTGACGAATACCCAACAGGGGTGTTCATACAAAACTTTCCAGGCCTGCAAACCTAGCACCTTCACGGGGACTGAAGGGGCCATTGGCCTAATTTAGTGGATCGAGAAAATGGAATCGTTCTTTGATATCAGCGACTGTGCTACCAACAACATGGTGAAATACGCCACCTGTACTCTCGCCGACAAGGCGTTAACCTGGTGGAACTCTCAGGTCCAAATCCTCTGACGCACAACTGCTTACTCCATCTCATGGGAAACCTTGAAACAGGTGATGACAGAAGAGTTTTGCTCCCCCAATGAGGTTCAGAAACTCGAGACTGAACTGTGGAACATCCAAATGACCGGCGCTAACATTACCGGTTATACAACTAGATTTCAAGAGCTTGCCCGTCTTGTGCCCCACATGGTGACTCCTGAAAAGGAACGCATCAAACGATACATCAGGGGTTTGGCCCCACAAATCAGAGGCATGGTGATGTCCTCCAAACCAACTACCTTTAGGAGCACAGTTGACCTGGCTCAAAGCTTAACCGATGATGCGGTCTTGATCGGAACCCTGAAAGCTACTGCAGGGAAAACCGAACCTACCCGTACTGATGCGGGTGAATCTGGAAACAATAAACACAAATGGAACAACGAGGGTAATGACTGTCAGGGTCAACAGAACAGGAACGTGGGAAACACCCGAGCCTACACTGCAATTGCCAACACTGAAACGAAACCTTATCTTGGCAAGAGGCCCAAGTGTAGAAAGTGCGGAAAGCACCACGAGGGGGATTGCTTCTTCTGTGACAACTGCAACCAATTTGGACACAGAACCCAGGCATGCAGAACCCATCCCGCGAACAATGAGCAATGAAACAATGGGTGTTTCAGGTGTGGTGAACTAGGACACTACCAAAACCAGTGCCCACAACTCAACAACGCCAATAACAATCAGAACAACAACAACAACACCGTTGTTCCACCAGATCGCAGACGTGCTTACATCATAGGGGCAAGGGATGCACAACCAGATCCCTACGCCAACATTGGTACGTTTTAACAAACTATTACGCTTAAACGTTACACTATTTGAATGTCGATTCAAACCTAACGCTTGGTAAACTTTAACCACTTAACGAACACACAACTTATCAAACTATACCACGGGTATACCTGAACCGTTAGAACCTTGTGGCAACATAGAGCACCATGCAAACTATTATTATTATTAACGACACGACTATTCGGAACATACGCAGCGGGCGTTCCGGCTTGATTCTAAATCTCGGGACGAGATTTCTCTAACATGGGGAGAATGTGACACCCCGCAATTTTGACATAATTATAAACGTAATTAGCATGTATTTCTAGGCTAATTCCCTAACTTAGAGTGAATTCACAACGCTTTTAGAGGTAAGTCTAGCAAAACCCAACTATTTAATACGTGTAGTATTACTTATCCGTAGTTATTATTAATTACGCGCGAAACTATCGGATCGAGTCCGACACAGTTTACTTTGAACAATGGTGACACTTTTATAAATAATGAGGATTTATTCAAACGAATATTTTATTTTATATTATTGAAATAATATACGTTATGTAAACGTTTGATTTTAAACGTAACCAAACACAAGAAAAGCAAAACAACTAAGAAACTAGAATACGCAAAGCCGAGACCCAATTTGGGTCGACCCTGACCCACGGACCCAAACCGACCCATGACCCACCCTTTTAACCTCACTTTTCCCCATTGTTCATTTCATTTTACACACACACCTCCACACAATTTCTCTCATATCTCTTTACTTCACCCCCATCCTTCTCTCACTCTAAAAACTGAAATCAGTGACACCACCACCACCACCAATCGTTCATCATCATCATCAAGAACAAGCCCAAGGATCATCATCATCTTCCTCATCTTCTCCATCTCCATTTTCATCAAAAAGTAAGGTTTTACTCACTCTCTCTCTAGAAATCGTTTCTCTTTCTAGAAATTACTTAGATATTGTCAATATACATGTTAGAAGCTTTTTATAACATCAAAACGCCCAAAAATCGAACAAAAACTCATTTTTGAAGCTTCAAATCGCTGAACAGCCAATTTCGCGAGCTGAGATCCAATCTCGGTTCGCACCGCAAACTCGGTTCGCAGTGCAATCTCGGTTCGGTTTGCGGACTCGGTTGGCAGTGCAATCTCGGTTCGGTTCGCGGACTCGGTTCGCAGTGCAATCTCGGTTCGCAATGCAATCTCGGTTCGCGGTCAACCCTGGTCTACATTTTTCAGCACTTTGAAATTTACTTAAAATGGGCACCAAATGATGATAATTAATTAATATGATATTAAACCAATGCAAGAACGGTTAACACACATTTTTATGAGTATATAAATGAATCGAAACATAATAATAATGTTTTTGAGAATTATTATTACACACCGTCATCAACGGGCCGTACATGTTTTTAAAACTACAAAACTAAACGATAAATGAATACTTGGACATAATTAGTTGAGTAGACAACTAGCCTAGATGGTCTTGCGAGGCATCGACATACTTATTAAATCTCATACGTTTAGGGCATTAGGAGATTTCGGATTAGACTTGGGCTTTAGGCTTTGCTAGCACTCGCGCTTTACTTAACTCTACAGGTGAGTTCACAGCCCCTACTTTTACTGTTTTAACTGCTTTTGAACAGGGGGTGGAAAACATAGTCAACGCTTTTGCTACGTGAGTAAACTTTTATATAACTGTTGTGATATACATTGTGCTAAATATTTGTGACTGCGGTCAAACGATTATAACTATTATTTATGAAATGGGATTTCATACGAAAACTAAATTGGGAATACGCTGGAGAATGACTAGCAACGCTTCTACGAAACTGATTGGGTAACTGATGGGTCCTTCTGACATGGACCAGATCCTACAAACGAATATTTTATTTTATATTATTGAAATAATATACGTTATGTAAACGTTTGATTTTAAACGTAACCAAACACAAGAAAAGCAAAACAACTAAGAAACTAGAATACGCAAAGCCGAGACCCAATTTGGGTCGACCCAGACCCACGGACCCAAACCGACCCATGACCCACCCTTTTAACCTCACTTTTCCCCATTGTTCATTTCATTTTACATACACACCTTCACACAATTTCTCTCATATCTCTTTACTTCACCCCATCCTTCTCTCATTCTAAAAACTGAAATCAGTGACACCACCACCACCAATCGTTCATCATCATCATCAAGAACAAGCCCAAGGATCATCATCATCTTCCTCATCTTCTCCATCTTCATTTTCATCAAAAAGTAAGGTTTTACTCACTCTCTCTCTAGAAATTGTTTCTCTTTCTAGAAATTACTTAGATATTGTGAATATAAATGTTAGAAGCTTTTTATAACATCAAAACGCCCAAAAATCGAACAAAAACTCATTTTTGAAGCTTAAAATTGCTGAACAGCCAATTTCGCGAGCTGAGATCCAATCTCGGTTCGCAGTGCAATCTTGGTTTGCACCGCGAACTCGGTTCGCAGTGCAATATCGGTTCGCACAGCAAACTCGGTTCGCAGTGCAATCTCAGTTCGGTTTGCGGACTCGTTTTGCAGTGCAATCTCGGTTCGGTTCGCGGACTCGATTCGCAGTGCAATCTCGGTTCGCAGTGCAATCTTGGTTCGCAGTGCAATCTCGGTTCGCGGTCAACCCTAGTCAACATTTTTGTAAGTCCGTATGTATTAGGATCGATAACAAGGTTATATTTAGGTATTAAGGTGCGGAATCCCTTAATACGATGTTTACGGATTGTAAACGTTTTATTTCACAAATATTAGGGAAATCAATTACTATTAGATTTGTACTGATTAAAACCAATGTTTATTTATCAATACCTAGCTCTTAGTATGCTTAGAATGTCTCTGGAAACACAGAAATTTCGTATGGTATTATGGCCAAAGTTAATTAGGTTTCAAACCTAATTTGTTTATAAACTCATCTCGGTTCGCAACTTATGGGCTCTGCGATCCGACTCGGTTCGCAGCCCAAGTTAGCCCAGCGAAACCAGTTAGTTCGCCTCGCAGACCTGCCCTGCGAACCCAACTCAGTTCGCATCGTAGGTTCTTGGTCAACCTTGGTCAACATTTTTCAGTATTTAACATTTAACTCTAAAATGTTTACCAATCGATATATTCATTACAACTCAAAACCACTTTACAAACTTGATTACAATAATCTCTAGTACTATTACAAGCTAGATCTATTGTCACAATAACATGTCCCAACAGACTCCCCCTTGACAATAGCTCTAGCATCTATGTCTTCAAAAATGTCTTTGATCTTTACTTGTAAATTTTACTCCCAGCATACATCTTCAGTTTAATGCAAGTTTTAACCATCAGCTGATAATCTCTTCCTAAATCTCCCCAACCTTCAATAGCAGTGATCCTGTTCTTGTATAACATCAACAGATCATTCTTGGAAAGATTCACTAAGTGTCGATGATCATATATTCTCAAAAGTTCTTTTTCTCCATCTTCGACTTCATCATCAGCTTCAAAAACCACAGCTTCACCAGTTCCAGCTTCTACATGCCATCTCTTCATATTTCCCAAAATATCCTGAGGCATAAGCTTTAACGGTATCTGCTGTACGCACTTAACTGCTGGATAAATCTTTTTACGTAGTCGTCTTCCCGTTCTTTGACTTCTTTCTTTTAACTTAACAGTTTTTCTGACTCTTGGCTTAATTCTTTCAAACTTCATTGACCAACCCTCAGTCTTGATTACCCTTTCGACATATCTTCCATAAGGATCATTACTAGGGTTCTTCATTTCCATTCTAGCCAAGTCTCGTATTTCAAATCTAGGTAAAGAACTAAAAACTGAAAGCTTTCTTTCAAAGTATTGAACCACGTCATACCTTTTAATTGCAAAAAGCTTTAAATCTGCGTCATAATACCAACCGATTATACCTTTCTTAGGTACTCGCTTTCCAGTAATATCAATTTCTGATATCGCAGTCTTCACCTTTTTCTTCTTCTCCAAAGGCTTAAAGATCGGATTATCTTTATGACAATCAGGAAGATCTTCTTCAAAATCAGAATCAGTTGATTCATTCAGATATTCATCTAAATCTATAACTCTTTCTCCTTCTTCATCCTGAATAGTCACATTTGTCCTTGAAGGATTTATGATGTGTTCATCTATATTAGCATCAAGATCAACACCTTCAACTAATCCAATATTGACAACAGAAGTCCAATCTTCAGGAGGTACAAACTCACCTTCCTCTAGATCATAATCAACTTCCGCTTCAACTTCATCGACAATCTCAATATCAGAATCACTTTCAACATTCTTTTCTGTAATCATTTTAAATAACACGAATTAGATAATATAATATAAATTCTTTCATTGATTTCCCTGAATCAATCTAAGAATTTCCTTTATTTATCTTAATCGTATAATCACATTTAAACATTCTTATATAGTTTTAATTTGTTATAAAAACATCTCAAATTCAAATCTTATATAATTAATCTTATATAATTTTCACTTGTTATTTATAAAATCATAAGTCTAAATCTTTGATAAGCATCAAATAGATAGTATATTTTATAGTAATTTATCCCTATATTTATATACATTTTAGTGCATTTATATGAATTTAGATACTTATTTTGTTAATATTTGCATAGATGTATTTTAAAGTAGAGATTGAAGAAAAGGAACGAAAACAAGACAAAGATTGAAGAAAAAGAAGATTAAATGAAGACTCGAAGAAAATGTAGCTTAAACCTTGAAGAAATGAAGAAGATGGCTCAAAAGTGGAGTGATAACATCAATTAAGTGTTTTAAATGAAGCTTGGATGAAAGAAGCGGAAATTCGATCAAAAGCTGAAGAAAAGTGTAAATGCTGAATTTTCTGCGCGCTGTTAGTATTTTGACCATAAGTCTCTCATACGGAGTCCAAATGAGTTGATTCAAGCGGCTAAATTTAGCTAACACATAGGGCTACAACATATCAAAAATTCAGATTATTTAGATAAAAAATCAACTGCCGGTTGGGCTTTTCAACCGGCGGTTGGAACTGAAAATTCTAGAATCTGGTGGAAAATGAAGAGTTTGACTTGGAGACAAAGTAACCAACCACCGGTTGGACCTTCCAACCGCCGATTGGGACCGACTTTCAGCTATTATAAATAGAAAACACCTTCAATCTTTGAAAGATATCCCAATAACCTTAATAATTCGTATATTACGAATTAATAACCCCAAATTCAACTAGAAACACTTTCTAGGGGTTTTAGGAGCAATTTAGAGTCGCAGGTTCGCAAGGGTTTGTCTATGATCAAGCGTACGGAGCGTGGTTCACGGTTTTGGTTTGCGTATCTTATTCTTTATTTAATTTTGAATGTGTTTTATTATTGAATATTGATTATGATTATGTTTAACTTAATTATGAACTAATATTTATTGTATTTGCTTAGATATTATTGTTGGAACTATATTATTGAATATTATTATGCAAGAATTATGTGTTATATTATGTTAATGATCATAATTAACTGATTTATAGATAAACTTCACTAATTTTTTGGGTTTTTAAATTAAGTGATTATGTTTCATTAGATGTTAAGTAGCATTATAATTCAACCGACCCTGGAATTGCATCAATAATATGTTGATAGATCTTAATAAATAGTGATACTTTACATAACCTTTGACTGTATTGCTATATGAGAATTGTCATAACCTTTGAGGTTTTCTACATTAGTAAATCACAATAATAATAACCAACAATAAATAATCTAAGTAAATACATATTTATCTCTAATTGTTTACTATCCTTAGTTAATTGTTTTCTATTGAATTGGTTATAATTTAGTATTCTTAAATACGTTCATACGGAACTAAAAGGTATCCCCCTTATCTGTATATTGTATATTTCAATTGAATTATAAATTCTATTTTATTTATAACCACCATTCCCAGTGTTCGACTCGGACTTACTTAAAAGCTATATTATACGAACGGGTTATTCTTGCCTGGCTTGTGTGATATTATTATTTAAGTATTTCCATTTATTAAAACTTGTTATTTTAAACTCTAATCACACGACATCAATCTTATATCAACGTAACTTATATACTTACAAAACATTAATCTTTGAAAGATTATAAATAATATTACAATCAATCTAAGATTACAAAAGTATATCAGTTTCAAATACAAAATATAACTACTTCTCACCAGCTCCACTCCCACTAGCACCAGCACTAGCACCAATACCAGCAGACTCAGAATCCCCCTGAAGTGTAGCTTGCTCACTAGTCTTTGAAGGACCAGTCGGCTCACTATCTTTATTTGCACTGGGATCATCATCTCTGTCATGTCTCCTTTTCAGCTTCTGCTCATCTTCTTTGCACGCTGCCTTATAAACCCTAATCTCCCCCTGAGCTGACTGTTCATGATGTAAACTCAAAACAAGTTCTTCTAAGTTGTCAAGCTTCAGGCGTTGGGCAGTGCAGTCATCAAGCAGTGTGTTATGAATCTTCATCAATGTGCGATAAGACTCACTAACAGTGACCAACTGCTGTGCTAAAGAGAGATTCTCAGCTAACAACCGTGGAACCGATCCCGTCAATTTCTCTAACTCCTTTACCCTAGACTCCAAGGATGTAATCCTTTCAGCATCAGTCATAGGAGTTACTGGAATCGTCGATGGTCCAGGCGGTGTCACCGAAGCAAGAAAAGACTCACGAGTAAGCGGTGGAATGGCCTGAGACAAGGTAGTTGTAAGAAGGCCAGCTGCAAAACGACTCACTTTGGTCGTAGGAAACTGTGCAGAATGCACCAATTCCACAACCCCTTCTTTGATAGTCTGAGAAACCGATTCTTGTGTCGGTAACTCTGTCCTTAGCTCAGCCTATTAAGATAGATACAATTATATAAAGAAAAATAATTGTTACAGATTATTCTGTCTCAATTTCTTACATAATTATATAACACTTGTAGTACTAAACATTTATCTCATACCTCAGTCGGTACAGATACAGGTTTAGAAACCACCGGTGTTATCAACTCCACCTGTGATGTATCTTGAGAAACTGTTACAGAATTAACTGTCTCAGTTTAACTCCTGATAAACAACAAGTTAAAATTATCTAACTTTAAATTAAAAATTTACCATCTCTAATGGTCAAAGTCCTCGAACGCTTCCTGCGTTGAGAAATAAGAAGTGTATCCTCTTCCTCAGGACCTTCATCAAGAATACTGAAGTCTGGGTCGACTTCCTTAGCCTTCCTCTTCTCCTTCATAGCTGGATCTGGAATCATCCTAGATCGGTATCTAATATAACTAGCATCTGGAGGTGGAGAAGGAGTACTATCATCATCATCTGTAGCCGACTCACCATCACGGCCTCCAGATGGACCAACATCAGAATTATCAGGTGGTGCAACATAATTATCAATATCCCGTAAAATAGGATCAATAACATCATCATGCTGTACTAGCACCTCCTGCACAACCTGTGCAGCAACCTCAGCATCAACCTGTTGTCCCGGATGTTCTAAAACATCATCCAGAAGCTCTTGTGGATCTTTAGGAATAACCACATCAGCAACAGGTGCAGGTACCGCAGCAACAGACTCAACATCTAACCACCCATCATTGGCTGGAGCCACATAGTTCTCATCCAGAAGATATCCAAATAAATCAACCGCTTCCGGCTTCACTACGTCTGGACGTCTTGAGGAGTTGAGAAAACAAGCGTTGTATTTACGCAAGTTGACTCGATCAACAAATCGATCCGGAGCAACTGCTGGCATATCCGGAATGCAGTGACGAACAATGAGCATACAAAATCGTGGATAGATCAAAAACTTCGATCTAACAGCTCCAGTGATTTGACCGATAAAAGAACCGAAGATATAAGAAGAAAAACTGTATGGTTTGTTATAAACCAGTGACAGTAGCCCAGAAAATAACTGACGGATGATCTCATCGTATCCTCCCTTCTTGTTACCGAAGATCGTAACAATGATGTGGAATAAGAATCTCCACTGCCCTAAAATGAACGCCTTGATGAATTGACGTCCACGTCTGGGACCAGAATATCCCATTCTGCCCAAAGCTCCCTCGATAAAATCCGTCGAGTAAGCAGATGGACCAGCTTCCTGCTCTACAGTGCCTAATCGCAAAATCTGGCGTAGATCATCAGCAGAGAAGACAACGGGATGTTCATTAACCCGTGTTCGGACAACCGGAGGGTTAGCCGTATCATCGAACTCAATATTGTCCCAGAACTGGGTCAATATATTCTGAGATATAGAAGGTGACTCGGTAATGGCATATCTAATCCTGGATCGTGCCAAAAACGTCAAAATCTCAGTAAATCGCTCAACACCGCGTTCACTGGTGTCGAGACTCACCAGAATGTTGTTCCCAGATGCAAAAGCTCTATCTGCCATATCTATTATTATAAATAACACAAATGGCAATTAGCATTAACTAACAAACATTAGTTAATATAAACTCTAACGTATTATGATCGACTAATCATCAAACATCTAAGTTTACTATTAACTAACAATTTAATCTACAAACCTTAATTGAACAATCAAACAAAGTTAAATTTTCAATTATATTTGTTAAATTATATTACATTTGTTAGTTATAAAAGAAAGTTTGAGTAAATATACCGCCGATTAATTATCAGGACACGCCGCTCGACTTCGCTATGAGTCGGAAGATTTTCGATATTAATTAACCCAAAAGTTCTAAGTGATTACATATATTTAACTTATTAACAAAAGTTCATAAGTTTAATCATGTAATTAAAGGTTAACTTGTCAATTATTTGTAACCTCAAAGTCCTCAAATCGAAAACAAGTTATAACATATATTATGTAAACTAAATATCAATTAAATCAAACGTTTAGTTTACAAATCACATTTGAAAATGTTAAAAATTAAAATTAACAAAAGTCACTTCGCTTCGCAGGAATCCTATGCGAAGTGAAGTTCAGTTCGCAATGGTCAATAAAAGTCAACCATTACAACTCGCTTCGCCATTATTAGCTGCGAAATGAGTTTCATTTCGCAGAATAACCTGCGATCCGAGTTTTGACTTCGCTATATTGATCTACGATCCGAACCCAAATATTGGGTTTGCTTCGCTAGAATGCTATGCGATGTGAGTTGTCACTTCGCAGAAATGGTCTGCAATCCGAACTCAAATATTGAGTTCGCTTCGCAGATTCAATCTGCGATGCAAAGTCAAAGGTTGGATTCGCTTCGCAGAATGTAATCTGCGATCCGAATTCAAGTGATTTACTTCGCTTCGCAGGAGCGGATTGCGAAGTGAGTATGAATCTCTCTTTGCAGACGCAACTGTTGTGATATTCAAACTCAAACCCATGATCATGTAAATTTTAAAGCAAATAACTGATACAAACAGGTTCGTAATGGCTTGTAGATCATATGTTTATAGTTTTACGTTCTGTAATTCATCAATTAACGTATAATTTATGAAAAAGCAAACCGAAACCTTCGAAAACTCAAAACAAGCAATTACAAGTGAAATACTCGGTTAAAAATCACAAGGCATACCTCTTTAGATGCGTAATCAAAAGTTGTATGAGAAACACGAAGTGAAAATCCCTTCCTCTGTCTGGAAAATCGAAAATCAACCGAATAAGTGATTCGGTTCGCTTCGCAGATGTTCGTCTCGCAGGGGATTTGGTTTCGCTTCGCAGAATGTGTGGAAAGTGTGGGTTTGACTCGCTTGACTTGTCCATTTTATACTCTAAACTCACCTCGCAACGTTGACTGGTCAACTTCGCAGTTTTGACCAAAATTGCGATTTTAGCGTTAAATATAAATTGGAGTTTAATTAATTTTTACTAGTCAAACGTATTAACTTCCCATTGCATTTTTGTCACATTTATTCAAACACGGAGCGATAAAATTGTATTTAACTTAATTCCAAAGGATAACACAATCAATCCAAAACTTTATTGAATTATAATAAAATAGACTTTACAAAATAAAACTGTAAACAAAAATACTAAGCAAAAATAAATTCTATGCTTAACTGATTAAGAATTATCTGCTTAGGGATCATATTAGAAAGAATAAGCAAAACTTAATTAATTTTTAATAAGTCTAAGACGGTCGTTAATATTCATACCTCATGAAATTCATATAAGCACAATAAAATTACAACTATAACCAATAATAAACTTATATTTATAAAATTATATCTTATTTACCTTTATCCACATGATATAACACAATGTTGAAAAATAACTTAGAATTTCTTTAGAACTTATTCACTAAGGTGAATGTTCAAAGGTCATAGACAGATCAAGACGATTATCGATATTATGATCTACATAAACAAATTATACACAGATTTCTGAGCAAACTTTTTATTGTTAATGTGAACAGCATCTAGTGTTTTCTACTATACAATATATTGAGAAACTCAAGTACAACTCATAACACTGTATCCTATTTTTATAAGGTAGGAGTTACTAAATGATGTCCTTTAGAAGCATATAACTTACACTTGACACTTGATACTTTGTATCTTTCATATGTAAGGTAGAGGTTACTAAATGATGCCCTTTAGAGACATATAACTCACCTTGTAGTCTTAAAGACTTTGTATCTTTTTGTTTTTGTTTTAGATAACAGTGCATGGAAGTACTATCATTTAATAATTAAGACTTCAGTCATACATGGTATAGCAGTTTCACAAAAGATAAGACACATACATTTAGAATTTCTTAAATGCTCAGAAATCCTAGCATAATCTGCCTATCAATATATCGTATGATGAAGCTGACTAGACTAAAATTATTCTTATCACTTATGAAGTAAGAGACGGGTTATTATCAGTGGATATAGGTGTATAATAAGATAAATATAAGTCAAGTTCTAGTTAAAATCGTTATCTTAGAGTGACCTATAGGAATCTATTAACACATCATACTTAATACTTAAGATATTATTCTTAAGCTTATTCTCCTAATGTACTATCATCTCCCAAGTTTTTGCAAATAAAAACTTAAACAATTTCTAAAAGAACTACTGTTGTTCTTTTATTGGAGGCGATTCCCCTAAGGTAACAAGCAAATGAATGTCATACGCCTCCCCTTCCTTTTTATTTTATTTATTTTTTTTATTTTGAATAGAAAGACTTAAACTATTACTTTTCCTTTGGAAGACTAGTTATTCTGGATTCTTCATTCCGTTTAGTTGAACCAATGTCTCAAAACGATTCCTGTGAAAAGCTTTTGTGTACAAGTCTGCCAAGTTATCCAATGATGGAACCTTGACTAACTGTATAAGCTTCTTTTCAGCACAGTTTCTTATGAAATGATGATGAATATCAATGTGCTTTGTCTTGCTGTGCTTTACAGGATTATTAGTGATAGATATGGTGGATTCATTGTCAATCATCATTGGAGTGTTGGTTAAATTTAAACCATAATCTCTCATTTGCTGTTGAATCCACAACACTTGAGAACAGCAGCTGCCTGCAGCAACATACTCAGCTTCACATGTAGAAATGGCTATTGAGGTTTGCTTCTTGCACTGCCATGACACTGATCTTCCTCCAAGGAACTGACATCCACCAGTTGTGGACTTTCTATTCTGATTGCATCCTCCATAATCAGAATCAGTGTAAGTAATAAAATCCAAGTTTCCTCCAGTTGGATACCAAAGTCCCAGCTTCGGTTTCCCTCTTAGGTAACGAAAGATTCTTTTAACTGCTTGCATATGAGACTCTTTAGGTGAGGCTTGATATCTTTCACAGATACATACTGCAAACATTATATCCGGCCTGGATGCAGTGAGATACATTAGTGACCCAATCATGGCCCTATAAAGAGTAGGATCCACATCTTTGTCACTCGATATATCCGGTCCAAGTCCATGATTTTCTGGAATAGGAGTATGATATATGCGTGTTTCATCCATCTTAAAACGTTCTAACAGTTCATAGGTATACTTTGTTTGATGAATGAACATACCATCTTCTTTTTGATCAACTTCTAATCCTAAGAAGAAATTCAACTCTCCCATAGCAGACATTTCAAATCTTTTTCGCATGACTTTCTCAAATTCTTGACACATCTTTTCGTCAGAAGACCCAAAAATGATGTCATCAACATATACTTGAACGAGCAGAAAGTCATTCTTTTTCCATTTAACGAAAAGTGTACTATCAATTGAACCTCTTATAAATCCATTCTCAAGAAGGTACTTTGATAGTGTCTCATACCATGCCCTGGGTGCTTGATGTAATCCATATAGAGCCTTATTCAAGCGATATACTCTATCTGGATAATCTGGATCAACAAACCCTGGTGGTTGAGAGACATACACAAATTCTTGTACTTTGCCATACAAAAAGGCACTGTTAACATCCAACTGATACACTCTAATTTCCTTGTAAGTTGCAAATGATAAGAATACCCTTATTGCTTCAAGCTTAGCAACAGGTGCAAACACTTCGTTGTAATCTATTCCTTCTTCTTGATTGAATCCCTGGACCACTAAACGAGCTTTATTGCGAGTAACAATTCCCCGATCGTCTCTTTTGCACTTAAAGACCCATTTAGTTCCAATAGGATACTCACCAGAAGGTAAGTCAACTAGCTCCCATACATTCAGTTTTTTAAACTGAGTCAATTCTTCTTGCATAGCTTCTACCCACGAGTTTTCTTTTAATGCTAGTTGAACATTTTTAGGTTCAACTTGTGAGATAAAGCATGCATAAAGACATTTATTTGTAATCCCATTTTCTTTAATTGAAACGTATAAGCTAGTATATTCAGAAGTTCTAGCTTTAGCTTGACTCCTGGCTAACATTGGAAGGTTTTGATCACCAATGATATTTTCCACAGGATGATTCCTACTTGTTCTAGTCACAGTTACAGGCTCAATAGGTATCTCATCATCCAAATTGGTACCAATCTCTTCCAATGGTGGCATATCCTCATCAGTACTGTACATCTCATCAGAAGTTATTCTTTCCCTCAATTCCCTTGTAGGAGTAAAGATATTATCTAATACCCTTTGAGTAACTTCTGGTAACTTGTCTTGCTCTTGAGGTTTATCCACTGATGGCTCTTTTGAAGTACTAGCCGAGTGATTATTTGCAGACGTCCCATATGTAGAAGCATTCGATGTATGTGTCAGGTCTGTATCCCCGTCACCGTACAATAAATGCTCTGGGATTTCTGAATTAACCACATAGTCACTTATAGGGACTTTAAATGACTTAAACAGACCTGAATAATCGAATTGCCAATCTAATCCCTTGTGTTTGTCATGAGTATAACTTGTAACTTCAATGTTGAAGACAGTTTCCACACGACCACTGACTTTATTGAAAACCGTCTTGTTTGGTGAATTAGGAATATAACCTAGGAAATATCCTTCGTCAGCCTTTTCCCCAAACTTAGGTTGATTGTTAGTCTTCAAAAGTGTGCATGAGACACCAAAGGGCTCAAATCACTTCAAATTAGGTTTCTTTTTGTTCAGAAGTTCATAACAAGTCTTGTTATGTTTCTTAACAGTTAGAACCCTATTCAAGACATGACATGCTGTATTCACTGCTTCTGCCCAAAAGATGACAGGAAGCCCTGAATCTGCAAGCATGGTTCTTGCTGCCTCAATAAGAGTTCTATTCTTCCTTTCAGCAACACCATTTTGCTGTGGTTCATAAGGTGCACTGAATTGATGTTGAATTCCTTTACTTAAGCAATAGACATTCAACGTAGAATTTTTGAACTCTGTACCATTATCACTACGAATTCTCTTAACTCTCGTGTTATAGACATTCTCTACTAAATCTAAGAATTCCATACACATTCCTGGAGTTTCATCCTTAGATTTCAAAAAGAACACCCATGAGAATCTAGAGAAATCATCTATAACAACCAGACAATACCATTTGCCACCTATGCTTCTTTTGCTTATTGGGCCAAAGAGATCCATATGTAGCAATTCAAATGGCAAGGATATAGAGTTTTCTGTTTTGGACTTGTGTGGTTTCTTATGTTGTTTTCCTTTCAAACAAGAAACACACCTATCTTCAAACTCAAAACGTTTCTGTGGCACACCCAGAACTAAACCATTTTTGGTTATGTAATTCATTTTACGAAAGTTCAAATGTGCCATTCTCCTATGCCATAGAATAGAATCTGCTTCAGAAGGCTTGGATAATAGACATGTAGACTCCATTGAAGTATTTGGAGCACCCATGTTAATAGCATAGATGTTCTTCTTCCTTGGTGCCCTCATTAATATCCAATCTTCGGGAATAACAAATCCCGGCTTCAGGACTAAGGCTTCCTTTTCATTAAAATGAACTGGATGACCTTTATCACAGACCTGGGAAACACTCACCAAGTTGTGAGTTAGTTCTTCAACATAATTCACATCTTCAAGAGTCAAAGTTCCATTTGAAACTTTTCCTTTTCCCGTAATCACTCCTCCTTTATCCCCAGCGAAATTCACTCGCTGTTTTAAACCACCTTTAAAGTCTTTCAGTAGACTTCTTTCTCCTGTCATGTGTCTTGAGCATCCACTGTCTACATACCACCAGCTGTCTTTGTTCACAGTTTGCTCCTGCACATGACATGTTGCACACAGTTAGTTTTCAAGAGGGACCCAAGCCATTACGGTCTTGGGTTGTCCCTAATCATCTACAATATGAACTTCCTTAAAATAACCATAACTGTTCCCATCGGGAGTCTTGGTGACATTTACTGGAGGTTGAGATTGTTGATGATTTATAGTCTTATGCCTGTGAGGAGAGTGAGTGGAAAACCTCCTAGGCATTTGACTGTTTTGTTGTGCATGAGAGGTAGAACCATTCTCATATTGACTATGGTTTCTACTTGGTGTTCTAAACCTTGAGGGTGTCTTATCTCTAGATTTATTGACAGAATTATTACTTTGAGAATAAGGTCTCTTAGGTTTAGGTGGAGAGACACTACTAGTGTTGTCTCTCTTCAACATGTTCACAGGTTTGCTTCCCAAACCAGGTTTAGCACTAGGCCTGTCTACATGTTTTGGTTTCTCGTTATTCACAGGCTTATGAATTGCTTCCAACTTCTTATTAGGATAACAAGAAGCCACATGCCCCTTTTGATGGCATTTGAAGCAAGACATCTGCCTACGTGACTTAACATCTTTTGCCTTAGTTTCAATCTGAGTCTTAGATACTAAAGGTGAATCATTATGTTCTTTAATAAGCTTATCATCTACTTTGGCATCATTCAGCATTCCACCCGATACAAATTGTACATTGGTGAAACCTGCTATCTTACCAATTTTAGATGATTGTTCTTTAGGAACATCCTTCTGTATCTTAGAGACATCAGATTCTACGGGTACATTAACATTAGAATTAGCAGTTGCATCAATCATTTCTAGGTCAACATTAGTAGTAGTATAATTAGCATTAAAAGGCGGAGGTACATCACTATAGCCTAAGCCAGTCTTGTCCTTTACACTACGTTGAGCATCAATTATATTGTCCATAGTTAGAGAAGAAGTTCTATAACTTTCAAACTTACTATTAAGCTCAACTAACTTGACCTTAGATTCAGCTAATTCTTTGTCCTTGTCAGCTATTCCTTGATTTAAGTCCTTTAGGTTTAAATAAAGACCATTTATTGTCACAGATTGTTCATTTATTGTATTCCTAAGTACAGTCTTGTCAGATGTGTCGGACTTAATCTATTTCTTAAGGTCTAGCTTGTCCTCACTTAATCTACGTACATCAATTTTGGCCAGTTCTAGTTCAGATGTTAAAGCCTTATGTGATTCAGCAAAGACATTAACCTGGGCTCGTAAACTAGTCACTAACTGACATACATCTATAAGTGTAGGAACATCAAGACATACCCGTTTCTTTTCAGTTTGGAGTTCAGCCATTTGTGCAACAAAGTCTTCTGGACATAGATCTTCAGTTGATCCCAAGTCCAACACATCATCTTCAACTGCCAGCACCTTCAAATCAGGAATCTTCATTTGATAATCCTCAGCAGTAGGCATGTAAGATGGTGTCTCCTCAGTCAGAACTAGATCTTCAATTTCAGCCATTAGAGCTTCTTCAGACAAAGCTCTCCAGTCATAAGAACCATCCAGTTGTTGAATGACCAAGGCTTTAGAAGACAGAGAAGCACTTGGTTTTTCTGGATTTGCAGATTTCTCAGTTTTGGATCCTTGACATTCCCTAGCAAAATGTCCATAACCTTGATAGTTAAAACATTTTACTTTGGATTTATCAAACCCAACTTTATTTCCCACCATCTTTCTTCCAGTACGCTTTAAGAAATTTTTAACTCTCCTTGACACCATAGCAAGTTGCCACTGGAGATCCATTTCTTCTAAGTCGTCGGGGTCTATCTGATCATAATCCTCATCAAAAGTAGCTGGATCATTGATCTTACCCTGGATGTAATTTTCATATGAAGCAACAAATAAAGCAAGAACTGAAAGTTGTTGTTCAGCGGATTTCACACTCATGGGCATTTTGTGATGCTCTTGAGTTGACTTCCCAGTTGTCTTGCTTTTTGCTTCACCACCAGATGAGCTTATAAAGCATAAGTCTTCAGATAATATTTCACCAGTTACTCCAGTATCACCAACTAGTAAAGCAGTGGTCGAACTGGAAGAACTGTTAGAGATAGTTTTTTTTTCCATGATAAAGCCCAGGATCCTGTACCTGATCAGGATCAGTATCTCTAGATCTTTTTGTGAAATCATATCCACGGAGCTTGTCAATTGCCTGCTCCAAAGACATAGCTGCATAACGCTCATCGTTATCTTTATGCATAACTCCATACATTTCCCATTTCGAAGGAAGACCCTCAATAAACTTGTCAGTCTTCTCCGTATTAGAATAGGTAATGCCGTGGTCATCTAGCTCACTTAACAGATGGTAATATTGGGTGGTATATGCATCAAGATCTTCACCTTTCATAGCTTTGAAAACTATGAATTGTTTCTTTAACAGATTACATCTACCTGCCTTAACTTGAGGACTTCCATCACACCTTTTCTATAGAGCTTCCCATAGCTCTTTAGCGGTATGAAAAGACTTCAACTGATGGTTGATTTCTTTTGAAAGACTCATTTTAATTGAAGAATGAGCTTTATTCTCAATTTGATAATCCTTCTTTTCTTCATCACTCATTTGAGTATAGGTAAGTGCTATTGTCTTACTACCAACCTTAGCAGAAGGTGCAGTATATCCATTCTTAATGCACATCCAAATAGACAAGTCATGGAATCGACAGTGTGATTCAAATCGGTCTTTCCATCCATAGTAGTCTTCAAGTCGGAGCAATTTAGGTGGAACATTAGATTTCCCAACCTCATGATCTATCTCAATCATCTTACTTATGTCAGACATTGTTGCAAATTCCAGAAATTAACAAATAAGTTGAATGCTCAGATCGCAGGAACTCAGTTCGCAGAATGAACTCAGTTCGCAGGGGAGAACTCAGTTCGCAGAAAGAACTCAGTTCGCAGGGGAGAACTCAGTTCGCAGAGAAGAACTCAGTTCGCTTCACAACTCAGTTCGCAGAACAAACTCAAATCGCAGAATCTCAGTTCGCCAATTCAGTTCGCTTCGCAACTCAGTTCGCAGAATCAGCTGAAAACCCCCAAAAATGAAAATGTTAGGTTTTTGAATGTCTAAACCCTAAGATTACGGACGTAAACAAACCCAAAAACTTCCAGAGTATGATTTTGATCGTTTTTACGCAACAAATTACGTACCAACAATCCCAAATCAATCGTTATTATCCGAATAACCTCGAACCTATGCGTATCTAGCCGTAAGCTCTGATACCAATTGTAAGTCCATATGTATTAGGATCGATAACGAGGTTATCTTTAGGTATTAAGGTGCGGAATCCCTTAATACGATGTTTACGGATTGTAAAAGGTTTATTTCACAAATATTAGTGAAATCAATTACTATTAGCTTTGTACTGATTAAAACCAATGTTTATCTATCAATACCTAGCTCTTAGTATGCTTAGAATGTCTCTGGAAACACAGAAATTTCGTATGGTATTATGGCCAAAGTTATTTGGTTTCAAACCTAATTTGTTTATAAACTCGTCTCGGTTCGCAACTTATGGGCTTTGCGATCCGACTCGGTTTGCAGCCCAAGTTGGCCCAGCGAAACCAGTTAGTTCGCCTCGCAGACCTGCCCTGCGAACCCAACTCAGTTCGCATCGCAGGTTCTTGGTCAACCTTGGTCAACATTTTTCAGTATTTAACATTTAACTCTAAAATGTTTACCAACCGATATATTCATTACAATTCAAAACCAATTTACAAACTTGATTACAATAATCTCTAGTACTATTACAAGTTAGATCTGTTGTCACAATAACATGTCCCAACAATTTTTCAGCACTTTGAAATTTACTTAAAATGGGCACCAAATGATGATAATTAATTAATATGATATTAAACCAATGCAAGAACGGTTAACACACATTTTTATGAGTATATAAATGAATCGAAACATAATAATAATATTTTTGAGAATTATTATTACACACCGTCATCAACGGGCCGTACATGTTTTTAAAACTACAAAACTAAACGATAAATGAATACTTGGACATAATTAGTTGAGTAGACAACTAGCCTAGATGGTCTTGCGAGGCATCGACATACTTATTAAATCTCATACGTTTAGGGCATTAGGAGATTTCGGATTAGACTTGGGCTTTAGGCTTTGCTAGCACTCGCGCTTTACTTAACTCTACAGGTGAGTTCACAGCCCCTACTTTTACTGTTTTAACTGCTTTTGAACAGGGGGTGGAAAACATAGTCAACGCTTTTGCTACGTGAGTAAACTTTTATATAACTGTTGTGATATACATTGTGCTAAATATTTGTGACTGCGGTCAAACGATTATAACTATTATTTATGAAATGGGATTTCATACGAAAACTAAATTGGGAATACGCTGGAGAATGACTAGCAACGCTTCTACGAAACTGATTGGGTAACTGATGGGTCCTTCTGACATGGACCAGATCCTACAAACGAATATTTTATTTTATATTATTGAAATAATATACGTTATGTAAACGTTTGATTTTAAACGTAACCAAACACAAGAAAAGCAAAACAACTAAGAAACTAGAATACGCAAAGCCGAGACCCAATTTGGGTCGACCCAGACCGACGGACCCAAACCGACCCATGACCCACCCTTTTAACCTCACTTTTCCCCATTGTTCATTTCATTTTACATACACACCTTCACACAATTTCTCTCATATCTCTTTACTTCACCCCATCCTTCTCTCATTCTAAAAACTGAAATCAGTGACACCACCACCACCACCAATCGTTCATCATCATCATCAAGAACAAGCCCAAGGATCATCATCATCTTCCTCATCTTCTCCATCTTCATTTTCATCAAAAAGTAAGGTTTTACTCACTCTCTCTCTAGAAATTGTTTCTCTTTCTAGAAATTACTTAGATATTGTGAATATAAATGTTAGAAGCTTTTTATAACATCAAAACGCCCAAAAATCGAACAAAAACTCATTTTTGAAGCTTAAAATTGCTGAACAGCCAATTTCGCGAGCTGAGATCCAATCTCGGTTCGCAGTGCAATCTTGGTTTGCACCGTGAACTCGGTTCGCAGTGCAATATCGGTTCGCACAGCAAACTCGGTTCGCAGTGCAATCTCAGTTCGGTTTGCGGACTCGTTTTGCAGTGCAATCTCGGTTCGGTTCGCGGACTCGATTCGCAGTGCAATCTCGGTTCGCAGTGCAATCTTGGTTCGCAGTGCAATCTCGGTTCGCGGTCAACCCTAGTCAACATTTTTGTAAGTCCGTATGTATTAGGATCGATAACAAGGTTATATTTAGGTATTAAGGTGCGGAATCCCTTAATACGATGTTTACGGATTGTAAACGTTTTATTTCACAAATATTAGGGAAATCAATTACTATTAGATTTGTACTGATTAAAACCAATTTTTATTTATCAATACCTAGCTCTTAGTATGCTTAGAATGTCTCTGGAAACACAGAAATTTCGTATGGTATTATGGCCAAAGTTAATTAGGTTTCAAACCTAATTTGTTTATAAACTCATCTCGGTTCGCAACTTATGGGCTCTGCGATCCGACTCGGTTCGCAGCCCAAGTTAGCCCAGCGAAACCAGTTAGTTCGCCTCGCAGACCTGCCCTGCGAACCCAACTCAGTTCGCATCGTAGGTTCTTGGTCAACCTTGGTCAACATTTTTCAGTATTTAACATTTAACTCTAAAATGTTTACCAATCGATATATTCATTACAATTCAAAACCACTTTACAAACTTGATTACAATAATCTCTAGTACTATTACAAGCTAGATCTATTGTCACAATAACATGTCCCAACAGACTCCCCCTTGACAATAGCTCTAGCATCTATGTCTTCAAAAATGTCTTTGATCTTTACTTGTAAATTTTACTCCCAGCATACATCTTCAGTTTAATGCAAGTTTTAACCATCAGCTGATAATCTCTTCCTAAATCTCCCCAACCTTCAATAGCAGTGATCCTGTTCTTGTATAACATCAACAGATCATTCTTGGAAAGATTCACTAAGTGTCGATGATCATATATTCTCAAAAGTTCTTTTTCTCCATCTTCGACTTCATCATCAGCTTCAAAAACCACAGCTTCACCAGTTCCAGCTTCTACATGCCATCTCTTCATATTTCCCAAAATATCCTGAGGCATAAGCTTTAACGGTATCTGCTGTACGCACTTAACTGCTGGATAAATCTTTTTACGTAGTCGTCTTCCCGTTCTTTGACTTCTTTCTTTTAACTTAACAGTTTTTCTGACTCTTGGCTTAATTCTTTCAAACTTCATTGACCAACCCTCAGTCTTGATTACCCTTTCGACATATCTTCCATAAGGATCATTACTAGGGTTCTTCATTTCCATTCTAGCCAAGTCTCGTATTTCAAATCTAGGTAAAGAACTAAAAACTGAAAGCTTTCTTTCAAAGTATTGAACCACGTCATACCTTTTAATTGCAAAAAGCTTTAAATCTGCGTCATAATACCAACCGATTATACCTTTCTTAGGTACTCGCTTTCCAGTAATATCAATTTCTGATATCGCAGTCTTCACCTTTTTCTTCTTCTCCAAAGGCTTAAAGATCGGATTATCTTTATGACAATCAGGAAGATCTTCTTCAAAATCAGAATCAGTTGATTCATTCAGATATTCATCTAAATCTATAACTCTTTCTCCTTCTTCATCCTGAATAGTCACATTTGTCCTTGAAGGATTTATGATGTGTTCATCTATATTAGCATCAAGATCAACACCTTCAACTAATCCAATATTGACAACAGAAGTCCAATCTTCAGGAGGTACAAACTCACCTTCCTCTAGATCATAATCAACTTCCGCTTCAACTTCATCGACAATCTCAATATCAGAATCACTTTCAACATTCTTTTCTGTAATCATTTTAAATAACACGAATTAGATAATATAATATAAATTCTTTCATTGATTTCCCTGAATCAATCTAAGAATTTCCTTTATTTATCTTAATCGTATAATCACATTTAAACATTCTTATATAGTTTTAATTTGTTATAAAAACATCTCAAATTCAAATCTTATATAATTAATCTTATATAATTTTCACTTGTTATTTATAAAATCATAAGTCTAAATCTTTGATAAGCATCAAATAGATAGTATATTTTATAGTAATTTATCCCTATATTTATATACATTTTAGTGCATTTATATGAATTTAGATACTTATTTTGTTAATATTTGCATAGATGTATTTTAAAGTAGAGATTGAAGAAAAGGAACGAAAACAAGACAAAGATTGAAGAAAAAGAAGATTAAATGAAGACTCGAAGAAAATGTAGCTTAAACCTTGAAGAAATGAAGAAGATGGCTCAAAAGTGGAGTGATAACATCAATTAAGTGTTTTAAATGAAGCTTGGATGAAAGAAGCGGAAATTCGATCAAAAGCTGAAGAAAAGTGTAAATGCTGAATTTTCTGCGCGCTGTTAGTATTTTGACCATAAGTCTCTCATACGGAGTCCAAATGAGTTGATTCAAGCGGCTAAATTTAGCTAACACATAGGGCTACAACATATCAAAAATTCAGATTATTTAGATAAAAAATCAACTGCCGGTTGGGCTTTTCAACCGGCGGTTGGAACTGAAAATTCTAGAATCTGGTGGAAAATGAAGAGTTTGACTTGGAGACAAAGTAACCAACCACCGGTTGGACCTTCCAACCGCCGATTGGGACCGACTTTCAGCTATTATAAATAGAAAACACCTTCAATCTTTGAAAGATATCCCAATAACCTTAATAATTCGTATATTACGAATTAATAACCCCAAATTCGACTAGAAACACTTTCTAGGGGTTTTAGGAGCAATTTAGAGTCGCAGGTTCGCAAGGGTTTGTCTATGATCAAGCGTACGGAGCGTGGTTCACGGTTTTGGTTTGCGTATCTTATTCTTTATTTAATTTTGAATGTGTTTTATTATTGAATATTGATTATGATTATGTTTAACTTAATTATGAACTAATATTTATTGTATTTGCTTAGATATTATTGTTGGAACTATATTATTGAATATTATTATGCAAGAATTATGTGTTATATTATGTTAATGATCATAATTAACTGATTTATAGATAAACTTCACTAATTTTTTGGGTTTTTAAATTAAGTGATTATGTTTCATTAGATGTTAAGTAGCATTATAATTCAACCGACCCTGGAATTGCATCAATAATATGTTGATAGATCTTAATAAATAGTGATACTTTACATAACCTTTGACTGTATTGCTATATGAGAATTGTCATAACCTTTGAGGTTTTCTACATTAGTAAATCACAATAATAATAACCAACAATAAATAATCTAAGTAAATACATATTTATCTCTAATTGTTTACTATCCTTAGTTAATTGTTTTCTATTGAATTGGTTATAATTTAGTATTCTTAAATACGTTCATACGGAACTAAAAGGTATCCCCCTTATCTGTATATTGTATATTTCAATTGAATTATAAATTCTATTTTATTTATAACCACCATTCCCAGTGTTCGACTCGGACTTACTTAAAAGCTATATTATACGAACGGGTTATTCTTGCCTGGCTTGTGTGATATTATTATTTAAGTATTTCCATTTATTAAAACTTGTTATTTTAAACTCTAATCACACGACATCAATCTTATATCAACGTAACTTATATACTTACAAAACATTAATCTTTGAAAGATTATAAATAATATTACAATCAATCTAAGATTACAAAAGTATATCAGTTTCAAATACAAAATATAACTACTTCTCACCAGCTCCACTCCCACTAGCACCAGCACTAGCACCAATACCAGCAGACTCAGAATCCCCCTGAAGTGTAGCTTGCTCACTAGTCTTTGAAGGACCAGTCGGCTCACTATCTTTATTTGCACTGGGATCATCATCTCTGTCATGTCTCCTTTTCAGCTTCTGCTCATCTTCTTTGCACGCTGCCTTATAAACCCTAATCTCCCCCTGAGCTGACTGTTCATGATGTAAACTCAAAACAAGTTCTTCTAAGTTGTCAAGCTTCAGGCGTTGGGCAGTGCAGTCATCAAGCAGTGTGTTATGAATCTTCATCAATGTGCGATAAGACTCACTAACAGTGACCAACTGCTGTGCTAAAGAGAGATTCTCAGCTAACAACCGTGGAACCGATCCCGTCAATTTCTCTAACTCCTTTACCCTAGACTCCAAGGATGTAATCCTTTCAGCATCAGTCATAGGAGTTACTGGAATCGTCGATGGTCCAGGCGGTGTCACCGAAGCAAGAAAAGACTCACGAGTAAGCGGTGGAATGGCCTGAGACAAGGTAGTTGTAAGAAGGCCAGCTGCAAAACGACTCACTTTGGTCGTAGGAAACTGTGCAGAATGCACCAATTCCACAACCCCTTCTTTGATAGTCTGAGAAACCGATTCTTGTGTCGGTAACTCTGTCCTTAGCTCAGCCTATTAAGATAGATACAATTATATAAAGAAAAATAATTGTTACAGATTATTCTGTCTCAATTTCTTACATAATTATATAACACTTGTAGTACTAAACATTTATCTCATACCTCAGTCGGTACAGATACAGGTTTAGAAACCACCGGTGTTATCAACTCCACCTGTGATGTATCTTGAGAAACTGTTACAGAATTAACTGTCTCAGTTTAACTCCTGATAAACAAGTTAAAATTATCTAACTTTAAATTAAAAATTTACCATCTCTAATGGTCAAAGTCCTCGAACGCTTCCTGCGTTGAGAAATAAGAAGTGTATCCTCTTCCTCAGGACCTTCATCAAGAATACTGAAGTCTGGGTCGACTTCCTTAGCCTTCCTCTTCTCCTTCATAGCTGGATCTGGAATCATCCTAGATCGGTATCTAATATAACTAGCATCTGGAGGTGGAGAAGGAGTACTATCATCATCATCTGTAGCCGACTCACCATCACGGCCTCCAGATGGACCAACATCAGAATTATCAGGTGGTGCAACATAATTATCAATATCCCGTAAAATAGGATCAATAACATCATCATGCTGTACTAGCACCTCCTGCACAACCTGTGCAGCAACCTCAGCATCAACCTGTTGTCCCGGATGTTCTAAAACATCATCCAGAAGCTCTTGTGGATCTTTAGGAATAACCACATCAGCAACAGGTGCAGGTACCGCAGCAACAGACTCAACATCTAACCACCCATCATTGGCTGGAGCCACATAGTTCTCATCCAGAAGATATCCAAATAAATCAACCGCTTCCGGCTTCACTACGTCTGGACGTCTTGAGGAGTTGAGAAAACAAGCGTTGTATTTACGCAAGTTGACTCGATCAACAAATCGATCCGGAGCAACTGCTGGCATATCCGGAATGCAGTGACGAACAATGAGCATACAAAATCGTGGATAGATCAAAAACTTCGATCTAACAGCTCCAGTGATTTGACCGATAAAAGAACCGAAGATATAAGAAGAAAAACTGTATGGTTTGTTATAAACCAGTGACAGTAGCCCAGAAAATAACTGACGGATGATCTCATCGTATCCTCCCTTCTTGTTACCGAAGATCGTAACAATGATGTGGAATAAGAATCTCCACTGCCCTAAAATGAACGCCTTGATGAATTGACGTCCACGTCTGGGACCAGAATATCCCATTCTGCCCAAAGCTCCCTCGATAAAATCCGTCGAGTAAGCAGATGGACCAGCTTCCTGCTCTACAGTGCCTAATCGCAAAATCTGGCGTAGATCATCAGCAGAGAAGACAACGGGATGTTCATTAACCCGTGTTCGGACAACCGGAGGGTTAGCCGTATCATCGAACTCAATATTGTCCCAGAACTGGGTCAATATATTCTGAGATATAGAAGGTGACTCGGTAATGGCATATCTAATCCTGGATCGTGCCAAAAACGTCAAAATCTCAGTAAATCGCTCAACACCGCGTTCACTGGTGTCGAGACTCACCAGAATGTTGTTCCCAGATGCAAAAGCTCTATCTGCCATATCTATTATTATAAATAACACAAATGGCAATTAGCATTAACTAACAAACATTAGTTAATATAAACTCTAACGTATTATGATCGACTAATCATCAAACATCTAAGTTTACTATTAACTAACAATTTAATCTACAAACCTTAATTGAACAATCAAACAAAGTTAAATTTTCAATTATATTTGTTAAATTATATTACATTTGTTAGTTATAAAAGAAAGTTTGAGTAAATATACCGCCGATTAATTATCAGGACACGCCGCTCGACTTCGCTATGAGTCGGAAGATTTTCGATATTAATTAACCCAAAAGTTCTAAGTGATTACATATATTTAACTTATTAACAAAAGTTCATAAGTTTAATCATGTAATTAAAGGTTAACTTGTCAATTATTTGTAACCTCAAAGTCCTCAAATCGAAAACAAGTTATAACATATATTATGTAAACTAAATATCAATTAAATCAAACGTTTAGTTTACAAATCACATTTGAAAATGTTAAAAATTAAAATTAACAAAAGTCACTTCGCTTCGCAGGAATCCTATGCGAAGTGAAGTTCAGTTCGCAATGGTCAATAAAAGTCAACCATTACAACTCGCTTCGCCATTATTAGCTGCGAAATGAGTTTCATTTCGCAGAATAACCTGCGATCCGAGTTTTGACTTCGCTATATTGATCTACGATCCGAACCCAAATATTGGGTTTGCTTCGCTAGAATGCTATGCGATGTGAGTTGTCACTTCGCAGAAATGGTCTGCAATCCGAACTCAAATATTGAGTTCGCTTCGCAGATTCAATCTGCGATGCAAAGTCAAAGGTTGGATTCGCTTCGCAGAATGTAATCTGCGATCCGAATTCAAGTGATTTACTTCGCTTCGCAGGAGCGGATTGCGAAGTGAGTATGAATCTCTCTTTGCAGACGCAACTGTTGTGATATTCAAACTCAAACCCATGATCATGTAAATTTTAAAGCAAATAACTGATACAAACAGGTTCGTAATGGCTTGTAGATCATATGTTTATAGTTTTACGTTCTGTAATTCATCAATTAACGTATAATTTATGAAAAAGCAAACCGAAACCTTCGAAAACTCAAAACAAGCAATTACAAGTGAAATACTCGGTTAAAAATCACAAGGCATACCTCTTTAGATGCGTAATCAAAAGTTGTATGAGAAACACGAAGTGAAAATCCCTTCCTCTGTCTGGAAAATCGAAAATCAACCGAATAAGTGATTCGGTTCGCTTCGCAGATGTTCGTCTCGCAGGGGATTTGGTTTCGCTTCGCAGAATGTGTGGAAAGTGTGGGTTTGACTCGCTTGACTTGTCCATTTTATACTCTAAACTCACCTCGCAACGTTGACTGGTCAACTTCGCAGTTTTGACCAAAATTGCGATTTTAGCGTTAAATATAAATTGGAGTTTAATTAATTTTTACTAGTCAAACGTATTAACTTCCCATTGCATTTTTGTCACATTTATTCAAACACGGAGCGATAAAATTGTATTTAACTTAATTCCAAAGGATAACACAATCAATCCAAAACTTTATTGAATTATAATAAAATAGACTTTACAAAATAAAACTGTAAACAAAAATACTAAGCAAAAATAAATTCTATGCTTAACTGATTAAGAATTATCTGCTTAGGGATCATATTAGAAAGAATAAGCAAAACTTAATTAATTTTTAATAAGTCTAAGACGGTCGTTAATATTCATACCTCATGAAATTCATATAAGCACAATAAAATTACAACTATAACCAATAATAAACTTATATTTATAAAATTATATCTTATTTACCTTTATCCACATGATATAACACAATGTTGAAAAATAACTTAGAATTTCTTTAGAACTTATTCACTAAGGTGAATGTTCAAAGGTCATAGACAGATCAAGACGATTATCGATATTATGATCTACATAAACAAATTATACACAGATTTCTGAGCAAACTTTTTATTGTTAATGTGAACAGCATCTAGTGTTTTCTACTATACAATATATTGAGAAACTCAAGTACAACTCATAACACTGTATCCTATTTTTATAAGGTAGGAGTTACTAAATGATGTCCTTTAGAAGCATATAACTTACACTTGACACTTGATACTTTGTATCTTTCATATGTAAGGTAGAGGTTACTAAATGATGCCCTTTAGAGACATATAACTCACCTTGTAGTCTTAAAGACTTTGTATCTTTTTGTTTTTGTTTTAGATAACAGTGCATGGAAGTACTATCATTTAATAATTAAGACTTCAGTCATACATGGTATAGCAGTTTCACAAAAGATAAGACACATACATTTAGAATTTCTTAAATGCTCAGAAATCCTAGCATAATCTGCCTATCAATATATCGTATGATGAAGCTGACTAGACTAAAATTATTCTTATCACTTATGAAGTAAGAGACGGGTTATTATCAGTGGATATAGGTGTATAATAAGATAAATATAAGTCAAGTTCTAGTTAAAATCGTTATCTTAGAGTGACCTATAGGAATCTATTAACACATCATACTTAATACTTAAGATATTATTCTTAAGCTTATTCTCCTAATGTACTATCATCTCCCAAGTTTTTGCAAATAAAAACTTAAACAATTTCTAAAAGAACTACTGTTGTTCTTTTATTGGAGGCGATTCCCCTAAGGTAACAAGCAAATGAATGTCATACGCCTCCCCTTCCTTTTTATTTTATTTATTTTTTTTATTTTGAATAGAAAGACTTAAACTATTACTTTTCCTTTGGAAGACTAGTTATTCTGGATTCTTCATTCCGTTTAGTTGAACCAATGTCTCAAAACGATTCCTGTGAAAAGCTTTTGTGTACAAGTCTGCCAAGTTATCCAATGATGGAACCTTGACTAACTGTATAAGCTTCTTTTCAGCACAGTTTCTTATGAAATGATGATGAATATCAATGTGCTTTGTCTTGCTGTGCTTTACAGGATTATTAGTGATAGATATGGTGGATTCATTGTCAATCATCATTGGAGTGTTGGTTAAATTTAAACCATAATCTCTCATTTGCTGTTGAATCCACAACACTTGAGAACAGCAGCTGCCTGCAGCAACATACTCAGCTTCACATGTAGAAATGGCTATTGAGGTTTGCTTCTTGCACTGCCATGACACTGATCTTCCTCCAAGGAACTGACATCCACCAGTTGTGGACTTTCTATTCTGATTGCATCCTCCATAATCAGAATCAGTGTAAGTAATAAAATCCAAGTTTCCTCCAGTTGGATACCAAAGTCCCAGCTTCGGTTTCCCTCTTAGGTAACGAAAGATTCTTTTAACTGCTTGCATATGAGACTCTTTAGGTGAGGCTTGATATCTTTCACAGATACATACTGCAAACATTATATCCGGCCTGGATGCAGTGAGATACATTAGTGACCCAATCATGGCCCTATAAAGAGTAGGATCCACATCTTTGTCACTCGATATATCCGGTCCAAGTCCATGATTTTCTGGAATAGGAGTATGATATATGCGTGTTTCATCCATCTTAAAACGTTCTAACAGTTCATAGGTATACTTTGTTTGATGAATGAACATACCATCTTCTTTTTGATCAACTTCTAATCCTAAGAAGAAATTCAACTCTCCCATAGCAGACATTTCAAATCTTTTTCGCATGACTTTCTCAAATTCTTGACACATCTTTTCGTCAGAAGACCCAAAAATGATGTCATCAACATATACTTGAACGAGCAGAAAGTCATTCTTTTTCCATTTAACGAAAAGTGTACTATCAATTGAACCTCTTATAAATCCATTCTCAAGAAGGTACTTTGATAGTGTCTCATACCATGCCCTGGGTGCTTGATGTAATCCATATAGAGCCTTATTCAAGCGATATACTCTATCTGGATAATCTGGATCAACAAACCCTGGTGGTTGAGAGACATACACAAATTCTTGTACTTTGCCATACAAAAAGGCACTGTTAACATCCAACTGATACACTCTAATTTCCTTGTAAGTTGCAAATGATAAGAATACCCTTATTGCTTCAAGCTTAGCAACAGGTGCAAACACTTCGTTGTAATCTATTCCTTCTTCTTGATTGAATCCCTGGACCACTAAACGAGCTTTATTGCGAGTAACAATTCCCCGATCGTCTCTTTTGCACTTAAAGACCCATTTAGTTCCAATAGGATACTCACCAGAAGGTAAGTCAACTAGCTCCCATACATTCAGTTTTTTAAACTGAGTCAATTCTTCTTGCATAGCTTCTACCCACAAGTTTTCTTTTAATGCTAGTTGAACATTTTTAGGTTCAACTTGTGAGATAAAGCATGCATAAAGACATTTATTTGTAATCCCATTTTCTTTAATTGAAACGTATAAGCTAGTATATTCAGAAGTTCTAGCTTTAGCTTGACTCCTGGCTAACATTGGAAGGTTTTGATCACCAATGATATTTTCCACAGGATGATTCCTACTTGTTCTAGTCACAGTTACAGGCTCAATAGGTATCTCATCATCCAAATTGGTACCAATCTCTTCCAATGGTGGCATATCCTCATCAGTACTGTACATCTCATCAGAAGTTATTCTTTCCCTCAATTCCCTTGTAGGAGTAAAGATATTATCTAATACCCTTTGAGTAACTTCTGGTAACTTGTCTTGCTCTTGAGGTTTATCCACTGATGGCTCTTTTGAAGTACTAGCCGAGTGATTATTTGCAGACGTCCCATATGTAGAAGCATTCGATGTATGTGTCAGGTCTGTATCCCCGTCACCGTACAATAAATGCTCTGGGATTTCTGAATTAACCACATAGTCACTTATAGGGACTTTAAATGACTTAAACAGACCTGAATAATCGAATTGCCAATCTAATCCCTTGTGTTTGTCATGAGTATAACTTGTAACTTCAATGTTGAAGACAGTTTCCACACGACCACTGACTTTATTGAAAACCGTCTTGTTTGGTGAATTAGGAATATAACCTAGGAAATATCCTTCGTCAGCCTTTTCCCCAAACTTAGGTTGATTGTTAGTCTTCAAAAGTGTGCATGAGACACCAAAGGGCTCAAATCACTTCAAATTAGGTTTCTTTTTGTTCAGAAGTTCATAACAAGTCTTGTTATGTTTCTTAACAGTTAGAACCCTATTCAAGACATGACATGCTGTATTCACTGCTTCTGCCCAAAAGATGACAGGAAGCCCTGAATCTGCAAGCATGGTTCTTGCTGCCTCAATAAGAGTTCTATTCTTCCTTTCAGCAACACCATTTTGCTGTGGTTCATAAGGTGCACTGAATTGATGTTGAATTCCTTTACTTAAGCAATAGACATTCAACGTAGAATTTTTGAACTCTGTACCATTATCACTACGAATTCTCTTAACTCTCGTGTTATAGACATTCTCTACTAAATCTAAGAATTCCATAAACATTCCTGGAGTTTCATCCTTAGATTTCAAAAAGAACACCCATGAGAATCTAGAGAAATCATCTATAACAACCAGACAATACCATTTGCCACCTATGCTTCTTTTGCTTATTGGGCCAAAGAGATCCATATGTAGCAATTCAAATGGCAAGGATATAGAGTTTTCTGTTTTGGACTTGTGTGGTTTCTTATGTTGTTTTCCTTTCAAACAAGAAACACACCTATCTTCAAACTCAAAACGTTTCTGTGGCACACCCAGAACTAAACCATTTTTGGTTATGTAATTCATTTTACGAAAGTTCAAATGTGCCATTCTCCTATGCCATAGAATAGAATCTGCTTCAGAAGGCTTGGATAATAGACATGTAGACTCCATTGAAGTATTTGGAGCACCCATGTTAATAGCATAGATGTTCTTCTTCCTTGGTGCCCTCATTAATATCCAATCTTCGGGAATAACAAATCCCGGCTTCAGGACTAAGGCTTCCTTTTCATTAAAATGAACTGGATGACCTTTATCACAGACCTGGGAAACACTCACCAAGTTGTGAGTTAGTTCTTCAACATAATTCACATCTTCAAGAGTCAAAGTTCCATTTGAAACTTTTCCTTTTCCCGTAATCACTCCTCCTTTATCCCCAGCGAAATTCACTCGCTGTTTTAAACCACCTTTAAAGTCTTTCAGTAGACTTCTTTCTCCTGTCATGTGTCTTGAGCATCCACTGTCTACATACCACCAGCTGTCTTTGTTCACAGTTTGCTCCTGCACATGACATGTTGCACACAGTTAGTTTTCAAGAGGGACCCAAGCCATTACGGTCTTGGGTTGTCCCTAATCATCTACAATATGAACTTCCTTAAAATAACCATAACTGTTCCCATCGGGAGTCTTGGTGACATTTACTGGAGGTTGAGATTGTTGATGATTTATAGTCTTATGCCTGTGAGGAGAGTGAGTGGAAAACCTCCTAGGCATTTGACTGTTTTGTTGTGCATGAGAGGTAGAACCATTCTCATATTGACTATGGTTTCTACTTGGTGTTCTAAACCTTGAGGGTGTCTTATCTCTAGATTTATTGACAGAATTATTACTTTGAGAATAAGGTCTCTTAGGTTTAGGTGGAGAGACACTACTAGTGTTGTCTCTCTTCAACATGTTCACAGGTTTGCTTCCCAAACCAGGTTTAGCACTAGGCCTGTCTACATGTTTTGGTTTCTCGTTATTCACAGGCTTATGAATTGCTTCCAACTTCTTATTAGGATAACAAGAAGCCACATGCCCCTTTTGATGGCATTTGAAGCAAGACATCTGCCTACGTGACTTAACATCTTTTGCCTTAGTTTCAATCTGAGTCTTAGATACTAAAGGTGAATCATTATGTTCTTTAATAAGCTTATCATCTACTTTGGCATCATTCAGCATTCCACCCGATACAAATTGTACATTGGTGAAACCTGCTATCTTACCAATTTTAGATGATTGTTCTTTAGGAACATCCTTCTGTATCTTAGAGACATCAGATTCTACGGGTACATTAACATTAGAATTAGCAGTTGCATCAATCATTTCTAGGTCAACATTAGTAGTAGTATAATTAGCATTAAAAGGCGGAGGTACATCACTATAGCCTAAGCCAGTCTTGTCCTTTACACTACGTTGAGCATCAATTATATTGTCCATAGTTAGAGAAGAAGTTCTATAACTTTCAAACTTACTATTAAGCTCAACTAACTTGACCTTAGATTCAGCTAATTCTTTGTCCTTGTCAGCTATTCCTTGATTTAAGTCCTTTAGGTTTAAATAAAGACCATTTATTGTCACAGATTGTTCATTTATTGTATTCCTAAGTACAGTCTTGTCAGATGTGTCGGACTTAATCTATTTCTTAAGGTCTAGCTTGTCCTCACTTAATCTACGTACATCAATTTTGGCCAGTTCTAGTTCAGATGTTAAAGCCTTATGTGATTCAGCAAAGACATTAACCTGGGCTCGTAAACTAGTCACTAACTGACATACATCTATAAGTGTAGGAACATCAAGACATACCCGTTTCTTTTCAGTTTGGAGTTCAGCCATTTGTGCAACAAAGTCTTCTGGACATAGATCTTCAGTTGATCCCAAGTCCAACACATCATCTTCAACTGCCAGCACCTTCAAATCAGGAATCTTCATTTGATAATCCTCAGCAGTAGGCATGTAAGATGGTGTCTCCTCAGTCAGAACTAGATCTTCAATTTCAGCCATTAGAGCTTCTTCAGACAAAGCTCTCCAGTCATAAGAACCATCCAGTTGTTGAATGACCAAGGCTTTAGAAGACAGAGAAGCACTTGGTTTTTCTGGATTTGCAGATTTCTCAGTTTTGGATCCTTGACATTCCCTAGCAAAATGTCCATAACCTTGATAGTTAAAACATTTTACTTTGGATTTATCAAACCCAACTTTATTTCCCACCATCTTTCTTCCAGTACGCTTTAAGAAATTTTTAACTCTCCTTGACACCATAGCAAGTTGCCACTGGAGATCCATTTCTTCTAAGTCGTCGGGGTCTATCTGATCATAATCCTCATCAAAAGTAGCTGGATCATTGATCTTACCCTGGATGTAATTTTCATATGAAGCAACAAATAAAGCAAGAACTGAAAGTTGTTGTTCAGCGGATTTCACACTCATGGGCATTTTGTGATGCTCTTGAGTTGACTTCCCAGTTGTCTTGCTTTTTGCTTCACCACCAGATGAGCTTATAAAGCATAAGTCTTCAGATAATATTTCACCAGTTACTCCAGTATCACCAACTAGTAAAGCAGTGGTCGAACTGGAAGAACTGTTAGAGATAGTTTTTTTTTCCATGATAAAGCCCAGGATCCTGTACCTGATCAGGATCAGTATCTCTAGATCTTTTTGTGAAATCATATCCACGGAGCTTGTCAATTGCCTGCTCCAAAGACATAGCTGCATAACGCTCATCGTTATCTTTATGCATAACTCCATACATTTCCCATTTCGAAGGAAGACCCTCAATAAACTTGTCAGTCTTCTCCGTATTAGAATAGGTAATGCCGTGGTCATCTAGCTCACTTAACAGATGGTAATATTGGGTGGTATATGCATCAAGATCTTCACCTTTCATAGCTTTGAAAACTATGAATTGTTTCTTTAACAGATTACATCTACCTGCCTTAACTTGAGGACTTCCATCACACCTTTTCTATAGAGCTTCCCATAGCTCTTTAGCGGTATGAAAAGACTTCAACTGATGGTTGATTTCTTTTGAAAGACTCATTTTAATTGAAGAATGAGCTTTATTCTCAATTTGATAATCCTTCTTTTCTTCATCACTCATTTGAGTATAGGTAAGTGCTATTGTCTTACTACCAACCTTAGCAGAAGGTGCAGTATATCCATTCTTAATGCACATCCAAATAGACAAGTCATGGAATCGACAGTGTGATTCAAATCGGTCTTTCCATCCATAGTAGTCTTCAAGTCGGAGCAATTTAGGTGGAACATTAGATTTCCCAACCTCATGATCTATCTCAATCATCTTACTTATGTCAGACATTGTTGCAAATTCCAGAAATTAACAAATAAGTTGAATGCTCAGATCGCAGGAACTCAGTTCGCAGAATGAACTCAGTTCGCAGGGGAGAACTCAGTTCGCAGAAAGAACTCAGTTCGCAGGGGAGAACTCAGTTCGCAGAGAAGAACTCAGTTCGCTTCACAACTCAGTTCGCAGAACAAACTCAAATCGCAGAATCTCAGTTCGCCAATTCAGTTCGCTTCGCAACTCAGTTCGCAGAATCAGCTGAAAACCCCCAAAAATGAAAATGTTAGGTTTTTGAATGTCTAAACCCTAAGATTACGGACGTAAACAAACCCAAAAACTTCCAGAGTATGATTTTGATCGTTTTTACGCAACAAATTACGTACCAACAATCCCAAATCAATCGTTATTATCCGAATAACCTCGAACCTATGCGTATCTAGCCGTAAGCTCTGATACCAATTGTAAGTCCATATGTATTAGGATCGATAACGAGGTTATCTTTAGGTATTAAGGTGCGGAATCCCTTAATACGATGTTTACGGATTGTAAAAGGTTTATTTCACAAATATTAGTGAAATCAATTACTATTAGCTTTGTACTGATTAAAACCAATGTTTATCTATCAATACCTAGCTCTTAGTATGCTTAGAATGTCTCTGGAAACACAGAAATTTCGTATGGTATTATGGCCAAAGTTATTTGGTTTCAAACCTAATTTGTTTATAAACTCGTCTCGGTTCGCAACTTATGGGCTTTGCGATCCGACTCGGTTTGCAGCCCAAGTTGGCCCAGCGAAACCAGTTAGTTCGCCTCGCAGACCTGCCCTGCGAACCCAACTCAGTTCGCATCGCAGGTTCTTGGTCAACCTTGGTCAACATTTTTCAGTATTTAACATTTAACTCTAAAATGTTTACCAACCGATATATTCATTACAATTCAAAACCAATTTACAAACTTGATTACAATAATCTCTAGTACTATTACAAGCTAGATCTGTTGTCACAATAACATGTCCCAACAATTTTTCAGCACTTTGAAATTTACTTAAAATGGGCACCAAATGATGATAATTAATTAATATGATATTAAACCAATGCAAGAACGGTTAACACACATTTTTATGAGTATATAAATGAATCGAAACATAATAATAATGTTTTTGAGAATTATTATTACACACCGTCACCAACAGGCCGTACATGTTTTCAAAACTACAAAACTAAACGATAAAGGAATACTTGGACATAATTAGTTGAGTAGACAACTAGCCTAGATGGTCTTGCGAGGCATCCACATACTTATTAAATCTCATACGTTTAGGGCGTTAGGAGATTTCGGATTAGACTTGGGCTTTAGGCTTTGCTAGCTCTCGCGCTTTACTTAACTCAACAGGTGAGTTCACATCCCCTACTTTTACTGTTTTAACTGCTTTTGAACAGGGGTGGAAAACATTGTCAACGCTTTTGCTATGTGAGTAAACTTTTGTATAATTGTTGTGATATACATTGTGCTAAATATTTGTGACTGCGGTCAAACGATTATAACTATTATTTATGAAATGGGATTTCATATGAAAACTAAATTGGGAATACGCTGGAGAACGACCAACAACGCTTCTACAAAACTGATTGGGCAACCGATGGGTCCTTCTGACATGGACCAGATCCTACAGACATGGATCAAGGGACACTAACACTCCCTACCATTTGAACCCTACTGACATGGGTACTAGATCCTTCGGACATGGATCCGTTATACTTGTAGAACAGGGGACACTGACACTCCCCACTAGGTGAACCCTAATGACATGGGTGCTCGATCCTACTGACATGGATCCGTTAACAACTATTAGGATACTGACATTCCTACGAAAAACTATTAGGATATTGACATTCCTACAAATACTGATAGGATACCGCTTTCCTACGAATCTTAAACTATATTTTGGGTAACATCCCTTAATACTACATCTTTGGGCTACATCCCAGTAAACGTACACTTTGGATAACATTCCATGAAACTTTATTTGATCGTGATGACGATAACTATTTGTGATCGCTTTGAAACAACCAACTATTATTGTGAACATAAAACCTATGAATTCACTCAACCCCGTTGTTGACTTTTACTATGTTTTTCAGGGAATTAGTTGTGCACGTAAGAACCACCTGCACATACGGAACTAGGGCGACCCGCGAAGCTTTAGGATGCCAACTTTTGAAACTTTTGGATTTCTTTTGTATAACTAAAGTGATTTTAGTCATATTTACGAGATCTACTTTTGTAACTTAATTACTTTTCAACTTATACGATTCGATGAATTGTAAACTTTGTAACTATTACTTTTGGCATCTTAATATATTATGTTCTGTTGTAATCATAAGCTCTGATACGTATGCATGTACTGTGTTTTGTGGCACTCCCCATACTTAACTAAATGCTTCCGCTAAACTCAATCAACGAATTTTGGGGGTGTTACAGATTGGTATCAGAGCCATTGGTTATAGCAAACTAGATTTCTTAGGTGACTTAGAGACCTTAGAGACCTAGACTAACGCACATGCATACACACATTTGCATACGTTTAACTAATCTACGGCTCACCGATACGAGCAATCCATTATTTGAACCGTGCTACATTCGATTCATTCAAACTCGCTTAGATCTCATGAGAACCTGATCGTATTAAGTGGTTGATGAAAAGAAGTATGTATTTAGCATCATATAATGATGTCTGGCCAACGTGATTATATTATACTAAGTACATATGAGCGTTTCATAGTCGCAAGATATGTGATGGGGATCTTGTCAATCCTTTTTAATGTTCTATATCTAAGAACTTGTAAAACTTTATTCTTCACATCCTTTTCATTGGCATTGACTTCTGCATTCCTTCATCGCAGAACCTCATCATGCCACCTAAATGAAGAAATACCCGAAACAGCCGCCGAGAAACAACACCTCCTGTTGTTGAAACAACCGAGCAAATTATCGAACGACGCATGGCTGAAGCTATTGCCTAGTATGAGGCCAGCCGAAATTGAGACAATGTGGCAAACAACAGCAGAGCCACCCCGGTCAACAGCGAAACCCCGGCGAATACCCAACAGGGGTGTTCATACAAAACTTTCCAGGCCTGCAAACCTAGCACCTTCACCGGGACTGAAGGGGCCATTGGCCTAACTTTGTGTGCAGGTTACGGAAATCTTTGTATAGGCTCAAACAAGCCCCTCGGGCATGGTATCACCGGTTTGCCAACTTTATCATGTCTCATTGGTTCAAAAGTGCAGCCGTTGATACATCCTTATTTGTTTATAGAAAAGGAAAGGACATGGCTTATTTACTGTTGTACGTTGATGATATTATTTTAACAGCATCTAGTGACACATTCTTACATTCTATCATCAGCACTCTCTCCAAAGAGTTTGCCATGACCGACTTGGGAAATTTACACCATTTTCTCGGAATTCAAGTTCAACGGACAAGTCGGGGTCTTTTTCTTTCACAATCCCAATATGTGAAAGACATCCTTGAACGAGCCAACATGAAAAATTGTAATCCAGTTGCTACCCCTGTAGACACATCCTCCAAGCTTAGTGCTGATTCCGGGCAACCATTACAGGATGGCACTCTCTATCGCAGTTTGGCTGGTGCCCTTCAGTACCTTACATTCACGCGACCCGATATCGCATATTCCATACAACAAATGTATTTATTTATGAATGCTCCTCGAGAACCGCACTTTAATGTCCTTAAACGCATTCTTCGGTATTTAAAAGGTACATCCGAGCAAGGTTTACATATATTAAAGTCTCCTAATCTTCGTATTACAGCCTACTCGAATGTTGATTGGGGGGGATGTCCCGACTCTCGTTGTTCTACATCAGGGTATTGTGTCTTTCTCGGAGATAACTTGGTCTCTTGGTCCTCTAAACGCCAACCCACGGTGTCCCGCTCAAGCGCTGAAGCTGAATATAAAGGCGTTGCTAACGCCACTACTGAAACTAGCTGGCTTCGAAACCTGTTACTCTAATTGCATGTGCCGGTAACCAAAGCTATGATAGTCTATTGTGATAATATCTCCGCTGTGTATCTTTCTGACAACCTCATACAACACCAGCGAATAAAACATGTTGAAATAGATATACACTTTGTCCGTGAACTCGTCAAAATCGGGCGCATTCGCGTCCTCCATGTACCTACTGATCAGCAGTATGCCGACATTTTTACCGAGGGACTTCCACGACAATTGTTTCAACGATTCAGGTCTAGTCTATGCATTCATTCCCCTCCTGCTCCAACTGCCGGGAAGTATTAGATAATATTAAATTATATTGTTGTATATTTAGTCAATATATATTTCCTTTGTATTCTCCTGTAATTTAGGTAAGTTGTTATGCTTTGTAATCTATATATTATTGGAAAATCAATGAGAAAGGCAGAGGATTCTCTGAAACCTTTAGTTAGGTGTTCAAATATAGAAAGATGTAAACGTATGATATTGTCTTGTTTATGACCCTAACTGTTAAATGATTGTTATATACAATGTTTTTAGAACTGGTTAAACTGCACCGGTTCGACTGGCTTCAGTATGTTTTCCGATTCAATTTTGATCGATTATTGATTATTTTAAGAATTGGTTTAGATCGTTGACTTTTCCGGTTGAACTGGAAATCGGGGAACCAATTCAACCGTTTTTTTTTCGTGTCTAGTTTTCTTTCTATTATTATATGGGTTATTAACTTATTTTATTTAGTTCTTTTTGGAAACAAGAAAAATATGCATGATCTTTCTCACGTTAAATTGGTTAATTTTGGGTTATTAACTTTATTTGGTTATATAATGTCGTTTTAATCGTTAAAACTTGTATCCACGTTATGTTGTAAAACTTTAGTGTTTGATTGTATAGATTGAATGACTTTGGTAGTAGATGGTATGGATTATATATGTTTTTGAACCTTGAAATTATTTTTCTACCCATATTTTTGCTAAAAATACCCCCGGAACCAAGATTATGTTGTTGCTACTTTTCTGTCATAGTGATCCGACCAGTCGATAAGCCGGTTGAACCGGCTGAACCGGAACCGGTCACCTTTCCGATTTGCTAAAAAAATCGAGTTTTAAAACATTGGTTTTATATGTATGTGCAAATTATGACATTAAATGATCATAATATATTTTTATTCGGTCGTAGTTACGTAACATACACAATTTATTAAAAGATAGAGGTCTTTTTTGGGCGATTACTATAATAAGATGTCCATTCTACACACATTTTTTTCACATTTTTTGTCACATTTTTAAAAAATATGAACCTTTTATATATTATGTTCTCCACTCTTATAATAGTGAAAATAATATTTCACACTTGTAAGTGTCAACTAAGGTAAAACAAATCACACTTAAAAATAGTAAAAATTATTTGTGACACTCAATTTCTTCATATTTCATCTTGTGTTAAAAAACTAGGTATAACAAATGATTTTCACAGTTTTAAGTGTGAACAAGCTTTTGTAAGTGTGATGATTTTTTTTGCACGATTATAAATGTTAAGATTGTATTTTTCTTCACGCTTATTATTGCGATTACTTTATACACATTAATAAGTGTAGAAAACTTGATTATATATTTCACATTTTTAAAAACCCAAAGAAAATGGGGGAACAATCAACATATTTGTTGTAGTGGATGAAAAAGTTGGTATAATTTAATTGAGAAATTCGGACCCTTACATTACTTTTTGGGCTATTTTCATTTGTATGTGGACATATGAGAATTCATTAACGTTAAAGCAATGTGTAAAATGTGGTTCAATCCTAACTAGAATCTCCGCAACATGACTTGACTTATTAAACAAGGTTAAATGTATTAAAAATTTGAACTAACCCGGTTTGGGTTTGTAGGGGTGTACATGGTTCAAAAACCGCACCGAACCGGATCAAAATCGAACCAAACCACGAACCAATTAATGAAAAATTAAGCACCATGAACCGAACCATGTAATTGAGGTTCTGGTCCGGTTCGGTACCGGTTTGGGTATGACAGTTTTGGTTCAAAACCACGAACCAAATAAGTTAGACGCACACGTTAACAAACTCCTAGAGTAACTCATTTGCGAATGAAATTTCTTTTGGACAATTACACGAACGTGTTATTGTTGTCATGTATCTAAATGGCTTCTTAAAACTTAGCTAATATAATCTTTAAGTTTTTATTATCGATTTCTTATAAGAGCTTACATAATTGACACATATGAATGTAGAATAATGACGTATACGTAGTTATTAACATACTTTATATGCAATTCCAATATTAGATATACGTAATAAATTGAAGATTGAAGTTGTACATTAAAGTAAGCTGTTAAAACATGACTTAATATAAGAAACATAATATTACTAAGTATATTTCGGTTCAGTTCAGGTTTTAACGGTTCTGAAACCGAACCCAACCGCGAACCATTAACACTAAAATATTGGAACCGGGAACCGAACCATTATATCTCGGTTAAGTTACGTTCTAGTCCGGTTCCGATTCGGTTTACCGGTTCTCACGGTTCCAAACCATTTATGTACACCCCTACGGGTTTGTATGTTATAAACTTGTTATTTTCGACTATTGTATGTAATCTTTTCACGTTTAAAATTTGTATGAATGATACGTGGTAGGCTGGTAACTTATGTAAATGACAAATCATTTACGTTACAAAGAAATAACAATAATTGAAAGTTTGATGGTACCCTTTAAGTTTTGTCAGCTAGAGTAAAACCTCAAACACGTATGTCAACATACATAAATGGTTTTCTTTGTATTTACAAGAAATAACAATCTTGTAAATTGGGCATAAGCTCTCAGCTAGATGTTCAGTTTTTTGTTGGTTCGATTTGTATTTGGGCTCTCTTGTATTTAGGTATTGGTTTAGGTGGTATTATAGTTTTTCTAAAACTTTGTTATCAAAAATAAAGATTATTTTATGGGTAAGGTTATGAGAACAATTAGAAAAATGTCATATTCACTACATTTTAGGATAATATTGTCACTTAGGTTTACTTCATTTTACCAATAGAACATTACTTTTTAACAACACTATATTTTACATTTATTAGTTTTGACTGCATTTTCGGTACACTGTGTTGATGTGGCTCATGATTATTGGATAAGATGGAATCTTTTGCAAGTAGTTTGATTCATGCATGTGGTGATTTGGAGAAGGTGCATGAATTTAGCACTTGGTTGTGAGTGATCCACGTTAGTCACTCTTGCAAGTTGTAAGACAAGTTGATGAGTAAAGGATGTCAAGCTCTTCCTATAAATAGAGCATTTGGCCATTGAGTTTCACACACCAAAATCATTCAGCTCACTTGTAGTTGTTTGTAACTCTTTCTTCTCTCTTCGTTTGTATTATTTATATTGTACAAGAAATAATAAAGTTGGTGGTGTATTGGGAGGACGTAGGCAAAATTGGGCCGAACCTCGGTAAATCTCGTGTTCATTTGTGTTGTTTATTTTCAATAGCTTTATTTGGGGTATCGTTATTGTGATCTATTACGCTAGTAAATTATCGGAATAATTCTTTTCCACTTATAATTTATTAGTACAATCTTTCACGGGCTTTACCCATTTGGTGGAGTAACTCGCGATTATTTCCACAACAATTGGTATCAGAGCCGAGGTTATTCTTAGTATGCTCTGTGGTTGCAATTTAATCTGATCTTCCACATCAGAAAAGATATCCGTTGGGCTATTTTGAAAGCTATTGAAAATTATTTGTATCCAAAATGGTTGAGGGAGAAGTTGTCAAACCTTCCACATCGGGTGAACTAATTTCACCAAATTGGAAGAGACCACTCTTGTCAAATACAAGATTGGCGGTGGAGGTTTTCGATGGTACCGGTCATTTTGGCATGTGGCAAAGTAAGGTTCTGGATGCGCTTTTTCAACAAGGTCTAGACATTTCCATTGAAGAACATAAACCATAAGATATTGAAGAGAAGAACTTTCAAACCATCAATCGGTTAGCTTGTGGTACTATTCGGTCATGCCTCTCTATAGAACAGCGATATGCTTTCTCTAAAGAAACATCCGCACATAAATTGTGGAGGGCATTAGAGGAGAAGTTTCTGAAGAAAAGTTGTCAAAACAAACTATACATAAAGAAAAGATTGTTTCGCTTTACTTATGTACACGGTACCACAATGAATGATCATATACCCAGTTTTAATCAACTGGTTACCGATTTGATGAATATGGATGAGGTGTTCAAAGACCAAGATCTGACTTTAATATTGTTAGGTTCACTTTCCGATGAGTTTGAGTTACTTGAAACAACTCTACTCAACGGGAAAGATGACGTATCTTTGAGCGAAGTTTGTGCTGCCTTATACAGTCAAGAACTGAGAAAGAAGGACAAGCATGTAAGTTCTGGTGGTGACTCAGAGGTCGTTCGCAGAAAAAGAACACCGGAAATAGGTGGAGATCCAAATCTAGGCATAGACCAAGGAAAGATGAATGTGCCTTTTGTCATGAAAAAGGTCATTAGAAGAGAGATTGTCAGAAGTTAAAAAGCTATGAAAAATCTCAAAAAGGGAAGGCTGTAGCAGAGACGAATGTGACCGAGTGTGATGATTCAAAATATGATCTCTCACTCGCAACATCGTCAACCAGAAATGCTTCGGATGTATGGCTATTAGATTCCGCATATAGTCATCATATGACACCACACCGGGAGTGGTTTATTCATTTTCAAGATCGCAAAGAAGTTGTTTATATGAAAAATGACGCTCCTATTGCTACCAATGGGATTGGTTCAGTCCGTTTGAAAAATCAAGATGGATCAATCGTGTCTTTAAAAGGCGTACGGTACTCGCCAGAGATAAAGAAAAATCTCATTTCTGTAGGAACTTTAGAATCTAAAGGCTTCGAGGTTAAAGCTAAAAATGGGGTTATGAAGATTATCTCTGGTGTGCTTGTAATATTGAAGGGTAACCGTAAAAGCAACAACACGTACCACTATGAGGGTAGAACAGTTGTCAGAACTGTCGCAGCTGTTACAAGTGGTGATAGAAATTCAGAAGTGGTTAGGCTATCGCATATGCGATTGGGTCATGCAGGTGAAAAGTCCTTGAATTTGCTCATTAGTCAAGGATTGTTGAAAGGAGTGCGCTCCTGTAAGTTGGATCTTTGTGAGCATTGTATTAGCGGGAATAAGACTAGGGTCAAATTTGAGGCAACCGTTCATAATACTCAGGGTATTTTGGACTATGTCCACTCTGATGTGTGGGGACCCTCCAAGACAAGTTTGTTGGGTGGAAAGCACTACTATGTGACATTTTATGATGACTTTTCCCGGAGAGTGTGGGTGTACACTTTGAAGACAAAGGATGAAGTGTTGGGAGTTTTCCTTAAATGGAAAAAGATGATGGAAACTCAAATAGGCAGAAAGATCAAGTGTCTCCGTACAAAAAATGGAGGAGAGTACAAGAATGATCAGTTTAGAAAAGTCTGTGAAGATGAAGGCATCGTCAGACACTTCACTGTCAGACATACACTGATATCGCGTAAAAAGTCATGTTTTTACTACCGATATCTCTCTCATTCTGGAACGATTCTTGGCATTTTAAACTAAGAAACAGTACAAATCAGTGATATTATGCCAAGATGGTCAAAACAAGGTTGCACGACAAAAATCAAGCAAAACGGATGAAAAATGAAGATTCCACGCACGTTTGAAGATTCAAGGCATCAAAACAAGATTTCAAGACAAAAGTGCCCATCATCAAGATCCATCTCATCCAAGATGTTCGTTTTCAAATTACGAATCCAACAGAAGAAGAATCAACAAAAACGGATGAAAAATGAAGATTCTACGTACGCCGAAAGATCCAAAAGATTCGTACGAGACATCCAAAGATGAGAGATATATTTTTGGGATATCTTTACATCAAAGTCTTCATTTTTGAAATATGAATCCAATGCAAAAAGAATCAACGCAAACGGACGCATAACGAAGAAGATACGCGCGAATTAAGCAACAGAGCGAAAGACGACGGACTGGGGCGGGTGGCAGCCAGCCGCCTCCGGCCAGGTGGTGGGCGGTGCCGGCCTCCCTCCCCGCGTCTCTTTTCTTCTTTTCCGTCCTTGCGTGTACCTGGTGCACCACCTTTCGCTACTTTTTCGTACCCTGTGCAACACCTTTCGCTACTTTTTCGTACTCGGTGCACCACCTTTCGCTACTTTTTCGTACCCGGTGCACCACCTTTCACCCTTTTTCTAATGTGAGCCTAGGGATGCTAACGTGAGCCACTTTTCACCTATAAATAGCAGCCCTTAGACCTCATTTGAACACACACTCAAATACAATCCTACATTCTAATACACTCACATACTCCTTTTCCATTCCCACTTTCTCATTCTAGAAATTCTCTTATCTTATTGTCTAGGATTATTGTAATTAATCTTCGGATTAGTATAGAGGCTAGAACGAACGTTAGGAGGTTTGAAGATTCATCTTTGTACGTGTAAACGAGTTATCAATCATAATAATACGCTGTTGCGCATTTATTTCCGGGTGATATCTAAACCTTTATCATACTTGCTTTATTCCATATTCTAATTATGTGTTATTGCTTGGTATGTGATATATTTGTTGCCATGAATTGCGAGTAGTTTATTATTATGATGGTTGATGATGTAGATAATTGTAAGTAAGGATGACATTATATAATTAATGTACGACAATCGTAAAGAGATATGACGACCCCTATTTGACTGTTTATCCGATATAGTACTGGAAACGCTTTAAGGCGGAGTACAAATGTATGAAAGTCGATAAACGACCGAAGGTAGTTATATCTCTGGAATCAGCTCTTGTTTAATAGTTGGAATCCCGAAAGGGTAATACAACTTCATAACTAACTGGTATATCCTACGAAAGTCAAAACACTATAAAATGATGTTCGTGAAATAGGTTCAGATAAAATAGGAATTAGTAACCCTTGTAGCATTAAGACTTTATGAATTCAAGTTTAATTTATGGATTACCCTTTCTGGTTATCCACGTGACTGCAACCTAGTAATTAGGACCTGATCAACCTTAATTATGGTAAGTAGTTATCTGTGCCCATGACATGCAATAAGTAAGACACATTGAAACCACTCGTTGTATATATTAGGTTTACATTTTTGCACTGCTTTACATTTAGTTAGATAGAGTGTCACTTTCCCTGTCAATTACTCTTGACCGCATGTTGATATGAGAAACCGTGGAACTACTACGTAAAGTACACTGTCTATCATTGAAAGGCATGGTCCGCATATGAAACACGTTTTAACAAACTGCGAATAATCCAGGGATGTATAACTGTTTGAAAAGGAGAGATTTGAATCATAAGTCGAAGTAACTAGAGCTTAAATGAATGATAACAGGACTTCGGAATAAGATTAAAGTCGTACTGACCTAGAATCCTTAAAACACCAAGTCTTACAAAATTGGCGGTCTAGACTTACGAAGTTATTAATTTATGTGTTAATCGAGCAGTAAACTATCTTTAGGAGTTAAGAAAGGTCGGACCTATGAGATGATATGCTACTGATTCATGAACCTCGTTATAAAACCAAAATAGGTTGCTTATCTTTCAACCAGATAAGTATTGGAAGTTTGTGTATTGCTCCGATCAGAATCATGATAACCTAGTTCCTAGTGACATGCCAATGGAAAATTGAGTTGGTAGGGTTCTAGAGTTTACACCTAGTAGTTTGGTAGCCACATTAGTATCATCCCTATTTATTCTGTCATCCCGAAATATTAATTGTCAAAATCTCAACAATCACACATTTATCTTTATCTGCTTTCCTGTACTTTAATTTCCTGCATTTTAATTACTTGTCTTTAGTTTAAAACCCCCAAACCTACCTACTTTGTTCCATCCTAGATACTTCCCTACCGAAAGTGCCAACTTTAATTGCCCACGCGTTTGGATTCATAGAACGATCTTAGGTTATACTTACCGCTTACTAACCAGAGTAGGTAGTACATATAATTCAAGCCGCGCTAAATATAAATTTTAAAACCCTTGTTGGCACCCGATTAGTTACCATCAACGACACTGACGCTTTCGGGTGCCATCAAGTTTTTGGCGCTGCTGCCGAGGAATCACAAACGTACATTTTAAAGCCACCTTAAGTAGTAGTATTTAGGAGATCCTTCCGAATGAAACCTTTCCAGGTATCTTTTGAAAGTTAATTTGATTAATTTAATATTAATTTAGTATTAATTCAGTATTAGTTAATTAGGATAGTATTAGTTTAAAATGACAACTCGAAAACCCACTTCTTACCTCATTTCAAAAGACGAACTGACGGCAATGGACGATACGGAATTCTTTGACTACTTAGTAGGAGAAATAGGATTTGATTTCTTTTCACCTTCTTCCTCTATAGCTAAAGAAACCTCCGAAACCCTAGAAGAATTTAGGACCTCACTTTCTATTCCAAAACATTGCCTGGACTTTGATGACACGGATCAGTTGCCTGACCTGGCATCATCTCCAGAAGATCGCTTTCCAACTTTGCATTCGCCTCAATTACCAAATTCTGTCCACTTCAATAGTCCTTCCGAAGAAGATTATGAAGAAAAACCTCCGAAATCATGTGACTTAATCACCCTCATTCCTGAAACGTCAGTGTATGGCAACACTCTGTCAAATTCTAGTAATGACGGCATCTTTCCATTCCTTTCACAAGAACACAAATACACCATCTATCGAGTGGTGGATAAGTTCCATCAGTCGAGCCAGAAAAACCTTGTTCTGAAGAACACCACCTCGGTACATCCTTTATTCCTTCTCGCAGAATAGATGTTTATAGGGCATTCGTTAGGAAATTAGACTCCTCCGACTTTCCTTTTTCATATGACCAACGAGAAAAGATTACCAATCTTGACGAACAACTCAATTTCTCATCTCGCCTGTCAAATCATGAATGCGAAAGTTTATAGCAGAGTTGGATCTACTTTTTGAATCACTTGCGGACATGGATTTCCATCCAATATCTATGATATTAATCAATCATAATATTGCTGCAATGATCAATGAACTTGAGTTCTGGGTAGAACGGGACCCGATGATTCCTATCATCATCCCTGGTAAAATTCCATTCTTTGTTGACCCCGCTTCTTACTTGATCTCAAATTGTGAGACATTTTTCCTGATTCCACCAAAAGACATGACACCGCTTTCTTCGCTAAACGGAAAGACCTTCACGTTAAGCTTGTCCAAATCTTCGCTTTCACCAAATACCCCTTCACTTCCACACAAAAAGCCCTAATCAGTAAACTCGTAAGAATAGTCAATTCTACAACCGGAGAACCTGATTTGCAAGAAGATAAAGCATTCCTGGAAATCATGGATAAACTCAATCACGATCTAAATTACAAAGATCAAGGACCTCGTGACGGATTTTCAAACCCTAAGAAGATAAGAAAGACATATAATAAGTTAATTAGTGATCTTGTCAATTTAGGATATGAAGAAAGAGAAACCCTAGGGGACATGGAGGACAGTCATTATTTAATTTATAACGTCATCTGGGAGCTTTCAAAATGTTTTGTGCCTAAAAACATTCGTCTAAGGGAACAAATCTTGACCCTTTCCCTATGGAGAGATCGGAACGAATCATAAAACAATTCTTTCCTAAAAGGTCGAGGCTCGCAACTTTAAACGAACTTATTTTTAATATATAATTTTTGAAAGTTTCTGTTTATATATATATATATATATATATATATATATATATATATATATATATATATATATATAATAACTTAAGTTTAATATTTTAGGTTGATTATAATCGTCCCGTAAAAATTTGCGTGTTCCCTAAATTATTTATAACGTGACAAGAAACTAACAAGTAAAAAGTCACAATAAATACACTTAGGATTCGTAATCATTATTAATAGGACATTAGAAGTTAACTTAGATTATTAGCTTAGAAGTACATTAGGGACCATGTAAGGAATATGGTACTTGGAACTAGGACATATATTCCTAGGGGACCATTAAGACTTCCATGCACTCTTATAATTCAAAAACAAAAACACTTTCTTCCTCCCCTTTGATCCCCCATGGCCGGCCACACCTCCACACCCAACCCACACAACCATGAACCACTATTAAATCTCCATCAAGCTCTATAATTTTGCGTCCTTTTGAACTCATCGTTGCATATTATTCTCGGTTGTACATTTGTTTTGAAGTTTTACGCACTACAATAAAGGTATGATCATGAGAAACCTACTTTGAACTTTGAATATCCTATTTTATGAAATTAGCTAAGTTAGTAACTAGGAATTACTACTTTTCTTGGTTAAATGCTTAGAAATTACATACTACTACCACTTACCCATGCTAATTCACACATGTTTGACTTTATTAAAAGGATGAACTTTGACCTATTAATTAAGTCTATGATTTTGCTTGATTAAGTGTAGTTGTTAGGTATTTAAATGATCATGGTGATTTGAACGATTACTCTATGTTAATTGCACAATGCAAATAAATTAGGATTAGCAAGTGACTTTTGAAAGTCTACAAAAGATTAGCTAGATTGCTTGAATAGAATGGTAAATTAAGATCACTTGACAATTCTTGCTCACAAGAATCTTGTACTTGCTTGACTAGTCAAAGTAGGCAAAATAACTAGAAAATCATTATGATGAAAATAAAAGTCTTGAATAAAATCAAACACATGGATGACATAACTCTTATTGCATGACCTAGCTTGTTTACCAATTAGGAAATGCTTGAAAAAGTTTGGGTCATATGCATAGGATATAATTTTGGCATACGAAGTTATCATTTGAAGTAAGATTTGACCTAAAAAGTCAACTTGAAGTATTGCATTCTTAAATCAATTGAAAATTTAACCTTACTTTAACTTAAATTTTTAAAAGACAAAACCTACCGATAATTATAAATTGTGAAATAATGACATTTCAAAATTGGGTAACACCAAACTTTGTAAATTACATTACTTCACAATAAACCTATTGCCATTTCATGACTATATATTTTTACACATTTTTAGATTGCCTTATTGTTTGTTTAAACTAATTATTGGTCACTTAGGGACATTTGATATTTACTGTAATCCTTGGACTCTCAAAAATTTAAAGCCCTTATTTCAAATATTCCATTGGAAATTTCAATAAGTGCTTTAAATTTTCTCCTTCTTGAGAATCCATTACTTTAAATCTCTCATGTTCTCAGGTATTATGTCGCCGAAGAAGAAAAAACTAAACCCAGTACGACCACTTACAGGATCTCTCGCCTATCTTAGTGCATCACCCGATCACGATCAGATGGCATGCATTTGGAGAGACAAAAAGTTCGGGCGATTTAGATATGTGGACTGGGAAAAGTTGCAAGTATTGGGATTCAGACAAAGACTAGAGAACCTACTCATTTATCCAGTTGAGGGTCAGCAGTTCGAGTCCTTCAAGAGACTATTCAGCATTGATGAACCGGTATACATGGAAATGGTTACCGAGTTCATGACCGCATACACATTTTAGACAAGGAGTAGAGTTGGAGACAGTTTGATCACATTTCGATACATGGGAAGTTCATTCACCTTGTCACTGGCTTAGTTCGCACAACACTTGGATCTATACACACCTGAGGAGATACATTCCCCTCTGTTCACTAATGGAGCCACTTCGATATCCATCTCGACCACACCATCCGAGGCATAGAGTAAGTTATCATCAACAAGATATTTCTCGGGTATAAAAGCTACCAAACTCAGAGATCTAGTCTTACAAATCCTACACAAGCTGATAGCTTGTTCATTTGATGGAAAATACACGACAAGCGGTCGAGGTTCCAGATTTGATATTGCTATGATGACATGCATCCTCGAGAAGAGGAATATTCAGGTTGCCCATTTAGTTGCCCAATGGATTCTGGAAGAAAAGGATTTTGCTGCAAGGAGATCATATATGGGTCCAATAATTACAAGGCTGATTCGCAGAATGGGATTACTTAAGACGACAGAGGTAGAAAAATTCAAAAGCCTGCCAGTATGAAGTGCCCACCCGATAGATTATGAATTCCTTAGGAGCATGGGTATACTCAAGATTATAAGAGACCGCACCGTTTACATCAGGACACGATCATCAGACACAGATAGTATGGATGAATTGGTGTCAGGTCTAGTTTTACCAAGAGAGGGAAGAAAGAGGAAACAACCAAAAGAGTCAAATAACTCAGATTCAGACTCAGATTCAGACGAAGATAAGGATGATTATGACGACCCAGTTTCACCAACACCAGTAGTGCCACAGCCTACTAGGGCAGGACCTTCCACCCCAGCTCCTAGATCTAAGGTGCCCCCTTACATATACCACTATGGGACACCACCAGGGCCAGACTATTGGTACTGGCTGATGCAGATGCAGGTCCGATGTTATAGGGCTATGAGACAACAAACAACAGGGATACCATTCCACCTAGGCTACAAGCACCACCAACACAGGTTCCTATTCAAAGACAGCATGTTCCTTCAGTTGTCGGTTCGGCTAGAGGGCAGACTTCGAGAGGCAGTAGGATATCCAGATTCCCTACACCAGCCACCATTGTTCAGAGTCACAGGATTCTCAGGAGCCCCAACCCTGCAGGTGCACCGATTGATCCAATATCCTCTCATAGACAGACTGATTTGTTCAGAGGACACTCTCAGCAGAGGACACCTGAGATTCCACTTGACAGCTTCGACATTGTGACACCCGACCAATTAGAGCTTGTGTTAGTGCCTAATCATTGTACTTATACATGTAATTAGTTATATTTAGGGCTAATTATGTGTATCACTATGTGTATTGATATATGTTTATATATATACACACGTATGCAATTTGTTTAAATCGTACATTTCACTATCAGATGAATTCCGACACATTATAAAAGCGGACGTTGGTGAACAAAAGGTTAAATAATGTGAAATTATTTAATAAACTCAAAAATCTCTAAATATTATGTTGATAATATTTAACATGTAAAACGTAACGTATAAAGTATCATAAACGTGACGAAAATGCGCGGAACGTGCCTGACAACCAAATGAAAGCCAAAATATATTTTATAAGTTTAAAATATATAATTTCGAGTAAAACTTTCATTTAAAATATCGTATTTTAAATCGATAACGAAAAACGGATAATTAAAACGTTACGCGATTTAACCTCCGTAAAATGTGCATGCAAATCGAGGCCAATAAATACTTCAATCAAAAATATCGAAATTTAAATTGATGTTTAAAACGCGAGTATTAAACGTTAAACGCCTAAATAAACGACAAAATGAACGAGGAAATGAGCACCGATCGCAACAAAGTCTAGAAACGAGGTTAAAAATCACAAAGACCAGCCCGTGGGCCCCCTTGGCCTGCCCCCATCTCTGCCCCCACTCCATCTCACCTCCATTGCATGTGATTAACTAAAACCAAAGACACACTCTTTCATTTCCATTCACTCCACCACCTTATCATTTCACACACACTCAAAATGCTCTCTCCTTTCCTCTCTCTCCACCAAAAATCAGCAGCATCCACAGCCCAAGATCAGTTTCATAATCATTGAATATCATCAATCATCACCTCCTTGAAGGAGATCAAGTAAAGGGAGCAAGAAGATTAAGAATCAAGCTTATTTACATCATCTTCTTCCTTCTTCCATCATTCCTTTGTAAGAACCACCAAAACCCTAATTTAAAGATACTTGCATGTTATTGATTTTGGTGTTTAGTTGATCATCTAACATGTTTATGTCCAAATATAAGCTTAAAATATGTTTTTATACAACATATACAAACATGCATAAATTCTGTCTTCAAAAGCCAGTTTAGTAGAAAAATCATATAAAATCATATGCTAAGAGTTAGATGATGCATTTTTTTTTAAAATTTGCGTATTGAAAAGAGCTAAAACTTTCGATCTTTACACTCTTTCCAGATCTGTATGTATTTTTGTGTATAATCCGATCTTTGAGCCTGGTCTGAGATTTGTCGAAAACCGAGTTCGGTTCTTACGCGGAATTTTCTACCTATCTAGATGGACTCTATAATTACCGGAAAAATCAGGTTAACAACTAGACACAAAGGAGAACAACTGGTAAAAATTGTGGACTCTAATTCTAAACATAACTAGTTAAGAAAAATTGGCAAAATAAACCGACATAAACCGAAAACATGAAAATCTTAAAGTTTTGACATGCGTTTTAAAATCGACACCTCAGAATGACTCCGACACGAACCAAAAATTTCTGGAGACTCTATGAACTAGTCTCAGGCTTCCCTAAAAATTTCGGGTCAAACCGAGCCCGTTTGACCATGTTACCAAAGCAAAAACACAATTGTTGACTTTGCGAGTTGACTTTGACTTGCGAACTGAAGACTTGCGAGTTGACTTTGACTTGCAAACTGAAGACTTGAGAGTTGAGTTTGACTTGCGAACTGAATACTTGTGAGTTGAGTTTGACTTGCGAACTGAAGACTTGCGAGTTAAGTTTGACTTGCGAATTGAAGACTTACGAATTGAGTTTGACTTGCGAACTGAAGACTTGCGAGTTGAGTTTGACTTGCGAACTAAAGACTTGCGAGTTGAGTTTGATTTTCGAACTGAAGACTTGTGATTTGACTTTGACTTGCAAGTTGACTTTGCGAGTTGACTTTTTGACTTTGCGAGTTGACTTTTCAAGATTGACTTTTTGACCTTGAGAGTTGACTTTTTGACCCTTAGTTAATTTCCAGAAAATCACATTTTAGACTCTGAATTCCGGGCCTTAACACATTTAGACATATATATATACATATAAAAGCAATAAACACCTACAAAGATCAAACCTTTATGATGTAGAATCATACATGAAACTCATATGCTTCGAGAAGTATACAACACTATGAACATAATAATAATACTTTGAATTATTATTACATAACCACGCCAACGGGCCGTACATGCTTTCAAAACTCAAACAAAACAATCAAACATTTGGACATAACTAATTGATGGACAACTAACATAGATGGTCTGTTGAGACATCTACTCACTCATATGACCTTGCGCGTTTTGAACGCCCGACAGGTTACAGTCTACGGACACTCATTTGGTACAACATCATACTTGATTGCTATGCAAACACTCTAAGACTCAGGTGAGTCTCATAGCCCCTCATTTTTACTGTTTTTTAACCCAGGGGTGGGAATACATGCTCAGTTTTCATTTACATTTAAACGCAAGTACAAAACACGATATATTGACTGCATGAGTTTGCTCTACTAATCATGAAGTCCTCTACCACATAGTTTGTTAATATGGATTTAGCGTGAATGTTAGTGTATGGTACCATATGGGATTGACAATCCCCGTCCGGGGTAGTCACGCTACCACGACTGCGGTCGAACGGACGCATTATCATTTGTAAATACGAGTGTAGATTAGGCACTTGCAGGGAGGCACGCACGATCGGGCACTTAATTGTGATTCCTGACACCTCAGTTAAGCTCGAACTATGGGCTCATGGCAGTAATATACACATTTTTATGATTGATTTCATACATAACTATATCTTGCGGTTCATACATTATTTTTACTATCCAACCTATTAGCTCACCGGCTTTTAACTGACCTTTTAGCATGCATTCTCAGGTACTCAGCAGCTGTAGGCTTGCACTCAGGAATTAGCTTAGCTCGAGTCAACATGCAAACATCAGAGATTTTATTGCATTAATATATTTTGTATAAGTATTTATGCTAGGAAATCTCTCCTATTCAGAACACGGCTAATGTATTTGGTACAACTGATGTAAACTTTTATGGAATTAATGTAATTTGTTAAAACGACGCATATAGAGTCGTTCATTATATATCTTTGTGCTTGATTACCTTGATTAGTCGCGCCCAAAGTATGCTTCCGCTAATCACGAATTTAGGGGTGCGACAGACATGCCTGCATGTAGGGGCTGATCGAGATGCATTAGACAAAGGCACCCACTATCAGTATGATGATTCTTCATCGGATGAGACATCCCCTGGACCTATAGTATCTTCAGCTGCAGTATCACCACCAGCCGAGCAGTAGATTGCTACGCTTTCTAACTCCTTTATATTTTCTATCAAGACCTTATTATTGTGTGTAATTGATGTACTGTGGATGCATAGACATCACATCTATCCAGTTATTACTTTATTATTACTTTACTTTTTATAGTATTCCAAAAAACTAAGTGTGGGATCATCAAAACCAAACTACACTTACGAAACAATCCAAAAATAAGTAGAATCTCTAAGTGTGGGATACTTCAACAAGAGGTACTCAACAAATAGATTCGAATATTAGGGACAATGTTCCTCTAAGTGTGGGATATACGGCCTTCAACCGTGAGTTTTTACCTCTTGTCCGTAAGTCAAACAATATTTTCATTAAAAGGCTAAAAATGGATAAAAATTCAAGATTTTTAGATTCAAAAACATCGTTCTTTAGAATTCCTATCTTTCAAAATTATAAATCACAGCAAGAAACGAGTGTTGACAACGAAACAAAACTGTTTTAGAATAAGATACGGACGATAAGGGCAACACATGGCTAGGCACACATTGACCAAAACATTCGATTCGTGAGGATTGAGCCCATCATTAGCATCATCTCTAAAATGATTCACTTTTCGTTTCATGTGTGCGCCGATGTATGCATTTGAATTAGAACTTGCTCTTGTAATGCATTTCGAGATCACACCGATGAGTGCCATAAGTGACATAGGTACAACCCATCTTGATAACTTCTAAGGAATCCAAACACCCTTCCACCATCAAACATCCACCCACTCAACATTCACTCTTCACACCCAATCAAAACCTCCTATTATTCGTCCCGAACCTACAAAAGTTTCATCTTCCAACAAACTCTCAAAGACACTCTTGATTTCCCAAGACTTCTGCAACATAATACCAGGACATAAAATATATCGGTGGGGTCGGCATAGGAAAAGAAAACAAAAGAAAAAGAAATCAAAAAGATTATACGGACACAACCAAGAAAAGGGCTAAGAAAAGAAAAATTCCAAAGAAAAGGGAAGAAAAAGGCTATGTAATCCTTTCAAAATCTGAGAAATTCCAAAGAAACTCTCTCAAGAAAGGTTTCGAGAAAATACAAAGGAAACCATCACACTTTCTTCAAACCAAATATCCGATTCCTTCCAAGATATCTCGTAAGGTCAGTACCGTCCTCATCAAAAGTGATGGAGATTTGATTCTCGATCAAGCCTATGACGAGAATGCTGCATGACAGGCTATCTGAGTGATTGACACTAGTAAGTAGGAAACCCTAAACACTTGAGTGATTTGAGTGACCCACTTGTAAGGATTGCCTAGTCATGATCATCATATATGTTGCTCGAAGAAGGTTTTAAATTCTATAAACCCTTAGTTTCCGGTAAAAACTCTTTCATAACTGTAACTTTATATTCTTTGGAAATGGTATCTCTAAAAACTAATGCAATTAGAATCCTTCCAGAAGCTTTTTAAGAATAAGTTTGCTTGAGGACAAGCAAAGTTCTAAGTGTGGGATACTTGATATCGCGTAAAAAGTCATGTTTTTACTACCGATATCTCTCTCATTATGGAGCGATTCTTGGCATTTTAAACCAAGAAACAGTACAAATCAGTGATATTATGCCAAGATGGTCAAAACAAGGTTGCACGACAAAAATCAAGCAAAACGGATGAAAAACGAAGATTCCACGCACGTTTGAAGATTCAAGGCATCAAAACAAGATTTCAAGACAAAAGTTCCCATCATCAACATCCATCTCATCCGAGATGTTTGTTTTCAAATTACGAATCCAACAGAAGAACAATCAACAAAAACGGACGAAGAATGAAGATTCTACGAACGCCGAAACATCCAAAAGATTCGTACGAGACATCCAACGATGAGAGACATATTTTTGGGATATCTTTACATCAAAGTCTTTTTTTTTTAATTACGAATCCAACGCAAAAAGAATCAATGCAAACGGACGCATAACGAAGAAGATATGCGCGAATTAAAAAAAACAGCGAAAGACGACGAACCGGGGCGGGTGGCAGCCAGCCACTGCCGGCCACGGCCAGCCGCCTCCGGCCAGGTGGTGGGCGGTGCCGGCCTCCCTCCCGGTGTCTCTTTTCTGCTTTTCCGTCCTTGCGTGTACCCGGTGCACCACCTTTCGCTACTTTTTCGTACCCGGTGCACCGCCTTTCGCTACTTTTTCGTACCCGGTGCACCACCTTTCGCTACTTTTTCGTACTCGGTGCACCACCTTTCACCCTTTTTCTAATGTGAGCCTAGGGATACTAACGTGAGCCACTTTCACCTATAAATAGCAGCCCTTAGATCTCATTTGAACACACACTCAAATACACTCCTACATTCTAATACACTCACATACTCCTTTTTCATTTCCACTTTCTCATTCTAGAAATTCTCTTATCTTATAGTCTAGGATTATTGTAATTAATCTTCGGATTAGTATAGAGGCTAGAACGAACGTTAGGAGGTTTGAAGATTCATCTTTGTACGTGTAAACGAGTTGTCAATCATAATAATACGTTGTTGCGCATTTATTTCCGGGTGATATCTAAACCTTTATCATACTTGCTTTATTCCATATTCTAATTATGTGTTATTGCTTGGTAAGTGATATATTTATTGCCATGAATTGCGAGTAGTTTATTATTGTGATTGTTGATGATGTAGATAATTGTAAGTAAGGATGACATTATATAATTAATGTACGACAATCGTAAAGATATATGACGGCCCCTATTCGACTGTTTATCCGATATAGTACTGGAAACGCTTTAAGGCAGAGTACAATTGTATGGAAGTCGATAAACGACCGAAGGTAGTTATATCTCTGGAATCAGCGCTCGTTTAATAGTTGGAATCCCGAAAGGGTAATACAACTTCACAACTAACTGGTATATCCTACGAAAGTCAAAACACTATAAAATGATGTTCGTGAAATACGTTCAGATAAAATAGGAATTAGTAACCCTTGTAGCGTTTAGACTTTATGAATTCAAGTTTAATTTATGGATTACCCTTTCTGGTTATCCACGTGACTGCAACCTAGTAATTAGGACCTGATCAACCTTAATTATGGTAAGTAGTTATCTGTGCCCATGACATGCAATAAGTAAGACACATTGAAACCACTCGTTGTATATATTAGGTTTACATTTCTGCACTGCTTTACATTTAGTTAGATAGAGTGTCACTTTCACTGTCAATTACTCTTGACCGCATGTTGATATGATAAACCGTGGAACTACTACGTAAAGTACACTGTCTATCATTGAAAGGCATGGTCCGCATATGAAACACATTTTAACAAACTGCGAATAATCCGGGGATGTATAACTGTTTGAAAAGGAGAGATTTGAATCATAAGTCGAAGTAACTAGAGCTTAAATGAATGATAACAGGACTTCGGAATAAGATTAAAGTCGTACTGACCTAGAATCCTTAAAACACCAAGTCTTACAAAATCGGCAGTCTAGACTTACGAAATTATTAATTTATGTGCTAATCGAGCAGTAAACTATCTTTAGGAGTTAAGAAAGGTCGGACCTATGGGACGATACGCTACTGATTTATGAACCTCGTTATAAAACCAAAATAGGTTGCTTATCTTTCAACCAGATAAGTATTGGAAGTTTGCGTATTGCTCCGATCAGAATCATGATAACCTAGTTCCTAGTGACATGCCAATGGGAAATTGAGTTGGTAGGGTTCTAGAGTTTACACATAGTAGTTTGGTAGCTACATTAGTATCATCCCTATTTATTCTGTCATCCCGAAATATTAATTGTCAAAATCTCAACAATCACACATTTATCTTTATCTGCTTTCCTGTACTTTAATTTCCTGCATTTTAATTACTTGTCTTTAGTTTAAAACCCCCAAACCTACCTACTTTGTTCCATCCTAGATACTTCCCTACCGAAAGTGCCAACTTTAACTGCCCACACATTTGGATTTATAGAACGATCTTAGGTTATACTTACCGCTTACTAACCAGAGAAGGTAGTACATATAATTCAAGCCGCGCTAAATATAAATTTTAAAACCCCTGTTGGCACCCAATTAGTTACCATCAACGACACCGACGCTTTCGGGTGCCATCATACACCACAACAGAATGGGGTGGCTGAACGCATAAACCGAACATTGCTAAAGAAAGTTCGGTGCATGTTATCCAATGCTGGGTTGGGTAAAAAGTTTTGGGATGAAGCTGTAACTTATGCTTGTCACCTCGTTAATCTTTTGCCATCGACTGCTATTGATGGGAAAACACCATTGAAGAAATGGTTTAGGAAGCCCGCTACTGATTATGATTCTTTACATGTGTTTGGTTCCACTGCATATTACCATGTAAAGGAATCAAAGTTGGATCCTAGAGCAAAGAAAGCATTATTCATGGGGATCACCTCTGGAATCAAAGGCTATCGTTTATGGTGTCCAGAGACGAAGAAAACAATCTTTAGCAGGGATGTCACCTTTGATGAATCTACCATGTTGAAGACGGTGAATATTGAGTAGTCGGATGGAACCACCAAAAAGGTGGAGTTCGAAAGAACAATTGCACCAACCGATCCGGAAACGGATGTTGATTCTCCTACGGTAGAAGGAGATTTTGATGAAGAGGAGGTTCAGACTCTCGTACCTCAAACGCAATGTGAATCAATTGCAACCAACAAGCTAAAGAGAGTAATTGTAAATCCTGCTCGCTATACAGATACGGTGGCTTGTGCATCTTCAATTGCAGTTGATGATGTTCCTACTACTTACTCTGAAGCTGTTCGAAATTCAGAGAATGAGAAGTGGAGGATTGCCATGAGTGAAGAAATGCAGTCCCTTGAAAAGAATCAGACTTATATAGGAGTTGACCAACCTCCCAAATGAAAAGAAGGCAATTGGATGCAAATGGGTGTTTGCAAAGAAAGATGGGTTCTCTGACCAAGATGATGTTCGCTACAAAGCTAGATTAGTAGCTAAGGGCTACGCTCAGAAAGAAGGAATTGATTACAATGAAGTGTTTTCTCCAGTTGTAAAGCATTCCTCTATTAGAATTTTGTTGGCTTTGGTAGCACAGTTGGATCTTGAACTAGTTCAGATCGATGTAAAGACTGCATTTCTACATGGAGACTTGGAGGAGGAAATCTTTATGGTTTAACCAGAAGGATTCAAAGTTGCTGGAAAAGAGAATGATGTGTGTAAACTTAATAAGTCTTTGTATGGGTTGAAACAGTCCCTGAGACAGTGGTATAAGAGAATTGATAAGTATATGTTGGAGTCAGGGTACACAAGAAGCAAATATGACCATTGTGTCTATTTGAATAAGCAACAAGATGGATCCTTCATATATCTTCTTCTATATGCAGATGATATGTTGATAGCTTCTCAGAGTTCAGTGGAGATTGAGAATTTGAAGGCTCGATTGAAAAGGGAATTTGAAATAAAGGATCTTGGTGAAGCAAAGAAGATTCTTGGAATGGAAATAGTCAGAGATAGAAGATCGAGGAAGCTTTGTTTGACTCCGAAAAATTATCTGAGAAGGATGCTAAAGCGTTTTGGGATCAACGAACAAACAAAACATGTTAGCACTCCGCTCGCTCCTTTTTTTTAAACTCAGTGCTGCTATGTCACCAAAGAATGATGCTGAAAGAGTACATGAAAAATGTACCCTATGCAAATGCAGTTGGTAGCTTGATGTATGCTATGGTGTGTACAAGACCAGATATTTGCCAAGCAGTTGGAGTAGTGAGCAGGTATATGCATAATCCAGGAAAGGAGCATTGGCAAGCTGTTAAATGGATTTTGAGATACATCCATAATACAGCAGATGTTGGATTGGTTTTCGAACAAGATGATAAGTAGTGGGTGGTTGGATATTGTGATTCAGATTATGGCGGTGATTTAGACAAGCGTAGGTCAACTACAGGCTACGTCTTTACTCTCGCAAAAGCACCTGTCAGTTGGAAGTCTACATTATAGTCTACTGTTTCTCTGTCAACAACAGAAGCAGAGTATATGGCGGTTACAGAGGCTGTGAAGGAAGCAATATGGCTTCAAGGGTTGCTTGGTGAACTTGGAATTGATCAAAAGTTCATGAAATTGCATTGTGACAGTCAAATTGCAATTCACTTAGCAAAGAATCAGGTTTATCATGAAAGGACGAAGCACATTGATGTTAGGTACCACTTCATACGAGAGATACTCGAAGAAGGTGGAGTTAGAATCCAGAAGATCCACACCACAAAGAATCCTTCTGATATTTTGACAAAAGTATTGGTTGTAATCAAGTTCAATTCTTGTTTGGACTTGATCAATATTGTCAAAACTTAAAGATTAGTTTGAAGACACCACCAACGATGGTTGAGAGGGAGATTGAAGACTTTTGGGCATTCGCCAAGGTGGAAAATTGTTGATGTGGCTCATGATTATTGGATAAGATGGAATCTTTTGCAAGTAGTTTGATTCATGCATGTGGTGATTTGGAGAAGGTGCATGAATTTAGCACTTGGTTGTGAGTGATCCACGTTAGCCACTCTTGAAAGTTGTAAGACAAGTTGATGAGTGAAGGATGTCAAGATCTTCTTATAAATAGAGCATTTGGCCATTGAGTTTCACACACCAAACTCTTTCTTCTCTCTAGTTTGTATTATTTCTATTGTACAAGAAATAATAAAGTTGGTGGTGTATTGGGAGGACGTAGACAAAATTGGGCCGAACCTCGGTAAATCTCTGGTGTTCATTTGTGTTGTTTATTTTCAATAACTTTATTTGGGGTATCGTTATTGTGATGTATTACGCTAGTAAGTTATCGGAATAATTCTTTTCCACTTATAATTTATTAGTAGAATCTTTCACGGGCTTTACCCATTTGGTGGAGTAACTCGCGATTATTTCCACAACACACTGCATTTTTACAATCTATACGACTATATGTGAACAAAATCCGGGTATGGACCGACCCGACCCGACCCGGAAACCCGAACCGGGTATTGGTCAACGGTCAAATACCCGGTTCCTGAAGAACCCGACCCAAACCCGACCCGGTTTTGGGTGGGAGAAAACCCAACCCTATAGTACCCGGTTTGTACCGGGTAGGAACAGGTTCGGGTCCAATACCCGGTTCCAAACCGGGTACGTTGTACCCGCCGGGTATAAGGTGTTCCAGCCGGGTACAAACGGCATCCCAAGTTCTGTTTCAAATTTTCATAGAGTACCCGCCGGGTATCCCTAGTACCAGCCGGGTACAAGTGCCATGATCCATCATTTTGACCATTTCACACCAAAATTTACCTAAATCCAAACATCATCCCTAGTCAAGCATTTCAAAATATCCAAACATACCCAAACATCATCCCTCGTCAAGCATTTCAAAATATCCAAACATAAATGTAAGTCCCTAGTACATGGATCGATAACGAGGTTATCTTAGGTATTAAGGCGCGGAATTCCTCAATACTTGGTTCACAATAAGTGAACAATTTGTTTCGCAAGATAATAGCGAATTGATTTATCAACAAGGTTTTGTATCGATTAATTAATGTCAATCGATCAATACCTAACCTTATGACTGCTTAGAATAGTGTTTTTGTTCTCTGGAAAACGAATGGCCAAAAGTCTTTTTCGGATTAAACCTAATTGAGTATTTATAGGTTTTAATCAAACTCGATTCGCAAGTCGATGGACTCTACGAGTTGAGTTCAACTCGCAGCCCATGACCAAGCCCATCTCGACTCGGTTCGCAGCTCTGCGAGCCCAGATCTCATCTCGCAGGATTAAGTTCTGCGACTTGAGATCTTATCTCACAAACTTTAGTTTGTAATATCGTATTCGATATTCGTCTAACACTTTATCATACTAATATATTTAACAAATATTAATACCAAACTAATATCATTTACAAATCCAAATCAATTGTACAAACTTGATTACAATAATCACTAGTACTATTACAAGCTAGATCTGTTGTCACATATACATGTCCCAACAGACTCCCCCTTGACAATAGCTCTAGCATCTATGCTATTATGTCTTCAAGTTATCTTTGATTTTTACTTATAAATCTTACTACCAGCATAAATCTTCAATTTAATACAAGTCTTAACCATCATTTGATAATCACGTGCTAAGTCACCCCATGCTACTGTCGTTAAGATTCTATTTTCATTCAATTTTATCAAATCTTTCTTCGACATGTTCATTAGGTGTCGATGGTCATAAACTCTGAAGATTTCTCTTTCACCACCTTCAACCTCATCATCAGATTCAACCATTACAGCTTCTCCAGTCTCTGAATCCACATGCCAACTCTTCATATTTTCCAAAATATCTTGTGGCATTATCTTTAATGGTGTTGATCCCAATCAGGATCTTAATATATATTACTTTAATTAATTATTAATAAGCTTGCGGAATAATTTATTAATAACTTGAAGAACTAAACTTGTAACACAGAATATTAATCAAAAGCTTCAATATTATTATCAATAATACGAACACACAATTTGTGTTAGGGTTTACAACCTTGAAGCTAATAACTAGAATTCGTCACTCATCTAGGGTTTTACAGGATCTCTATTTATATCACATAGAATCCTTTACATAATCAAACTATTATGGAAATTCTATCTATTCCATATTTCTCTCTAACCGACTACTAACAGTGGTTGATCTATACACTAACAGGGGTAGTACTCATGTATTACCAACAGTGGTTAAGTACTTGATACAAAATACTAACTTATACCAACAGTGGCACTGTTAGACTAATTCTAACTGACAGTGGCATTGTCAATACAACACTAACTAACAGTGGTAGACTTCTTCTAGCAGTGGCACAAGACTTGTCTTCTGAGCAAATCTGGCAGTGGCTCAGGACTCAACAATCTCCCCCTAAACTTGATCATTCTCAGTAATGAGTCAAGTTTCTTCATCTTTCTTTTCATCCTTAGGAGCTTGATTCTGTTTTCTCTTTTTCTCCTCCTCTCTTAATCTTTCCAACTCCATTCTTTTATGAAACTGATTGAACACCATATATAAAGCATTGAATGCACCTTCTGAGATCACTGTAGTTCTTAGTTGAGATGCAAGCACATTTCTTAAAATCTGAGTCCCCAAAACATATTGTCTTTCATCAAGCATGTAGATTGTGACTCCATCTCTGAACAAAATCATATGAACTCCAGCTCTAACAAAGTGTCTCCAGGTATTCACAAGCTAAATACAGTTTAAGAACAAATTTGTGAATGGTTCAGGCTCAAACAGCATATTCAAACATCTTCCCAAATCTCTTTCCATTATCACCAGTGAAGCCTGCCTGTTTCTTTGACTGTTCAGCTCATACAGATCTAAAATGTCTAACCTATTCACATTTTTGAGCACATCAGCTACAGATGTCAAATATTGCTCATTCCCATCCTCTCTGACAATCTTTATCTGTTCTTTAACAACATCAGCAACCTTTGATTTCTGTCCTTCCCATTCAACTATTTTTGATGATCTATCATGATTAATATGAATATTTTCTTTACTGTCCTTCACGTCTTTGATATATTTTCTCAATTCTGCTGCATCCTTTTCCAAATCAGGAACTACATTATCACAAGCAAGAACTCCATCCCATCTAATCTTTAGATTCCTATCAGAAAGCCTTTTTAATTCTCTTTCTTCAGCTTCTGCTTTCTCTTGCTCTTCCTTTTCAATTCTGTCTTGTTCCTCTTTTCTTACCTGCTCAGCAATCTTCTTTCTATCCTCAGACAACTTTTTCTCAATGAATTTGTCTTGCATGAGCTTCTTTTCAAAATCCATCTTTCCTTCATTCTGATGTCTAGCATAAGCTTTCTCCAACCTCTCTAAATCCCATCCTTCTAGTATACTTCTTGGTGCATATCTACCACCAAGAATTCTGATCAATTCCTTTTTCCTTTGAGCAGCAGTTGGTGGTTTGTTTCTTTTCTTTTCAAGCTCTGCTTGTCTTTTCCTTCTTGCCTTTTCTTCATTTGCTTGTTTTAGCTTTGCAAACCCTGGATCCAAATCAACATTACCATCCTTTTTATTGATCATATCATGAATCTTCTATGCAGATAACCCTTTACCAATTACAGCCATATCATTAAGCATTTTGCAGCCTTCTGAGATAAGGTTACCACACTCATATCTTCCAGTACAACATCAACATCATGACCTTCTAGTCTCTTGGACTCAACTGCCATTCTTAGCATTCTCTCATCATGCTCCTCCTGAGCTCTCCTGGCCTCATCCAAATCAATTTGAGGCTCTACAACCTTCTTAATTTTTCTTTCTTCTTTTAGTTTTCCCTTACCTTTGTCCTTAGCATCAATCTTTGGAAGATCAGACTTAGGTTTGGGTGATGATGAGGGTTCTTCAATAATAACAGGGGGTAGAATAGATCTTGGTGTAGTGGTGGTGACAGTGGTTGTTATGACAGTTGTGGGAATATTTGAAGTATTGACAGGGGTTGATGTAACAGTGGTTGACTCTGTGATAACAGGGGTAGATAGTATAACAGTGGTTGCTGCTGAAGTACCAACAGGGGTAGATACCTCAACAGTGGTAGAAACCAAACTGCTAACAATGGTTATAGGTTGAGTTATAACAGTATTTTTCTTGACAGAGGAAGACTTTCTGAATGGAATTGATTTCTTTCTATTATAATTTTTCACTCTTACCTCCTCTTCAGCTGCAGATTTGGACTCTAAACACTCCCCCTCAACCTCTACATTTCCACCTTCCATCTCTGTTTCAACAGATTTATCAATCACCATCCTATCACTGAAGCTCACTCTTTTGCCCATATCAATATTTTCTCCCATAACATCCCAGAAATACAAATTAGCCACAGCCTCAAAAGGTAATCCTTTGTTTAATGGAAAAACATTCAAAGCTGGACCTCTTTGTGCATTATCCTCTGCAACATTCACATTCTCACTTTCAGAAACACTTGTTTGCACATTTTCACCCACATACACCACCATGCTTCTATCAAGCTCAGTATTCACCATTTCATCATCCAAGCCTTCATTAACCACATAATCTGACACATTCAATTCATCCTCAACATTTTCATTAATCTCAGATGTATCCATGAAGCTAATACCACCTGCACCTCTATCATTATCATCATTATTCCCATCAGACCCATCATTATCATCTCCCTTATCTTCAGGCACATTATCATTCCCTTGATCTTTATCTTTTCTCTCCCCCTTGCCTGAAGATTTCTGTAATTCTGCAGCAGGCTGTAAGACCTGTAACACAACATCCTCTACCACAGCCAATCTGGTTTTTAAATCATTGATTTCCTCCTGCTGCTTTTTAGTTAATTCATCCTGGGCAGCCAACTTAAGTTGTTGCTCCCTTCTCAACTCTCTTTCCCTCTCAAATTTTGTCCATATCAGCCTGACATCATGTACCAAATCATCAATCGTCAATTCCTTAGTTATATGACTAGTCTCATCAACATTGGAGTGTGACCTCCTAGATGAATCATTGACTACATCTGTCACTTGCCCTGCAAGATGTTCAGATGCCCCTTGATTCGTGGTACTGGGACCTTCATTTGACTCATTACCCATAGGTTCATCAAACAAAGTTGCCTCTGGTTGGGTCTGATTGATGTTACCACTGTCCTGTCCTGCCAGTGGGCTAGAAACAGTAGTGGCAGCCCTTCCAGAATGAACATTTTCATCAAGTATGTTCACCTGTTGTGATTGCTCATTTGACTAAGACTGTGGAGAAACAGGAATCTCCATAGCCTGTTTAGTTTTCTTGAATCTCTTGGTTTTGCTTTGGGTAGGCTGTTGGTTCCCTTGTTTTCTTTTTGTGCCACCTCCTGATGTGTGTTCAGAACCAACTGGTGTTGTTGTCCTGTCATCATTTGGTCCAAGTGGTGTTGGTAATACACCACCAGTGGCAGAAGGAGCAACTAACATTGTAGAAAACAATCCAGTTTCCTTCTTGGAAAAGGTGTTTTGATATTGATACATGGCTCTAATAGTTTTCAAAGATAAAGTAGAACTAACTATTACACTTTTATCTGCTGGCAAATTTGGCAACTGCTTATTCAACAAAAGTTGAACAAATCTAGGGTACATAATAAATGTATCACCCTTTACATTTTTGATCATATTATCTAAGATAAACCTAGACATATTAAATTTAAGACCCTGTGCCAAGCAGATTATAGGATATGCAATACTAGAACTAAATTCATTAAAACTAGTCCTCTTTTGAGATAAACATACCAGAAAGGTATGAATGTAGAACTTCCATTGAGGACAGAACCATGACTTCAAGAATGTATATTCAGACCTTGCTTTTCCAGCACCTTCATAACCCATATCTTTTATTCCTTGAAAGAGATCCTCTCTTGACAATTCCATAACTCCTCCTTGATCATCAAACTGCAAAAGTTCTCTAAGAACAATCTTAGTTACCATTACTTTGTTTCCCTTGACAGTGGAATGAATGTGAGTAATGCCATTAACATTCCCTTCCTTTGCATTCTTCCAGAATTCTTGAATATGTGATCTGATCAATCTTGGAGCGACAATAAGAGCATATGTAACTGGACAGTTACTCAAGAAATCAATAATCGGGTGAAAATACTCATCTGCAACTTCTTTGTCCAAGAAAGCCCTCATGTTGTGTTCAGAATGAACACTCAGATTAGAATTACCAGAATCAGACGAAGATGACGATGCCATGAATGAAATTTATGAAAGAAAGAAGAGTGGTTTACAATGATCAAACACAAACGAGAGCGATTATTAAAGAGTTTTGAGAATTTTGAAAGCGTAATTGAAAAAGTGAAGTGTTTGGGTACTTATGTGATGACAGTGCCAAGCCCTAGTAAATAGAACTAACAGTGGCACTATCAGTTATGCACCAACAAGGGCACAACTAACACTTAAGCCCAACAGGGGTACCTCACTTGATCAAATTCAATCATTAATAATCCTCAATAAAGCCAACAGGGGTACTAGTACTAGCAGGGGCACACTAGAACTAGCAGGGTCATAGACTTCATATTTTTTTTTTTTTTAATTTTAATCAATAGAAAAATCAACAAATAAAACATTAAACTCCAGATCTCCTAATGTCTCCTGACAGTGGCTTAATCCTGCAATATTAAACTAAGAAAAACAACTAGCAGGGGTTAAACGACACAAATATACAGCAGAGGTTGAAAATACATTGACAGTGGCATAAGTAAACTAACAGTGGAACCAACTGTTATCATGATGAAGCTAACAGTGGCAACACTTGACCCTGTCACACACAATATACTTCACCTCTGTTAGTATCAAATCCTGACCAAAACACTAAGTGAGATTGATCATACCAATATTAGATATCAAAAATGTAAACCTTCCTACATCAAATGATTTGGTAAACAGATCTGCAAGTTGATTATCAGTATGAATTTTGAAAATATGAATCAATCGTTTATCATAACAATCTCTTATAAAATGATATCTGATTTCAATGTGTTTGGTTTTTGAATGCTTCACAGGATTTTGTATGATACTAATAGCAGATGTATTATCAATGTAAATAGGAGTGTTCATGAAAGTCAAACCATAGTCCATCATTTGATTCTGAATCCAGAGCACCTGTGCACAACAACTGGATGCTGCAACATACTCTGCTTCTGCTGTAGATGTAGAAACTGTGGTCTGCTTCTTGCATTGCCATGACACTAGCCTACTTCCAAGAAATTGACATCCTCCACTGGTTGATTTTCTATCCATGTTTTCACCACCATAGTCACTATCTGTGAAAGCCTTTAGCGCAAAATCTGATCCTTTAGCATACCAAAGTCCCAAATCTGGTTGACCTTTCAAGTATCTAAAGATCCTTTTCACAGCATACATGTGTGACTGCTTTGGATTGGTTTGGTACCTAGCACAAAGACACACTGCAAACATAATATCAGGTCTAGATGAAGTTAAATACATCAAAGAACCAATCATTGACCTGTACAGGTGCACATCTACTTCCTCCCCTTCAGGATCAGAATTAAGATGTTTGTGTGCCTCCATGGGAGTGCTAGCTATCTTTACATCTTTATAACCAAATTTATTCAAAATATCCTTCACATACTTCCCTTGGTTAATAAAGATTCCATCTGGCTTCTGCTTAACCTGCAATCCTAAAAAGAAAGTGAGTTCTCCCATTGAACTCATCTTAAACTTCTGATGCATTAGCTCTTCAAAGTCTTTACACAGTGAATCACTTGTAGATCCAAATATAATATCATCTACATAGACCTGTACCAGCAAAATATCTTTCTGAATCCTCTTGATAAACAGAGTCTTGTCAATAGTACCTCTCTTGAATCCATTCTTGAGAAGATACTCAGATAGAGTATCATACCAAGCTCTTGGTGCTTGATGTAAACCATACAAAGCTTTCTTCAATCTGCACACTCTATCTGGATATGTTGGATCTTCAAACCCTGGAGGTTGGCATACATACACCTCATCATCAATTAGACCATGAAGAAAAGCACTCTTCACATCCATTTGATAAACCTTGAAACCCTGATAAGATGCATAAACTAAAAACAATCTAATAGCTTCTATCCTAGCAACAGGGGCAAAAACATCATCATAATCAATTCCTTCTTCCTGTGTATACCCCTGTGCTACCAACCTGGCTTTATTCTTGATGACAATCCCTCTCTCATCTCTCTTGTTCTTAAAAATCCACTTGGTGCCTATAGCTCTCTTTCCTTTTGGTAAATCAACCAAATCCCATACATCCTGCAGCTTGAATTGTAGCAATTCTTCTTGCATGGCTTCAATCCAGCTGGGATCTTTGAGAGCTTCCACTGCTTTCTTTGGTTCCATCTGAGAAAGAAAACAAACATATAAAGAAGTATGTAAATCTTCTTCTCTTATCTTTGACTGCTGTCTGGTCAGAACATGTGAACCAATATCACCAATGACCAAATCTAAGGAATGATCTTTATGAACCAGATACTTAGATGTGGATGTATCAAGCAATTCTCTTTCCAAATTAGGACCCACAAGATTATCCATTTCTGATCCTGAAAAAGAATCTCTTTCCTTTCTATCTTTTGAAAGCTTTGGAGTTGTTTCAGAATCTGACAAAGAAGTTCTTTCCAAAACTTGAAATGGTGGACTTTGTTCATAGTTCTTTGGTGATCTCTGCTCTTCATCTGATAATCCAGGTATCTCTAATTCACTTTCTGAATCTTCATGTGAACCCCTTAAACCATGTGTACCATTATCTGAATCATCCTTTGCAAATGATCCATTTGTTTCTGGAGTTAATCCGTCAGTTTCTGTGTGATCCTGTTGAAAGACTGCTGGTGGATCTGGAGACCAAATTGGAAATAATACATACTCCAAGGTATCCTTTGTAGGCTGACTTGAGCTGCTATCTCCATTTGCATCATCACCTGCACTTGTACCTGCACTAGAAGACAAATCTGGATATCTAAAAGCATGGGTTAGTGCATCAATATCAAACAATACTTCTGGACCTTTTCCTTCTACATTTGGTGTATTTTCGTTAAAGGTCACATCCATGGTCTCCTCTATGATCCTAGTCCTTTTATTAAACACTCTATAAGCCTTGCTTTGAATAGAGTATCCAACAAAGACAGCCTCATCTACCTTACTTTGAAACTTACCTAGGTGATCTCTGGTATTTAAGACAGTACAAGGACATCCAAATGGTTTTAAAAAGCTAACCAAAGGTTTTCTCTTAAAGAATAACTCATAGGGTGTCTTGTTATGAGGTTTGACTATCAAAATCCTATTCAAAACATAACAAGTAGTGCTGACTGCCTCTGCCCAAAAGGACATTGGAAGTTTAGCATCTGCTAGCATGCTTCTAGCAGCCTCAATTAATGTCCTATTCCTCCTTTCAGCTACTCCATTTTGTTGTGGAGTCCTAGGGGCACTAAACTGTCTTTCTATACCTTTCTTCTCACAGAACTTATTCATCTCATGATTCTTAAATTCTGTCCCATTATCACACCTGATGATCTTAACCTTTTGATTAGTTGAATTTTCAATCCTAGTTATGAAGGATCTAAGTGTTTCACCTGTCTCATCCTTGGTTCTAAGAAAGAATACCCAACTCATTCTAGAATAGTCATCAGTTATCACCAAACAGTAAGATTTCTTCCCTTGACTAGCTACATTGGTAGGGCCAAACAAGTCCATATGTATCAGGTGTAAGGGAGTGGTATTTGTATTCACAAGCTTGGTCTTATAAGAAGTCTTGTGTTGCTTGCCTTTGAGACAAGCTACACAGTGGTCACTACATTCAAATAACTTTTCAGGTAAGCCTCTCACTAGCCTATTCCTAACAAGTTTATTCATGGTCTTGAAATTCAAGTGACACATCCTCCTATGCCATAATTCAGATTCAGAAATAGTAGCTTTAGATATAAGACAGTTAACATTTTGAGATTCCATCTTGTTTAAATCACTACAGTATACATTATTCTTTCTTGGAACTCTCATTAAAATTTTATCTTCAGGTATTTTGAGTTTTTCAGAAAGTATAATGCATTCTGTGTCAGTGAAATAAACAGGATTTTGCTTATCTGTGATTTGACTCACACTTAGCAAATTATATCTCAATTGTTCAACATAATAAACATCATTGAAAGTGAGCTTACTGCTTTTTACCTTGCCTTTACCTGTGATTTTTCCTCCTTTAGGATTACTGCCAAATGCCACATCTCCTCCATTAAAAGCTTTAAAATCTTGCAGTTTCTCCCTATCTCCAGTCATGTGCCTTGAGCATCCTGAATCAATATGCCATAAGCTTGGCTTGCCCTGCACATATAAAAAGAGAAATAATTAGTTTCTCTTGGGAACCCAAACCAATCTGGCTTTGGGTTTCCCTTGAGCATTTTTGACATCAACCCTCTTAAAGGTGATTGATCTCAATGCTTCATTGATTTTGGACACTTTTGATGTAGATGCATTCTTATGTCTCCAAAAATAATCTGTTTTAGACCTGACAGGGGTTAATGGTCTGACAGTGGTCACCTTCAAATTCGTATTTATTACCCTGGCAGTGGTAGCTTTACTTGGTATAAACATTCTTTGCAAATGCTTAATACCAGCAGAGGTACCATGCCTGACAGTGGTCAAACCCTCCCCTGTTCTTGTCTTGCCTCTGTTAGCTTCTGACAGTGGCACTGCTGCAGTATTAACAGTGGCTGCAGCATTGCCTCTATTAGGCTGATTTCTCAACACTTGTCCTGTACCACGGTTCCTATTATTTTTAGGATTATGGTAACAGTCCTGTTGAAGATGATTATACCTACCACAAATAAAACATGATTTTCTTTTCACACATTCAAACCCATTACCCAGCCTTTGTGACACCAATTGATTCCAATTCCTTTGATTCCCTCTAGGTGTAGGTTTGATTATTTTCTTTGCGGGATTTTTATCATGTTTGCTAGCACACTTAACACATTCAGCCGTTTTATTGGACTCATGATTAACCTTGTTATTCACATAACCTAGACCAGTTCTAGATTTGTTAGTCCTATTCACTTGTTCAAGCTGCACCATAGCTTTCTCCATGAACAACTTCTTGCCTTCTTCTAGTTTATCACTCTTAAGTTCTGAAACTAGACCAGTAATAGACTTAACACATCCATCCATAGAATTACCACTAGATGAACTATCACTATCACTCTCATCTTCCTCAGTCCAATCAGATATTTCTACTTTATCAAAATTTATATTATCAGCACAATTAACTATTGGATCTACCTTTTTAACCTCCTCAGACACACCTACCTTAAGTTTTTCTAAGTCAAAATCAATTTTAGATGGGAAGTAAGTATGATTATAAGGTGGGGGTACAGCATTAAGATTGTAACCTAATCCAGTTTTCAATTTATCATGAATCTGAGACTTGATTAAGTTTTGAACACCTTTTGAGGCATTTTCCAATTCATCAACTTTCAACTTTATGGACTCTTTATCAGAAATTGCCTCAGCCAACTTGGCACTTAGCATATCAACTTTTGTTTGTAAGGCTTTCTTTTCCCAATTCAGATATTTAATATCTAAGTGAAATTGTGATTCATTCTTTTCAAAAGCCTTAATTTGTTTTTCAAGATTTTCAATAGCTAAAGTTGCATGTTGACTTTTGACTTCAAAGGCTTTCAACTCATTGCACACAACAACATTATGATCCCTGTAAAATTTAACCATTTTCTTACATTCAGGTGAACATAATTTAACTTGTACCTCATGTGGAATGTCTGAAGGTTCTGATTCTTCTGTGACAGCCATCAAAGCTTGATTCTTTACCACAAGCTCTTCTTGATCACTCCAGTCAAATCCTCCCATTCCATCTTGTGCTACCAATGAGTCTGAAGTGGTGTTCTGTACAGGTACCAATCTTCTTTGAGGACCAGAACTATTTCTCATTATTCCATTAACTGTATTCTGTGATCCTCCATCCTGTGTGTTCCTGCATTCTCTTGCAAAGTGACCCAACTTGTGACAGTTGAAACACTCCACTTTGCTTTTGTCAAAACCAGCTACACCATCTCTCTTGAATGTGAAGTTTCTGTTACCAGACCTCTGCATAAACCTTTTTGCCCTTATGGTGATCATAGCCATTTGCCATCTCAAATCCATCTCCTCAAGGTCCTCTTCACTGACCTGCTCCAAATCTTCTGTAGTTAATGATGAATTCACATGACTAGCAAAGAATGCTTCTAGCACATTATCATTAGTACCAGATGTGCTACTACTTCCAGCTTCACCAACAGACACAAAAGCAGTATTATTAGAACTACCAGTGGACTGTTTTATAGCCAAAACCTCAGGCTCAAAGTTTCTCAGATCATTGTACAGATCCTCAATTTCCTTCTGATCAAGGTCTGCACTTTGTCTTAGTCCCACAGTGTACATGTTCCATTCTGTACCAAGTGATCTTAAAAATTTTCTATTAAGATCATCCTTGTCTATCTTAACATTGTGATTTTCAAGATCTCCCACCAGTTTCTGAAACCTATCAAAGGTTTGAGTTAAAGTTTCTGACTTTACTCCAGCAAAGTTCTCAAACTGTTGTTTGAGAAGAGACCTCTTGTTCTTCTTTGTATTATCATTACCTCCAAACCTTGTGACTATTGCTTCCATGAGTACCTTAGCATCTACACATTTATCAAATTTCTTTTGATACTCATTGGGAATTGACAAGAGTAATGTACTCAATGCCTTCCATTCAGTGGCTCTTTCTTTTCTCTCAGCATCTGTCTTGGGTGGTGGTCTCTCCAATTTTTCACCATCTGGACCCTTTGGATAATTAGGTCCATTGATAACCACCTCCCACATCATATAATCTGTGAGAAGCATGTACTGCCTTATTCTTGTCTGCCATAACTCAAACTCATCAGGTTTGAGCATAGGAATCTTTGTTGCCTGTATTCCTTCAATTTGTTTCAGTAGACATCTTAGTAATTGAAGAGAAAGCTGCAATCTTTAATAGAATTCTTCAAGATCAAAGCAATATCTAGCTCTGATACCACTTGTTGATCCCAATCAGGATCTTAATATATATTACTTTGATTAATTATTAATAAGCTTGCGGAATAATTTATTAATAACTTGAAGAACTAAACTTGTAACACAGAATATTAATCAAAAGCTTCAATATTATTATCAATAATACGAACACACAATTTGTGTTAGGGTTTACAACCTTGAAGCTAATAACTAGAATTCGTCACTCATCTAGGGTTTTACAGGATCTCTATTTATATCACATAGAATCCTTTACAGAATCAAACTATTATGGAAATTCTATCTATTCCATATTTCTCTCTAACCGACTACTAACAGTGGTTGATCTATACACTAACAGGGGTAGTACTCATGTATTACCAACAGTGGTTAAGTACTTGATACAAAATACTAACTTATACCAACAGTGGCATTGTTAGACTAATTCTAACTGACAGTGGCACTGTCAATACAACACTAACTAACAGTGGTAGATTTCTTCTAGCAGTGGCACAAGACTTGTCTTCTGAGCAAATCTAGCAGTGGCTCAGGACTCAACAAATGGAATCTGCTGTAAACACTTAACATATGGATAAATCTTCTTTCTTCTTCTTCGTCCTGTCCTTTGACTTCTCACTGCCAGTTTAATAGTCTTTCCTTTTCTTGCCTTAATCTTTTCAAATTTATTAGCCCTAACCTCAGTCTTGATTATGTGTTCGACATATTTTCCAACAAAATCATCACTTGGGTTATTCAAAGGTAATCGAGCCAAATCTCGAATCTCAAATCAAGGCAAAGAACTAAATACTGCAAGCTTTCGCTCAAAATATTGAACTCCGTCAAACCTTTTAATAGCAAATAGCTTCAGGTCAGAGTCAAAGTACCAACCAATAATCCCTCTTTTAGGTTCCCGTTTCCCAGTTATATCAACTTCAAAAACTCCAACCTTCTTTTTCTGTTTAGGAAGTTTTCTAAGAAAAACTGCTGGATTCTTGGTAGGAATTAAGATTTCATCTTTTTCAGAATCGGTTGAGTCATCGATTTCTTCATCTACATCGACAACTGTTGGACCTTGATTATTTTCAATAATAACTTCTATCCTGGATGGGCTCACATGGTGTTCATCAATATGTGCATCTGGATCTACACCAATATCTTGCTCATTCTCATAGACAGCAGTCCAATCCTCAGGTAGTAAAAATTCTCCTTCTTCAAGATCAAAATCAATTTCTTCATCAATTTCATCAAGAATATCACTTCCAGAGTCACTCAATTCTAGCATTTCCATATCTACACAAATCAAATTAATAATATAAATTCTTTTATTGATTTCTCTGAATCAATCTAAAAATTTCATTATTCATTTCAATTGTGTTAATATATCCAATCTATATGACTTATAATTCTTTTATTAATTACCTTGAATCAATCAAAGAATTCTTAAGTCTTATAAACACTTAACAAATATTAATTAACTTTAAATTCTAATGCATGTGAATAATCACCAAGCATTTAAATTCACTGTTAATTACCTCATATAATTTCCAAGACTTAATTGAACTGTTATATCACAAGAACTTAACTTTCAATTATATCTTTAAATTATATATCATTTGTTTAGTTAAAAAATCATACATATTTAACTTGTCAGTTATTAAAACTCTCAAGTCTAAAATGTCTAAGTTAAAATAAACTTTGACCGCTGAAGTAAATCAGAACACGCCGCTCGACTTCTCAATGAGTCGGAAGACTTTCGATCACTAATTTATTTAACTTTTCAAAATCAAATAACTTAAACAATTTCTAATATATTTAATCTTGTAATAAAAATCTCAATCCAAATATATTACAAAAACTATTAAATTACAATTATTCAATTCCAATTATAAATTACAATTATAATTCAACTAAAATTTTTAAGTACAAATATCTACACAAGCCTAAGCTGTCTTACCAGCTTCACTTGTACCCGCAGCACTTGTACCAGCACCATCACCACTAACACCAACACATGCAGACTCCCCCTGAATAATAGCTTGCTCACCAGTCTTTGAAGGACCAGTCGGCTCACCATCTTTCTGAGCATCGGGATCATCATCTTTATCATCTCTTCTCTTCTTAGCTAACTCATCCTCTTTGCAAGCTTCATGATATAGCATTATCTCCCCCTGAGCAGACTGTCCTGAATTCACTCTCAACACCAAACGTTCTAAGTGTTCAAGCTTCAGTCGCTGGGCAGTAAAATCAGCAAGCAAAGTATCATGAGTCTTCAGCAGTGTCAAATGTGATTCACTGATATGAACCATCTGCTGAGCAAGAGAAACATTCTCAGCTAACAACCCTGGAATCCTAGAAGTACTCTGTTCCAACTCCTTAACTCGTGACTCTAAGGATGTAATCCTTTCAGCATCAGTCGTCGGAATAACAGATATTGTAGATGGTCCAGGCGGTGTCACTGAAGCAATGTATGATTCACGTGTGAGGGGTGGAATAGCTTGAGATAACGCTTCCTTGAGAAGACTAGCTGCAAATCTACTAGCTTTATTAGTCGGAAACTGAGCATCATGCACCAGCTTTGCAACTCCCTCCTCAACAGTCTTGGAGACCATTTCTGGTTCCACTGACTCAAGCAGTTTCTCAGCCTATAAAGTTAGATATAATTAAATAAGTAATTGTTACAGATAACTCTGTCTCAATCTCTAATTAAATATTTATAATACTCGTAGTACTAAACATTCATCTCATACCTCAGATGGTACAGATACTGGTTCAGTAACCACCGGTATCATCGTCTCTACCTGGGATGTATCTTGAGCAACTGTCACAGAATTAACTGTCTCAGTTTAACTCTTGATAAACAACAAGTTAAGATTATCCAACTTTAAATAAAACATACCATCCTGAATGATCAATGTCCTGGAACGCTTACGGCGTTGAGTAATAAGAGGTATATCCTCTTCCTCAGGACCTTCGTCAATAATACTGAAGTCCGGATCGACTTCCTTAGCCTTTCTCTTTTCCTTCAGTGCTGGATATGGAATCATCCGAGATCGGTATCTAATATAACCAGCATCTGGAGGTGGAGAAGGAGTACTATCATTATCTGAAGCCGATTGACCATCACGGCCTCCAGATGGACCAACATCAGAATCCTAAATATTAAATACATTAAACATTTATGATTAGCTAAAAGCTCTATCATACAAGTTCTATATATTTATGATTAATCTGATAAATACCTTAGAAGGTAAAACCTCAGATCTATCAAGCTGTCCCTGCTCACCCTCAGGTCGAGTAACCTCTGGGTCTGCAGTCTCAGCTCCCTGATGATAATAATATTTATATTTCATAATTAGAAATAATATCTAATTAACTAAATATCTATATCATGTGCATTATGTATAACACTAATGGGATAATTATATAACAACTTAGTACCGATATTACTATATAATTATAAAATTACCTGCTGTTCATAATAACTATCAATATCCCGTAGCAAGGGATCTGTATCATCATCAATCTGTATCAAAACCTCATGTAGAACCTCAGCTGCTAGCTCAGGCACAACTTGTTGACCTTGATGTTCAACCTGATGTAAAACATCCTCAATGAGCTCCTGTGACTCTGCTGCCGGTTGAGGTTGAGGTTGAGCTTGTGAAGGTTGAGGTTGAGCTTGACTGTGAGCTCCAGCATCCATCCAACCATTGTTTGGTGGAGCAACATAATCAGCATCAAGAAGATGCCCAAAAAGATCAGCAGCCTCAGGCTTAATCTCATCTTTACGCTTGGATAGCAAAAAGCAAGCGTTGTAACCTCGCAGTCCGATTGTCTCAACTTGAAAATCAGCTGCATAAGCTTGCAAGTTTGGAACTTGAGCTCGAATCAGGAGCATATAGAATCTAGGATAGAGAATAAACAATGTCCTAGCAACTCCAGTGATCTGTCCTCTGAAGGACTGAAAGATATAAGAAGAAAAACTGTATGGTTTATTGTAAACCAGTGACAGTACAGCTGACATCAACTCAGGACTAAGCTCATCTAATCCTGACTTCTTGTTTCCAAAAATAGATACTATAACAGTAAAGAGTAATCTCCACTGTCCTAGTACAAAAGCCTTGACAAACTGGCGTCCTCTCCTAGGACCCGAATAACCAGTACGCCCTAAAGCTCCTTCTATAAAATCAGCTGAGTAAACAGGTGGACCAGCTTCTTGAGCAGAAGTGCCTAGCTATAGTAGCTGTCGTAGATCATCTGCAGTAAAAGAAATAGGATGCTGATTTACCATCGTACGTATTGTAGACAGATTAGCAGCACCGTCATATTGAATATTCGTCCAAAACTGCGTGAGAAGGTCTTTGTTCAATGGAGGTGACTCAGTGATAGCAAATCGAATTCTCGAACGTGCTAAATATTTCAAGATCTGCTCAAAGCACTCAGCACCACGCTCGTTGACATCTAGATTCACCAAGATGTTGTGACCCTTCTCAAAAGATCTGTTAGCCATATCTGTAAATTAAAATTACACAAATAGCAAAAATGTTAAGTTAACGAGCATTAGATAATTTACACTTTAACGTATTATGATCAAAAAGATCATCAAACGTCTAAATATACTATTAACTAATAACATAATTCACTGAAACTTAATTGAATTAACAAGTTCAATTATATTCTATAAATTATATATAAAGCTCGTTAGCTAAGGATAACAATTTGAGTTATCATACCGCCGATAAATATCGGGACACGCTGCACGACTACGCTATGAGTCAGAAGACTTTCGATATGAAATAACTTAAATTGTTAAGATATTACACATATTTAAACTTATAAACAAAAGTTTTTAAGTCTATATGTATATAAACAAGTAACTTGTTAATTATTTGTAAACAAACAATTCTCAAATCGACAACAAGTTATAATTGAAAAATTATAAAATTGATTTAATTTTTCAACTCGGTTCGCAGAAACCCTGCGAGTTGAAGTCGAGTCGCTTCGGTCAACCCAAGTCAAACAAGTGGAACTCGTCTTGCTTCGGTCAACAGAAGTCAAACGAGTTGAAATCGTTTCGCTTCGGTCAAGTGAAGTCATACGAGTTGAACTCGTTTCGCAAGTTATCTCGATTCGTTGGAGCGGGCTGCGAAGCGAGATAGATCTCGGTTCGCAGGACCATCTGCTCAACGAATTCAAACATCAATCACTAATCAGATGTGTTTCAAAGCAATTAATCGATTATAACATGTTTATTAACCATCGATTAAGCATTATAAACATGTGTTAGGTTTTCTAAATCACTAATTTGTATAAAATCCGTGATAAACTAAACCGACACATTCAAAACACAAACCACTCGATATCTCACAAATTACACGGTGAAATCTCATGAAACTTACTTCAAAAGATGCGTAATCAAAAGTTGTAAAAGTTCCACGGATCAAAAAGTCCTTCCTTGTACTAAAAATCAGAAAATCAATCGAAATGTATATTCGATTCGTTTTGCCAAAATTCGAGTCGCAGAGGAATTGTGAGTTCGGTTCGCAGAGTAAATGGCAAGTGTGAGTTGGACTCGTTGGACTTGCTCCATTTATACTATGTACTCGCTTCGCAGCACTAGTCTCGCTTCGCAGCGTTGACTAGTCAAAATTGCAAGTTTTCACAAAAATTCGATTTTAGTACTTAGTATAAAGTGAAACCCATACATACCGTACAAGTCTAAAATAAAAATTATTTTTCACTTGTATTTGTTACATTTATTCAACACGGATATAAGATAGCTAGTAAACAAGAAGAATAATTAAAAGTTTTATTGATTCGAAGAAATAATTACAAAAGTTAAAATAATAAAGCTACTAACATTCTAACAAATTAACTTAATAATAAACACTTAAAGTTTTAACTGCTTAGGGATCATATTAGAAAAAATAAGCTGTACTTAATAGATTGTAATAAGCCTAAGACGATTGTTAGTATACATACCTCATGAAATTCATATAAGCACAATAAAATCACAACTTTAATCAGTAATAAACTTATATTTATAAAATTATATCTTATGTACCTTTATCCACATGATATAACACTTCATTGAAATATAACTTATAATTTCTTATTATTCACAAAAGTGAATGTTCGAATATCATAGACAGTTCAAGACGATTACAGATATTATGATCCACATAAACAGATTACACACAGGTTTCTGAGCCAAACTTTTATTGTTAATATGCACAATATCTAGTGTTTTCTACTATACAACATACTGAAGAATTCAAGTACAACACATAACACTGTATCTTGTATTATCAAGGTAGAGATTACTAAATGATGTTCTTTAGAAGCATATAACATACACTTGACACGAGATACTTTGTATCTTTCATATGTAAGGTAGAGGTTATTAAATGATACCCTTTCGAAACATATAACTCACCTTTTGACATTATGATACTTTGTATCATTTCAAAAAAAAATTTATTTTAGATCACAGTGCATGGTAGTACTATCATTCAACAATTAAGACATATGTCATACGTTATATAACAGATCACATAAGATATTACACATGAAAGTTAAATTGCTTGGAAATCTTAGCATAACCTGCCTACCAATAAATCGTATGATGAACCTGACTAGACTTAAGTTATTCTTATCACTTGTTAAGTAAAAGGACAAGTTATAATCAGTGGATATAGGTGTATAATAAGATAAATATAAGTGTAATCCTAGATAAAAATCGTTATTCTAATGCAACTTATAAGAATCTACTAACACATCATACTTAATACTTAAGGTTAGTATTCTTAGACTTATTCTCCTAATGTACTATCATTTCCCAAGTTTTTACAGCCAAAACTTAAAGCTTTTTCTAAAAGAACTCCGGTTGTTCTTTTATTGGAGGCGATTCCCCGCAGGTAACAAGCAAATGAATGCCATACGCCCCCCCCCCCTTTTTTTTTAGAAGTACTAAAAATAACTACTAACTATTACTAAAATACCCTTGGAAGACTAATCACTCTGGATTTCTCATTCCATTCAGTTGAACCAATGTCTCAAATCTTGCTCTGTCGAACGCCTTCGTATATAGGTCTGCTAAGTTATCCGCAGTCGGAACCTTAACTAACCTTATCATTTTCTTTTCAGCACAATCTCTAATAAAATGATGTCGAATATCAATGTGCTTAGTTTTACTGTGCTTCACAGGATTGTTAGTGATCAACATAGTAGATTCGTTGTCAATCATCATAGGAGTATTGGTTATATTTAACCCGTAATCCCGCAGTTGCTGTTGTATCCAAAGAACTTGAGAACAACAGCTGCCAGCTGCAACATACTCAGCTTCACATGTAGAAATGGCTACTGAGCTTTGCTTCTTGCACTGCCAAGATACTAATCTACCTCCTAAGAATTAACATCCTCCGGTCGTAGATTTCCTATTTTGATTGCATCCTCCATAATCCGAATCAGTATATGCTACTAAATCTAAGTCTCCATCAATTGGATACTAAAGTCCCAGCTTCGGTTGCCCTTTGAGGTAACGGAAGATCCGTTTAACAGCCTGCATATGTGACTCTTTCGGATTAGCCTGATATCTAGCACATAAACAAACAGCAAACATAATGTCAGGTCTAGAGGCAGTCAAATACATTAGTGATCCAATCATGGCCCTATATAAAGTAGGATCCACATCCTGATCACTCGATGTATCCGGACCTAGTTTGTGATTAACTGGAATCGGAGTATTGTAGACTTTACTGTCATCCATCTTAAATCTTTCTAATAACTCATAAACATATTTAGATTGATGAATAAAGAAGCCATCCTTCTTTTGGTCAACTTGTAACCCTTAGAAGAATTTCAACTCTCCCATTGCAGACATCTCAAACCTTTTTCTCATGACTTTCTCAAATTCTTGACACATCTTTTCATCAGAAGATCCAAAGATAATGTCATCAACGTAAACTTGTACTAATAGAAAGTCTTTATTGTTCCATTTTACAAACAATGTACTATCAATTGCTCCTCTTGTAAATCCATTATCAAGTAGATACGTTGATAGTGTTGCATACCACATCCTTGGTGCTTGATGTAATCCATATAGAGCCTTATTCAAACGATATACTCTATCTGGATACTCATGATCAGCAAACCCTGGAGGTTGAGCAACATACACCAATTCTTCTACTTTGCCATACAAAAAGGCACTCTTAACATCCAACTGATAAACTTTTATATCATAGAATGACGCGAATGCTAAAAATACTCTAATTGCTTCTAGCCTAGCAACTGGTGCAAACACTTCATTGTAATCTATGCCTTCTTGTTGATTGAAACCTTGAACCACTAGACGTGCTTTATTGCGAGTAATGACTCCCTAGTCATCTCTCTTACACTTAAATACCCATCTAGTTCCAATTGGATATTCTCCCTTTGGTAGGTCAACCAACTCCCAAACTTGTAATTTTGAGAACTGTTGCAGTTCTTCCTGCATAGCTTCAACCCATGAGCTTTCTTTAAGAGCCATTTGCACATTTTTAGGCTCAACTTGTGAGATAAAGCATGAATATAGACATTGATTAGGAATCTCTGTCTCTTTCATAGCAGTATACAAGCTTTCTAAATCTTCAGAAGTACTAGCTTTAGATTGAGTCCTAGTCTGAACAGGAGTATTAATATCACCGATAATGTTTTCAACGGGATGATTCTTACTCATTCTTGTAACCGGTATAGGATCAACTATTAACTCATCTCCTAAGTTAGTACCAATCTCTTCTAATGAAGGCATTTCTTCTGAATTTTCTGAAGAGATCTTTAAATGGTTCAAAGAAGTAAGCACATCATCAAACGTTGTTTGAAGATCCTTTTCAGAATCTTCTGTTTCTTGATACTTATCCTTTGAAAATTGTCGAGACCCACTTGAAGAAGCTTCATTTGAGTCATCTGATGTCCTGATTCCAGATTTCGGAACACTCGATGTTGAAGACGGACCATTGTCCAATTCTTCATTCAATAAGTGCTGAGAGATCTTTGAATCACTGACAAAGTCACTTATGGGAACCTTAAATGACTGAAAGAGATCTGAGTAGTCAAATTGCCAATCTAATCCCTTATGCACAGCAGGTGCATAGCTCGTAACTTCAATGTTATAAACTATCTCCAGACGACTAGTGACCTTATTGAAAACCCTTTTATTTGGAGAATTAGGCATATAACCCAAGAAAAATCCTTCGTCAGCCTTCTCACCAAATTTAGCTTGATTCCCAGTTTTCAATATTGTACAAGCAACTCCAAAGGGTTCAAATCCTTTTAAGTTTGGTTTCTTATTGTTCAAAAGCTCATAACAAGTCTTATTATGCTTTTTAACCGTAAGAACTCTATTCAGAACATGACATGGTGTATTCACTGCTTCTGCCCAAAAGATGACCGGAAGCTTTGCATCTGCAAGCATTGTTCTAGCAGCTTCAATCAACGTTCTTTTCTTCCTTTCAGCCACACCATTCTGTTGAGGTTCATATGGTGCGCTGAATTGATGAATTATCCCTTTGCTTAAGCAATAGATATCTAACGTCGAATTCTTGAACTCTGTTCCGTTATCACTACGAATACGCTTAACTCTCGTTTTGTATACATTTTCAATTTGATCTAAAAACTCAATTAGAATACCTGGAGTTTCATCCTTAGATCCTAAGAAAAATACCCATGAGAATCTAGAGTAGTCATCTGTGACAATTAGACAGTACCATTTGCCACCTATGCTTCTTTTGCTTATTGGGCCGAAGAGATCCATATGTAGCAAATCAAATGGAGAGGAGATTGAGTTTTCAGTCTTAGATCGGTGTGGTTTCTTATGCTGCTTTCCTTTCATACAAGGAACACACTTATCCTCAAACTCGAAACGTTTTTGCGGTACACCCAAAACTAAACCATTTTTGGTTATGAAGTTCATTTTTCTCCAGTTTAGGTGTGCCATTCTCCTATGCCATAGTAGCGCGTCTGCTTCCGAAGCCTTGGATAATAAACATGTAGATACCATTGAAGAATTAGGAACACCCATGTTTATCGCATAGATATCCTTCTTCCTTGGTGCCCTCATCAATATCCATTCTTCAGGAATTGTGAAGCCTGGCTTCAGGACTAAAGCCTCCTTTTCATTAAAATGAACTGGATGACCTTTATCGCAGACTTGGGAACCACTCACTAGGTTATGAGTTAGTTCTTCAACATAATTCACATCCTCTAGAGTTAAAGTTCCATTTGAAACTTTTCCTTTCCCAGTAATTACTCCTCCTTTGTCTCCTGCAAAATTTACTTTTTGCTTGAAACCTTCTCTGAAGTCCTTCCGTAGACTTCTTTCACCTGTCATGTGTCTTGAGCATCCACTGTCTACATACCACCAGCTGTCCTTGTTCACAGTCTGCTCCTACACATCACAAGTTGTACATAGTTAGTTATCAAGAGGGACCCAAGCCATTACGGTCTTGGTTTGTCCCTGGTCATCTACAATCTGAACCTCCTTAAAGTAACCATAACTATTCCCATCAGGAGTCTTGGTAACCTTCACAGGAGTTTGAGATTGTTGATGATCTGTAGTCTTAGGCCTATGAGGAGAGTGAGTAGAAAACCTCCTAGGCACAAACTTAGTTCCCTGTGCACTCGAAGTAGAACCATTCTCAAATTGACTATGGTTTCTACTTGGGGTCCTAAACCTCGAAGGTGTCTTATCTCTTGGCTTATTGAAAGTATTTTCGTTTAGAGTATAAGCCCTTTTAGGTTTAGGTGGAGAGACACTATGATTATCATCTCTTTTCAGAATGTTTACAGGTTTGCTTCCTAATCCCGGTTTGGAGCCTAACCTATCTACAATCGAACTAGAAATAGTTGGTGTCTTTTCAGTATTCACTAACTTATGTGATGCTTCCAACTTCTTATTTGGGCAACAAGAAGCTACGTGTCTTTTTTGGTGACACTTGAAACAAGACATCTGTTTACGTGACTTACTAGCTTTTGCATCCGCTACCGGAGTTTTAGGCACTAAAGGTTCAATGACATTTTCTTTATTAACCACTTCATTAATCTTAGTATCATTAATTACTCCACCCGATACAAAATGTACTTTGGTGTGAGGAATTTTCTTACTATCATCAGATGAAGGGTTCTTAATAACACTCTTCTGTGCCTCTAACTTATCCGGTTTATTAGTTTCTTTCGTTTCAGGGTTAACATCCGCCATTTCAATATCTACAGGAGTTTTAGTGTAATTTGAATTGAATGGGTGAGGCATATCATTATATCCTAAACCAGACATATCCTTCACACTACGCTGAGCACCTAACATTTTATCCATTTCAGATGTTCTATAGCTCTCAAGCTTACGATTCTGAGCTACAAGTTTTGTTTTGCAATCAGCTAACTCCTTATCCTTATTAGCAATGGACAGATTCAAATCATTTATGTTCATATAGAGACCATCTATGATAATTAATTTCTCATTCACAGTATCTCTAAAAGCTGTCTTGTCAGCCGCATCTGCCTTAATCTTATCCTTTAAGGCTTTTTTATCATCACTTAACCTACATATATCTAACTTGGCTAGGTCAAGTTTAGATCTTACAGCCTCACTGGATTTACTAAGTGTGCTAAGTTGAGATGACAGGGTATTATTAGATTCAGTCAAAGTCTTATAGGAATCTGCATAAGCACTAACTTGGGACTGTAAACTAGAAACTAACTGACACAGATCAACAAGAGAGACAAGATCTAGGCATACCCGTTTTTTATCAGTTTGCAGTTCAGCCATCTTAGCTACAAAATCTACGGGATCCAAATCTTCAGTTGAACCGAAGTCTAATACATCATCAACATTAGCTTTAACAGGAGTCTCAGGCACCTTTATTTCAAAAGCTGGATCAGTGGGCATATAGGATAATGACTCAGCTTCAATCTCTTGATCGTCAATCTCAGCCATCAAAGCTTCCTCTGACTGAGTTTTCCAATCATAAGACCCATCTAGCTGTTTCACTACTAAGGCTTTGGAATGCAAAGTATTTCCCGAGCCTTGTTTCCCTTCACCAGTCTCTACCTTAGGTCTTTGGCATTCTCTAGCAAAGTGTCTGTAACTTTTACAGTTATAACACTTGACCTTGGTTTTATCAAACCCTGATCTGTTACCAACAACCTTTCTTCCATTTTTCTTTAAGAAATTTTTAACTCTCCTTGACAACAAAGCAAGTTGGTCCTGGAGATCTATTTCTTCAAGATAATCAGGATCTATCTGATCATAGTCTTCATCAAAAAGAATTGGATCATTAATCTTACAATCAATATAATTCTCATATGAAGCTACAAATGAAGCAAGAACAGACAGTTGCTGCTCAGCAGATTTCACACTCATAGGCATCTTTTGATGTTCTTGAGGTGACTTCTCAGTAGGTTTCCCTTTAGCTTCATTTCCGGATGATGTAATGAAACACAGTTCATTAGTTATCATTTCACCCTTTCCATCAGCATTACCAACAAACAAAGCAGTGGTCGAGCTGGATGAAGCAGTCGAGATAGAAGTTTTTCCATGATACAGTCCTGGATCCTGAACATGATCAGAATCAGTATCTTTCGATTTCTTAGTGAAATCATATCCTTTGAGCTTGTCAATAACCTGCTCAAGTGTCATGGTTGCATATCTGGTTTCATTGTCTGTAATCATCACACCATACATCTCCCATTTAGAAGGTAAACCCTCAAGAAACTTGTCGGTTTTCTCTACCTCCTCAATAGTTATTTCATGGTTTTCAATCTCAGATAACAAATGGTAGAAACGAGTAACATAAGCATCAAGAGTTTCTCCTTTAAAAGCTTTAAACAGAGTAAACTGCTTTTTCAGAAGCTTCTTCTTGCTTGCTTGTACTTGTGGACTTCCCTCACATCTTTTCTCAAGCGCTTCCCAGAGTGCTTTAGCAGTATGAAAAGATTTTAACTGATGATTAATTTCCTTAGATAAACACATCTTGATACAAGAATGAGCTTTATTTTCATTCTCATAGTCTTTCTTTTGTTGTTCACTCATCAGATTATAGGATACCACAACAACAGCATTTTGAACAGTTTAAGTGGGTGCCGTTTATCCTCCTTTGATACACATCCAGATTGAGAGATTATGGAATCTACAGTAAGATTCAAACCTATCTCTCCAACTGTAATAGTCTTCAACACGTAACAACTTAGGTGGAGTATTAGATTTTCCAACCTCGTGCTCCATTTCAATCATTTTGCTAATGTCAGACATTTTTAAGAGTTTCGGGAATTAACAATCAGAAAAATCAGAAAGTTCACTTCGCAGAAACTCGATTCACAGGACAGGACCTCGGTTCGCAGGAGGAACTCAGTTCGCAGAATCGGCTGAAAAACCCTAAAACGAAAATTTTAGTTTTCTAATCGATTAAACCCTAAGATTTCGGTCGATTACGAAACTAAACACTTCCAGAGACTGTTTTTGATCGTTTTTACGAACATTAATCGTAACAACAACCCTAAATCTATCGTTATTATCCAAATAACCTCGAACTAACTAAGTATTTAGCCCGAAAGCTCTGATACCAATTGTAAGTCCCTAGTACATGGATCGATAACGAGGTTATCTTAGGTATTAAGGCGCAGAATTCCTCAATACTTGGTTCACAATAAGTGAACAATTTGTTTCGCAAGATAATAGCGAATTGATTTATCAACAAGGTTTTGTATCGATTAATTAACGTCAATCGATCAATACCTAACCTTATGACTGCTTAGAATAGTGTTTTTGTTCTCTGGAAAACGAATGGCCAAAAGTCTTTTTCGGATTAAACCTAATTGAGTATTTATAGGTTTTAATCAAACTCGATTCGCAAGTCGATGGACTCTGCGAGTTGAGTTCAACTCGCAGCCCACGACCAAGCCCATCTCGACTCGGTTCGCAGCTCTGCGAGCCCAGATCTCATCTCGCAGGATTAAGTTCTGCGACTTGAGATCTTATCTCACAGACTTTAGTTTGTAATATCGTATTCGATATTCGTCTAACACTTTATCATACTAATATATTTAACGAATATTAATACCAAACTAATATCATTTACAAATCCAAATCAATTGTACAAACTTGATTACAATAATCACTAGTACTATTACAAGCTAGATCTGTTGTCACATATACATGTCCCAACAATAAAATTAAAAGTACTTAGATAAACTGTTATCAATTTGTCTAGAAAATTATCTGAATCACAGAGGCACGCAAGCACTCAAAATGGGAAATAGTCATAGGGGAATCCACGCTCCTCTTGCTCTCTCTCCTGCTGCCTTCGATACTCTTCCTGCAGCTCTGCCAAGGCGGCACCCTCGTCATAAACCGGTGGTGGATAGCTTGCTCCAGGCTGACCCCACATGGGTGGGTAGTTGTAGGCTGTAGGCCGGTAGTTGAGCACCACTTCAGAAAGTCTTTGTGTGTTGTGTGCTGACCAAGCGTTGTGGTAGCGCTGTGCTCCAAACTCATACCTGACTTCCTGCGAAAATCATTATGGCTAACCTGAAGGCCCTGAATACCCTGCATAAGATCAAGCACGGATAGTTGTGCTACACCCTGCTGCTGAAAACCTCCCTGCTTGTATGCAGCTTCTTCCTCTTGATGTTGTTCATGTTCCACTTGCTGATGTCTTCTTCATCTAGTTGTTCTCGAGAATAAATGCCTAGACAGGCAGCAAGCTCCATCATACTCATTTTCCTTGGTTGACCTCCCAGTCGGAAAGTCATGAATTTTTTATCAGTCGCCATACCCGCTTCCACCTCAACATCGTGTACATCTCCTTCGTATTCCATTTCACCTTCAAGACTTGAAATGTGTTGTATACGTTCCGCAGCGTCTAGGTGATCCTTCAAGCAAATGCACATCTCTAATGAGGCCGGTGTGAGTCTTGTTCTTCGTATAGATAGTACCCTATCACTAAGTGAAAAAGCGGATTCCGAAGCTACCGTAGAAGCTTGGACGGTTAGTAAATCTCGGGCCATGATGGTTAGAACGGGAAATTGAGGTTCCCTCCCTTTCCACCAAGCTAAAATATCGAATTGTGCAAATTCATCGGGTTGTATAGTGTTTAAAAAATCATTTCTGGTATATCTCCCATACTCACTAGTGTTCGTTTGACTACCATCACCCCTTGCCCGTTTATAATTTTCTTGTCTTAAACTATTATATAAGTTAATCATTGGATCGCGAGAGGAAGATGAACCAAACATTGTAGAAGCCGAACTAGAACAAGCATTTATTGAACCATATTTTAGAAAATAATGACAAAATAAATCTTTAAAACATTTGCTAAAATGGTCTTTTGTATTTTGTGCAAAAAAATGGGTCCTCGTCATTCAATTCTAAATCTTGACAAATGTTATCGATAAGCAATTCCACTTCGGAAACGTTCAAACATGGGTTTAATGCGGCGGCACAACTAATTACCGGTGGTATTTCTTTAAAATATTTTCTTAGTTTTTCTTTCATGGGAGAGACCATTATTGCGTATGCATTCCCAACAAATTCGTATTCGCTTAGCTTTGAACACATTAAAAAAATTTGGTTAAGTACCAAATGAATCGTGGGATAATAAACACCCGATAACAAAGTAATGGCCGTTTTAAAAAGTTTGAGCAATTCGATTATCTTTTGAATAATGTCCCAATATTCGATTGGAAATTTGTTAGCATAACCCCTTTGGACAAGCTGAAAATGAAAAGCTTGTAAAGTCTCACGTTGGCGTAAACCACATACAAACATATTGTAAGTCGAATTCCATCTTACGGGCATGTCCCAATTAGGGGTTAAAAAAATGGAATTCGTTTCCTTACACGATTTCATGTAATGTTTGTATCTAGCCTTACCCTTGCAAAATATATCTTGTAACATAGTTTTATACGCGTCTTTTACTACACTTATTTGTGGAACCGCTAATCCGTCTTGCACAACCAAGTTAATAATGTGTGCAACATATCTACTATGGTAGAAAATTCCTTTCAAAGGTGGTGCGTATTTTAGTGTTAATTTTTGAAGGGAATTTGTGTTATTACTCGCGTTATCAAACGAGATAGAAAAAACCTTTTGTTCTAATCTAAACATTTTCATTACATCTCGTAACATGCAAAATAGATTTTGACCCGTGTGAGGATAGTCAAAGTTTTCAAAAGCAATGGTACGTTTCATCATTTGCCAAGTTGCGTTATCAACTCAATGCGCGGTAACACAAAGGTACGAACCGGGCAAACCATGAGGAGCCGACCAAACATCGGTTGTTAATGATACACTTGTAGTTAAGTTTTTAAAACCAGTTATTAGTTGAATTTTAGCTTTTTTCCACAACTTAAGTGCATCACGTCTAAGGGTAAGACGACTTACATGATTATATCGGGGTTGGAGAGTATTTTGAATAACCTTAGTAAACCGAGGGTTGTCGAAGTGGTTGAACGGCAAAGCTTCTTGAATCACAAAGCCGACAAATGCTTCCCGACACCGGTCCGCTTGGTATGTGAAAATACCTCCATCCCGTGAAATGGTTGCTTGACCTTCCTCCGGATTAGTTTTGTTTGAACTACAATACTTTAAAGTATGTTTGTTCAACGTTGAGTTGGAGTCGGCTTTTAAAAAACTCTCACATCGTTTACAATGTGCCTTAGTCGAACCATCCGACAACAACACTTTTTCAAAGTTACACCAAATCTCCGGATTACGTTTTGTTTGCAAAACTTAAACAATAGTTGGTGCATTTGACGAACCAACAAAATCGTTAGTTGAGGAACTTTGAGTTGCCATTTTGAGAGCGTTTTTAGAGGATGAGAGTAATGTTTTGAGAGTTTCGTATGTAAATCGTAAGCGTTTTGAGTGTTTTTCCACTAGAATGAGTGAGTTTGAGTGTTGTAACTAACTCAAACCCAATGTATCTATTTATACTAGTTTTAGGATGGCAAAATGGTAAAAAAAAGAAAAAAAACGGATATAAAACGGTTAGGAGGGTCAAACACAACGGCTAGTGAAAAAACTGGGTTCAAACCGGGTTTAAAAACCGGTTTTTGAAACCGGTTCGGGTACAATCCTGGTACAACCCGATTTGCCGTGTCTGGGGCCGTACCCGGTTGGGTACCCGCCGGGTACTAGTAAAACCCGAACCGGGTACTGCTAACCCAGGTATATATCGGGTCGGATTTTCGGGTATTCACCGGGTCGGTTACCCAACCCGGGTTTTTTGATCACCCCTATATAGAGATGCACATCGAAACCGGGTTCAAGAACCCGACCCGATTTGAAACCGATTTGAAACCGGTCAAAACCGGGTTTGACCAAAACCGGTTCGGGTTGGGTTAAAACCGCCGGTTTGAAACCGGTTTGATGTTTGGACCGTTGAAACCGGGTTGGAACCGGTTTGACTTGGAACCGGTTTGAAAACCGGTTTGAAACCGGTTTTTTTTTTTTGAACGTTAATGTATCCGTTGGGGTTGGATCTAGCCGTTTTTTTTGCCATATAATTACGTTTTTGCCATTATGATTCAAGTATATATATATCATATCATTTAGGAACCAAAACACACATTTACACACTCATATTTATATACAAATACTCAAAAACGCATATATATTCTCGTTTCAAAAATGGCAACTCAATCTTCTTCCGCTTCTCATGGTATTGGTTCTTCAAATGCACCAATGATTGTGAAAAATTTACCCAACAAAAGAAATCCGTAGATTTGGGGTGGTTACGACAAAGTGTTGTTGTCGGATGGTTCGATTAAAGCGCATTGTAAACGTTGTAAGATGTTCTTCAAACCCGACTCCAACACCACGTTGAAAAATCATACCGAGAAGCATTGTGTGGGACTCAAAGGTAATCCGGAAGCAAGTGGTCAATCTTCGATTGCACGAGATGGTTCTATATTTACATACGATGTGGAACGGTGTCGACAAGCTTTTGCGGGTTATGTGATTCAAGAAGCTTTGCCTTTCAACCACTTCGACAACCCTCGGCTTACTAGGGTGATTCAAACTACTCTTCAACCGCGATATAACAATGTAAGTCGTACTACTCTTAAACGCGATGCCCTTAAATTGTGGAAAGAAGCTAAAATACAACTAAAAATCGGTTTTGAAAATTTAAATACAAGTGTATCATTAACAACCGATGTTTGGTCGGCTCCTCATGGTTTGCCCGGTTCGTACCTTTGTGTTACCGCACATTGGGTTGATCCCGCAACTTGGCAAATGATGAAACGTACCATTGCTTTTGAAGACTTTGAGTATCCTCACACGGGGCAAAACTTATTTAACATGTTACGATATGTAATTAAAACGTTTAAATTGGAACAAAAGGTTTTTTCAATCTCTTTTGACAATGCTAGTAATAATACACTTGCCGTTTCAAAATTAATACTAAAATACGCACCACCATTGAAGGGCATTTTTTATCATAGTCGATGTGTTGCACACATCATTAACTTGGTTGTGCAAGCGGGACTAGCGGTTGATGATGTAGACGAAATAAAAACTAGGTTTAAATCTATGTTGCAAGACATTTTTCAAAAGGGTAAAGCTAGATACAAATCTTATATGAAATTGTGCAAGGAAACGAATTCTATTTTTTTAACCCCTAATTGGGACATGCCCGTTAGATGGAATTCGACCTACCATATGCTTGTATGTGGTTTACGCCAAAGAAATACTTTACAAGTTTTTCATGATCATCTTGTTACAAAACGTCTTGCAACACCATTTCCAATCATATATTGGGATTATATTGAAAAGATGGTCGAGTTGCTCAAAATTTTCAAAACCGCGACTACTTTATTATCGGGTGTTTATTATCCAACTGGTCATTTGGTGCTTAATCAAATTTGGTTAATAACTACAAAATTAAACGACTACATGTTTGAAGGTCTAATATTTGAACAAATGGTGGCTCCCATGAAAGAAAAACTAAGAAAATATTTTCAAGAAATGCCACCGGTAATTACTTGTTGCGCCGCAATGAACCCTTGTTTGAACGTTAGCGGGGTGGACTTGCTTATCGATAACATTTGTCACAATTTGGATTTGAATGAGGCCAACCCATTGTTTTCACATAATGCAAAAACGGATTTTAAACAAAATTTGGGAGATTTATTTGGCGTATATTTTCAAAAATATAGTTCAACCGCACAAGTGTCCGGTAGTTCGGCTAACCTAATGTTTTCTTCATCTTCTTCTAGCAATCCAATGCTAAACTTTTATAATACTTTAAGACAAGAAAACCATAAACGGGCAAGGGGTGATGGTAACCAAAATCCCACTAGCGAATATAGGAGATATACCGGAACGGATTTTTTGGCCACTATTCTACCCAATGAGTTCGAACAATTTGATATTTTGGCTTGGTGGAAAGAGAGGGAATCTCAATTTCCCGTTCTAGCCATCATGGCCCGAGATTTACTAACCGTCCAAGCTTCTACGGTAGCTTCGGAATCCGCTTTTTCTCTTAGTGGCAGGGTATTATCTATACGAAGAACAAGACTCACACCGGCCTCCTTAGAGATGTGCATTTGCTTGAAGGATCACTTGGATGCCGCGGAACGTATACAAAATGTTTCAAGTCTTGAAGGTGAAATGGAATACGAAGGAGACATACACAATATCGAGGTGGAAGAAGGTGTAACAATATCACTTTCCGACGAAGAAATTGCTCTTGATCAAGCTTCGCGCGAGGCTACCTCCGAAGAAGATTTCGACTTTTGAAGACTTTGAAGATGTTTGAAGACTTTGAAGATGTTTGAAGACTTGAAGATTTGAAGATTAATACAACTTGAAGATTATAAAGATTATGAAGACTTTTTTCTATTCGAATATTTTTAAGAAAACTTAGAAGACTTTTGTTTAAGTGATTGTTCAATTATGTTTCCCTTACCAATGTTCTACGAATTCAATAAAAAAATTAGACTCAAACATTGATTTTCCTTAAAAACGCCTTACGCTATTTCGGTAAATTCTATTATAGACTTTTCTGACCAAACATTTTTTTTAGGAAGATTGGTAAGACATTTGGAGTAGTTCTTAATCAATTATGTTTCCATTACTCATGTACTAACATTCCAATCAAAAAGATTTGGCCCAAGCGTTGGTTTTCCCAAAAACGCCTTACGCTATTTCGGTAAATTCTATTATAGACTTTTCTGACCAAACATTTTTTTAGGAAGATTGGTAAGACATTTGGAGTAGTTCTTAATCAATTATGTTTCCATTACTCATGTACTAACATTCCAATCAAAAAGATTTGGCCCAAACGTTGGTTTTCCCAAAAACGCCTTACGCTATTTCGGTAAATTCTATTATAGACTTTTCTGACCAAACATTTTTTTTAGGAAGATTGGTAAGACATTTGGAGTAGTTCTTAATCAATTATGTTTCCATTACTCATGTACTAACATTCCAATCAAAAAGATTTGGCCCAAACGTTGGTTTTCCCAAAAACGCCTTACGCTATTTCGGTAAATTCTATTATAGACTTTTCTGACCAAACATTTTTTTTAGGAAGATTGGTAAGACATTTGGAGTAGTTCTTAATCAATTATGTTTCCATTACTCATGTACTAACATTCCAATCAAAAAGATTTGGCCCAAACGTTGGTTTTCCCAAAAACGCCTTACGCTATTTCGGTAAATTCTATTATAGACTTTTCTGACCAAACATTTTTTTTAGGAAGATTGGTAAGACATTTGGAGTAGTTCTTAATCAATTATGTTTCCATTACTCATGTACTAACATTCCAATCAAAAAGATTTGGCCCAAACGTTGGTTTTCCCAAAAACGCCTTACGCTATTTCGGTAAATTCTATTATAGACTTTTCTGACCAAACATTTTTTTTAGGAAGATTGGTAAGACATTTGGAGTAGTTCTTAATCAATTATGTTTCCATTACTCATGTACTAACATTCCAATCAAAAAGATTTGGCCCAAACGTTGGTTTTCCCAAAAACGCCTTACGCTATTTCGGTAAATTCTATTATAGACTTTTCTGACCAAACATTTTTTTTAGGAAGATTGGTAAGACATTTGGAGTAGTTCTTGATCAATTATGTTTCCATTACTCATGTACTAACATTCCAATCAATTATGTTTCCATTACTCATGTACTAACGTTGGTTTTCCCAAAAACGCTTAACGATCGAACGAAAAATGAATTATATAGACTTTTTCGATTGTATACTTTTTTTTAACAAGATTTAGAGGCGTTTTGGTTTAGTTATCGATCAATTATGTTTCCAATACTTATGTTCTACGAACTCAATGAAAAAGTTTTGACCCAAACATTCGTTTTCCTTGAAACGCTCGCGAAAAACGGAATTATATAAAAACCGGTTTGAAACCGGTTTTGGAACCGGTTCGGGTTCGACCCTATACAAATCGGGTTAGATCGGGTTGGGGTTTGGGTGGCCAAAACCGGGTTGGGCCCCACCCGGTTTTGGGCCAAACCGGTTTTGACCAAGTTTGACCAAAACCGGTTTCGGGTCGGGTCGGGTCGGGTTCTCTCAAAACCGGGTTGTGTGCAACTCTGCCCCTATATACGACTATACTTTGTTCTAAAGCAAACTTTAAACAAAAATGTTACTTAGGCTTTTTAGCCCAATTCACTTTTGGGTTACAATTAGTGAACTCGGGACATCTAGTATTACTATATTAGGCCGACCCATTATCTCGTCCACTTGCATATTTGGGTGAATTTTACACCCTATCTATGAAAGCATTTTTCAATATACCAATATTATATTGCTAGTATTTTTCAATATAAGTATATATAACATATATAATATAGTAATCATAATTATATATAATATTATAGTCCAAGTTGAAACACCTGAAGCAAAAAACTCGTATATATGGCGTTCCATTAATATTTTTGTCATTGTGTTATTTATGATAATATGTGGTACGAGTTATATATATTTCACATTATATTAAATTAATTAAATTATTATATTATATATTTAATATTTAAAAATATTTGGATTTTGGCGGGGTCTTGTTGACGTGAAAGTGGAAACAGTACTTGGTTAGTTAATATGTAGTATTGTAGGACCGTATTTATAAATTATTAAAACCATTTTAATATAAAAAACAATGCAATAAAGTAATACGATCATCATACTAATTAAGTAAGTCTAATAATTCATCGAAAATATCTTATGTATGATAATGAAGAAGTTACTTATTTATATCCTCATTTACCTATCTGTTTCCCAAAATGGGATCTTTATCCCAAAAGTCACAGTTGTTGTAACTTTAACATGTAATGCTTGACAACTATGGTAAATCGGTAATATCTTATGTTTGTGGTCACGACTTCTAGATGAAAACCCATTAATTAAATAAAAGTATAAAACAGTAAAAATAAAGTGTAAATTTTTTACTTATGTAATACTTTGTCTCAATCTTATTGTTCATATTTCTTTATCGTGATGTTCTAAAATAGCTGTTCATTTTCAAGTTCAACTATTTAGAATTAGAATGTGTTTAAGTGGAGAATAATGAATTTTTATTCGTAAGCGTTAAAATTGTGTAATTTTTTAAAAATGGTGTGCAAATTTGGAAGGTCGAAGTAGAAAAGAAGGTGTCATATGGTAAGAAAACTAACTACTTTGGATTTGATGTTCTTTTCAGCATAAAAATCTGAAAAGAAAAGAAAAAAAGAACACAAAGATAAAATTCACAGGAAAAAAATAAAAATAAAAAGTTGACAATTTTAAGGTTGTGGTGTTAATGATTCACTAAAGAGTAATAATGCTTCCAAGTAATCAACACCCAAATCTTGAAAAACCACCATAGGTTTTTCCTCCGGTACGGTGGCTGCTACCACCTTTTTCTTTCTGGCCACCGGTTTTCGCCTTAGAGAATGTCGGTTTTTAAGTGTCATAACAGGTGATAACCCTTCTTCGAATCCATATTTCATTTCCTTTAATGACTCTTTAACTCTTTCAACCGGGAAATTCAATACCGCCAACGATCCTCTAGTCGAAAATGCCGCTTGATCATACGCCATAGCGGCTGCTTCTGCACTATCGAATGTCCCAATCCATACCCGAATTCCATTTCTTGTTGAATCTCTTATCTCGGCTGCGAATTTGCCCCACGGTCGCTTTCTTACACCGCGGAATGACTTGAATTTCTTCACTTTTTCGGGGAGTTTTTCCTTCTTTACGGTTTTTGGGATATCTCCGCCGTCCGCCGCCACCAACGTGTCGGGAAATATGATGTCGTCCGCGTCGAATTGGTTGAACGGGTGAGCATTGTGTTGGTAGAGAAGTTCATCCCATGAACATGAACTTTCCGTGGAGTAGTCTTCGGTGGTTTGGTATTCGTAGTGAGCGAAAGTCATCATAGTTTACGGCGGTCCACGGTGGTTTACTATGGTGGTGGTGGTGGAGTGGTTAAGCGAGTAACTTAGAGGGTGCCCCTAGCTTTTATATACCTTCTAAAAAGTCTAGAAATGGAGATTTCTGAATTTTTTAAAATAATTATTTTGATATATTTATTAGAAGGGGGTTAATTCAATTAAGTGCAAATTAGTTGTATCGTTAAGGTGTGATTGGGTGATTAAAGAAGGGCACGTGACAAAAAAATGACGCAAGGCGGCTGGTCCAACTCAGATGGGGCGTGCCAACGTGGACGTAATTAGGCAAGTCAGCATGACAAGTGGGATGGTAAAATTCTTAATACTATGGGTGTTTTTTTTTTAAATGTCATTACAAGTTAAGATTCAAGCACCTTTTTACTGTCGTTATTTTTTTTGTTGCGAGTTTTATTTTTACAAAAATAAAATGCGTAAAATTGTACAAGAAAACCTTGTTTTTGAATGTACATGTATTTAATTTGTTGACTACAATCTTTGATGAGTAGTCTACTATTTATTATTTCCGAGAACAATCATAAAAAGGATCATGATCCTTTAATTAACATTAAAATCATCATATATGAGGTCATATCAAAGGTTAAATGCTTTTTAATATATATATCTATGCGTTTGACTTTCATTGTATATACATAACAAGATTGATAACCATTATATGTACAAAACTATTTATTTTTGTACATTATATGTATTTTGGTGACGTGTTATCGGTAAGAAAGTGACACATGACATATTTATAAGTTGACAAGTGAGCAAAATACACACAATGTAAATAAATAAATAGTTTCATACATACAACGATGATCATTTTTATTACATATATACAAAATGAAGGTCAACAAATAGTTACATACATTAAAAAAAATACTTAACCCCCATAATTTAAGACGAAAGTGAATTATTGAACTTATTTGAATTTAGTTTGTGAGATAGCATTACCTCTCGTATTAGTTTCAACATGAGAGGATCTCACTCAAACAAAATGGTCATTCTCGAAAGAAGTAGCTTCAAAATTGAGCCGTTGAAAAAAAAATGTAGATTAGTTACATACAGATAATTTTAGACTCATTGATTAATTATGAGTCAATTTGGTTAATTTTTAGGAGGGGATGAGTTTGTTGGGTCTCCTTCCTATTTTTTGGATGGGTCTAAATGGGTTTTTCAATATAACCTATAATTGTGTAACAATTAACCAACGGGTTTGGATGGGTCTAGCGGGTAATTTTTTTTGCACCTCATTTCATTTTTTCATTTTTCACTCAAATAAAAAAAAGTTTGGTGAACCCGATGACCCAACCCGATCCGAGATCCATTTGACCCGGACCCATTTAGACCTATCCTTTTAAATGACCCATTTAAACCCAAACCCATCTAGACCTGAAACCCGACCCGACCCATTCATTTTGCCACCTCTACATACAGAGGGCTGTCTTTAGGGGTAATCGAGGTAGTCGGTCATTCAGAACATCAAATGTACACGAGCCTAAAAAATGTGTGTGTTTGGTTATATGGTATGTATATTACGGTTGATTGTCAATTACGGAGTAGTAGATTTGGGGAAAAAATAAGTACAATGGACCTTAATGTATGTAAGCTCATTGAGTCATAAGAAAACTTTAGATTTTTGTACTACATTTCGTAACTATAATTTAAGTTTATGTTATCCTCATTTTGGTAACTCACATTATTTTGTTTACCTTGGAAAACTTAAAAGAAAAGACAATTCTAAAATCTTTAATAAATTCTAAAAGTTCATCGTCAAACATATCGTTCCTCAAATATTATACCGAGTAAAGTAATGAGAATGAGAGTAGTAGGCAAAATAAACGGTACTTATAATTGTCTTCAAAGAAGTTATCCTAGAACCTATATAAGGACCTTGGTCTAAAGAGGCAATCTAATCTAATCTAAATATCTAATACTCCAGTACTTATATTTATTAACCTTATTCTAGAAACAAAAGAGCCTAAAAAGTTTTTCATAAAGTCAATTTGACCACGTGAACGTATGATTCTATATTCAAAAGGTCTAAAACTTGCATTCCTTGAATTTGATCATTCTGTGCTCAATTAACTTGATGTATAATGCTATAATCGATTTATTTTTAAAAACATTTAGCAATAATCAGTATGATATATCATATATGAATAGAAAAACTTGACAGGAATTCGAGTCAAGTCTTTGCAAATTCACGTTCACTACAAAAAAAATCTCATTTAAGAAAGTGTGTAAAACTTATAAAATTTTCCACACTTATATATGTAAGGAAAAGAAGTTCACACTTAAAAGTGTGGAGAAACGATGACTTTTCAACACTTAAAAGTGTGGAAAATTTTTTGTAACACATGATTTTTCCACACAAGAGAAAGTGTGGATAAATTGGGTGTTACAAAATCTTTTCCACACTTTTAAGTGTTGAAAAGTCATCATTTCTCCACACTTTTAAGTGTTAACTTTTTTTCTCCACACTTATATATGTGAACATTGTAGTAATTGTCACACTTGTTAATGTAACAAATTTTTCCACACTTATAAGTGTAAATAAATTTACATATTTTCCACACATTTTTAAAAGCGTGGAGAAAAGAGTGTGGATAAATAACATATTTGTTGTAGTGGTTAGACCCGTCATGTCATACGTCTCGAGCTCAACTGTTTACCCTTGATCATATCATACATTGACCTCTAACGCGAATAACACGAATGGACGAATCCTTGTGAGGTTATAAAGTTACATTGATAGTTTTCTATATGTATACATAAGTTAAAACTTGTATATATATTAGAAAAATAATACAGTACTAATAAACATGCTGACGGCTGTGTTTAAATGCACATCCTTGCTACTTTAGGGTGTATAAAAAATTACCTACCCATATAAAACACAAACACTAATATATGTCCATGTACATGGGATCTATTTTGGGAATGTAGGGACAGTATTGACGATAGTAATTTATTAATTTGGTCTTATGGTATCCACTTGGTTTAAAATATTGACCCTATTTAAATATAATATAAATAATTAATACTATAGTATATTACTATTATTACTTAATAAGTGTAGGCCATAGTGCAGCCGACAATTGCAATTTCCTATTATACCCCTCCCCTTTAGTGCCAAAAATCAGCTAGCTCTTCTTAATGGATCTAGGAATCTTAAATGGACCACTTCACGATTTGCCGTTTGGGTTAGATCTGCTCTCGGGCTGTCCTTAAACTTGTTGAGAGCGCCCATTATGTTATATACCCGGCCCACTTATATCCTTTTCCGAAATTAATTTTATTTTTCTTTTTTGTTACATTTTAAATATTTTTTTTTGTTAGTACGTCTTTGATACGAGTAAAATATTGGCTAACCCAAACATTATAACCTTGTCTTTGCCAATATCAAACCAACTTAAAAAATAACTACCGTTTATTAAACCCCTATCCAGTATCAACATCCAAATTAGCCATATTACTGACAAGAAACCCAATCTTTGACTTGGTCAAATTTTGGCACAACCGTCTTTTTGAAAAAAAAACAAAAATAAAAATAAAGTGTTAATTTGAGTTCAACATCCATCATCCGACCCATTACCACATTTAGAAAGTATCTTCAGGTAACATTGCTTGCAACCGATGTATTTCAAGATTCTTTAGGGTTTCGCGTGAGTCAATCAAAAGATAGCAGCAGAATTAAGAACGAGTCGTCCAAGTACTTTCTATATATAGAAATATATTATTTTTACCAACATGGACACGTACGTATAGTCCGTTCTCACCATCAGCTTACCTTTGACTAAATTCAACCCGGCCACCACTTATGACCCACATTTATTGCTTCAAAATCCATTGCCTGATAACTCCTTTGTATTTATTAAAAACTCGATATAAATACCAACATATCAAAACGTACACAAACTATATCAATTTTGTCACATCAACACGAAGTTATTGCTAGTTCAAACCCAATTTCTAATTTGAGACGTACGTGTGTGTGTGAGTTATTCAACTTTTTGTTGTACAAATAAACAAAAATATATCTACAACTATGAATGCAAATATACAAGCAGGAGGTGCGGAGAAGGGAAGAAGAGATAATAAGTATAGAGGAATACGAAGGCGGCCGTGGGGAAAGTTTGCGGCTGAGATACGTGACCCTACCAAAAACGGAGCACGATGTTGGCTAGGAACTTTCGAAACGGCTGAGGAAGCTGCCCGGGCTTATGACCGGGCAGCTTATGCTATAAGAGGTCATCATGCTATTCTTAACTTCCCTAATGAAGGACATTACCGTGGTGGTACGTCCGAGATGACCTCAACGCCGATGTCATCGTCTCGAGCACCTGTAATGGCGGAGAGCAGTGGAAGATCGGAGAAAGAGGCCGAGGAGGTGATTGAGTTTGAGTATTTGGATGATAATGTGTTGGAGGAGCTTCTTGGAAGTCAAATGATCGAGTAGAAATCGTATAAACGATTAACAAACTTCCTTTTTTTCTTCTTCTAAGACTAATTGTTGTTATTTGTAAAATTTGTTGGTACTAATCAAGAGTTGATAATAGGTAGATTTTGAATTCTGAGTTCAATAATATACGGGTATGTGAATTTTATAGCTAGTGTTAAGGACATAAAAATGCAATTAACTATCACCTGACATTCATAGTATATATTCAATTATTCGGGTTTCAATTGTATGTAACAAACTATTTATTTCTTTCCATTGTATGTAATTTCCGGTATTTTTTCCACGTGTCATCTATATTAAGTGCCACGTGTCATCCTTACACGTTGACACGTCACCAAATTGCATACAATAGAAAGAAATAAATAGTTTGTTACACACAATAGAAACCTGAATAGTTGAGTACACACTATGAATATCAGGTCATAGTTAATTACATTTTTATGTATAGCTAACTATCGTTTAATAAGGTTGTCAATAATATACATGTATATTTTGTTAAACGATTTTTAAAGGTGAAACATGTTTAAGTTATTCTACTTTACTTGATCATAGATGTATAAGTTATTCTTATTTACTTGATCATACGCTAGCTATTGTTTTCCATCGTCATTATTAGTTTAGTAATTAGGTCTTATGGTGTTACCTATTCAAGTGAGTTGGAATTTGGGTTTATTTTCACATTTCAATTGGGTGATTTATTTCTCAATTTTAGTTAAAACTCAAAATCCTATTGGTTTATTCGGTTTATTTTGGTTTGAATCGAACTAGGTAGGTAACACCCATTAGACCTAATTACCAAAATATATATGGGCTTGAATAATTTATGCCAATTTAGAACACAAGTTAAGCTTCTAGAACATACTAATATATATCACATATTCACTTATTAAACTCACTAATTTTCAATTTATCTTTATTAATTAGAATTTATATTACTTATAACTTTATTAAATGTCCTTAAAGACACAAGTCATATCATTCCTATATATTTCTTTCTGTTAGAGATATATCGAAACGAACGAATACGAAAAACAAATAAATACGAATACGAAGCGGAAGCTATCAAATTCAAGTTGCAAATCAAATTCAAACAAACCAAAAACAAACTAACAAATCAAATTCAAAAGATACAAAATTCCTAACTATTGATCTCTATTTATAGAGAAAACTAATTAAACCTAAGCCTAAACAAACTCAAATCAAAATCTACCAAACAAACCCTTAAAGTTTAATTTATATTCCAACAATCTCCACCGTGACTTGAACTTTTTCAAACTTCAAACCAAACACATACCAAATCAAATTTCAAATTCCAAACACTAGTGATACTAGCCAAATTCCAAACGAATCAAACGATCGATTTTCAAAAGCGATCCAAATCAAATACCGATGACACCAAACCAAAAAATCAAATGCTAACCGACAAATTCAAAACGGTTAACCAAACAAAACCAAATCGGCTTCAAACACTCTTCAATAAAAACAATCAAACTCGGGCAACAAATTCTAACGCCCGACAAACGAAGATCTTCAAACTAACAAATTTCAAACGATCGAACAAATCCAAACGACTTGATGATAATCAAGTCTTCAAACACCAAATCGATATTCAAATTCCAAATATCCAATAACGACCCATTTATTTGATAAGGATTACGATTTAAATTTTCAAATTCAAACGCGATCCAAAACCTAATGATCTACTCACAATCAGATCTCAAAACCAAAGATTGCTACACTGAAAATCAAACAATAACCCAAACCAAATTCAAAACACGAAACCCAAATCCGATCAGAAACTTCGACAAACTATATCTCTCTACACGAACATCTAAACACAGATCCCAGCGGTCAAAGTGTAGATCTATGTGTCTAAAAGCTACAGTTCATATTTCAAGACGATCCAACGGTTAACGAATGCGTAACATCAATTTTCGTATGGATGCGCAGAAAGTTACGAACCAAAAAACCAAATAACGAAACGTAACAAACTCAAACACAAACCGGATCCCTCCGGATCGCCAATAATTAGTCCACGACTGGAGGATGAATAATTCAAAACGTCAAACTTATCTCTGATACCACTTGTTAAAGATATATCGAAACGAACGAATACGAAAAATAAATAAATACGAATACGAAGCGGAAGCGGAAGCTATCAAATTCAAGTTGCAAATCAAATTCAAACAAACCAAAAACAAACTAACAAATCAAATTCGAAAGGTACAAAATTTCCAAACTATTGATCTCTATTTATAGAGAAAACTAATTAAACCTAATCCTAAACAAACTCAAATCAAAATCTACCAAACAAACCCTTAAAGTTTAAGTCATATTCCAACACTTTCTTTCGTTATCTAAATTTTGAAAATAAGATTAGAAGAGACGATAATTATAAAGCTCTTTCTACTACTTTTTCTTTTCTGTCCAAAAAAACTATTTTCTCTATAAACATACTTGAAAGCAGACCCAAACTCAATTTCAACAACTATAGAATATATATATATATATATATATATATATATATATATATATATATATATTAAAACTGCACAGTTAGTTTTGATACAAAGGTTAAATATGTAAATTTTGAAAGTTGAGGGATTGAAAATATAACTATTTCACTTATTTCTTATAGGTCGACAATACAAATGTTTGATATTGTTAATAAGATGATTTGCCCATATATAAAAGTGTTAAATATAAAACAAGAAAAAAAAATTAGCATCATGAGAATTAAGTAGGTGGGGTGGCCCATTAACCATGAAATGATTAGTTGCTGGTTGAATTAAAGCCCAATTCGATGACCCGACCCGTTATCCTGGCCTGCTCCCAGCTCCCATTGTGACTAGTGACTACTACGACATCGTCCCTGTTTAGTAGGGGTGTTCAAAATATTCTGAAACCGGAAAACCGATTCGAAAACCGATTGAATAGAACCGAATTTTGGTTAACCAATCCGATTTTTTTTCATTTTTCGGTTTCAGTTAATCTAACCGGTCTGTTTTTGGTTTTTCGATTTCGGTTTCGGTTCATGATTTTGGAACAAACATGATAAACGGTTAACTGAAAAAACTGAAAATATCATATATAGTTTTTTAATATATGTATATACATTGTATATGTTATATTTATATATAGATATTTACACTTTTATTTTGAATGAATCATTTATATCTCTTTACCACTCATTTTAACGTAATATAATAACTTAATATGGTAATTATTATTACTTAGTTCTAATTATATTCGAACGAATAACGTATGTGTAACATTAATACACAATTATAAATAGTAAAATGGTTATCGTTTGATACATTTATTATCAAAATATTTTAAATATAGTATATACTTAATAATAAATGTATATGTATGTGTTACTAATTACTTTTTAAATAAGTTTTAATTAATAAACGATTAATTTGGCTAACCGATTAACCAAATCGAAAAATTGGTTAATCGATTTTCAGTTAACCGAATTTTTCGAGAATATGGCGAACCGAGACTCCAGTTAACCGGTCTCCGGTTAACCGAGTCCCCGGTTAACTGTCCATGAACACCCCTACTTTTTATAACCTTTTTATTTTTGTTTAATGGAATTCTGATAAATCATATACTTTTTTTCCCTTCTATCTAAATATTATTTCATCTAATATAAAGATTTACTAAATCATGTGAAACTTGTATATTTAGCTCATCATGTATGATGTTTATTAACTATACACATCATCATTCAATTATTACTTTTCAACCATATATTACACAAAATAATATAACATAAAATGGTCATTAAAGTAACATTACTTTTTATTAAGCAGCAAGTGTATTATGAAAATTGATATTATCAGTAAGTTGTAGACGTAAAGGTTAATAAAGTAATTAAACAAAAGTTTAGTTATTAATTGGATTAGGCCTTTGGACCACCTACACATAAATCAAATCAAGATTCCATTTGCCGGCTTTAATTAATAAAGTAACAAACACTAGCTAGTAACAAATTAATTCGAGTAATGTGATAGGTAAGTCTAATTATCTTCGTTAATGACGATATTAATATACATGGTTCAATGTATATTAAAAGATTAATGAGTTAATTAGGACATTTGTGTACAAATTTTGAGTCAATTATTCCACATGCTCAAATGGAGAGAGATGAAAATAAAAATACAACATGGATGAACCTATATGGTTTTGGACGAGTTGCAATGGATCTGGGTACACGAGGTAACATTTAGTTATCATTAAAATTGATATTGATTGATTAATAATTTGTACATTGAATTTGTATCTTGAGTTTCATATGCTACACATACCACTCATAAATTATCTTCATTTTCCAATATTCAAGTTTAAGTTTAAGTGCCAAGTTAAATACTTCTATCTAATCAATCACTTTATATCATCCAACTTTAAATTTAACTAATATAAAATATATATTTAATCTTTTTGATTAAATATCGTTTTTATAACTAGCCTTTACAAGGCGTTTTTCATTAATAAAATTAAAAAAAGTTTGAAATTGTTTTAAGGGTTTTTATTAGGGTTAAGTGTTTGTAAATGTATCTAGCAATGCGTTGACTTCTTTAATGTGTACAAAACTATCTTGACTGCCATTATGTGTACGTAACCATTAAACTCGACCATTATATGTACGAGGTGACTTGCCCAAACCTTAACCGGTTACAATTTGATATTACCTGTTATATTATTTATTTTTAATTCCACGCGTCTAAATAAATAACACCTAGCATCCACGTGTATACAACACGTCATTTCCCGCCCATCGATTCATTACCTTATTAAATTAGGGTTTCAAATACTTATCCCCAGATTCTCTTTTTCTCTCTAATCCAAGGTGATTTCCACCCACCGTGATCTCGTAAATTTTAAAATCAACATCGTAATCCATCATATTCATATTTTCATAATTTCTACTTGGTTTTAACAAAAGTTTCAAGCACAATGGCTCTGAAACGAAGAGTGACGGTACAAGGTTATGAAATTGAAGTGTGCTACAATGGGGCTTTCATCTTTCAACCTTTAAGATACGATTATGGGGATGTTGTTAATGTATACTTTTCAGGATTTCTTATGAAGATTTCATGATTTCATAGTTAAAGAGTGTGGTACATTTCTTGGTGAAGCTTACTATGTTGTTGGGGATAATATGGAAAATGGGTTATTTAGAATAGGGACTGATTATGAGTTAGATAATTTTTTCGATCTTGCTGAGTCTTATGGTAAACAACGTTTGTATATTGACCACTATGACATGGAAGAAGAGTTAAGTAAGTATTTAACTAGGTATACAAAACCTGTAGAAGTAGATGAGGGTAATGATGGATCTCAGACTGTAGACAAAGATGATGTATCAAAAAATGAAGTTCATGAGGGTGAAGAGGCTGATGAGGGTAATGATGTATCAAAAATGAAGTTCATGATGGTGAAGAGAATATACACAATAATGAGGATTATGAGAATCAAAAAAATAAAGATGGGTCTAGTCATGCAAAAAAGAATGATGGTGAAGAGACTAGTGACAGTGAGAATGATGATGATTATGTTCCATTGGGCGATGATGATGATGATGATGATGATGATTGTAGGTCTCTGGCTTCCTTAGATCATCTAAGTGAAGGTGAGGATGAGGTAGCAGATGTTAGGAAGGGGAATACTATAGCATCCATACCATCAGTTAGTCAACTTCCACAGTGTGGGCCATCCAAATTGAAAGAGGGAGAAGATGAATACATGAATGTGCAAGCAGAACATGATCAATTCATGAGTGAACTATTGGAAGCCTTGAGAAGACAAGATGGTGAAGAGAATGATCTAATTAGACCTGAAGAGACACAAGAAAAATGGCCAATTCATGACACTAAGGATCAATAGAGGGTGAAGAGGCCTAAGGTATATTTTATAGTACTTATAGTACTTGTTTATAGTATTTGTATTTTAGACTTATGTTTATAGTTGTTGTATTTCAGACTTATGTGTATACTTAACTGAATTGATACGTTGGAGAAAGGTATACTGGACCTAAACAACTAAAGGAATGCCTAACCTACTATGCACATGCTGGAGGTTTTTCATTGTGGTATGAGAGGAGCTCAAGTGATAAAATCATTGCAAGATGTGGCTTCAGACCACCAAGGGTGACAGAACCAGAGAAAGGTAAGACCACCAAACTAAATAGGTTTCCTGCTAATCATAAGTCTGAGATACAGCAGTGCTCATTTAGAGTGATGGCTAAGTGGATGGAAGAAGAAAAATCTTTTCAAGTTAGGTCATTAGTTGAAGAGCACACTTGTGGTAGGAATTTCAAGTATGGAGCTTTCGTCAACTATAAATGGATAGGTAGACAGTTTACTCACAAGATTAGAATGAATCCAAAGATAAGATTGGTAGATATTGCTGATTTTGAGATGAAAAAGTACGGTTGTATAGTTACTTCACACCAATGTAAGAATGCTAGGACTTGGACTTTAACTGAGTATGAGAAATCAATTGAAAACACTATGGGATGTTAAAGGCATATGGTGAAGCCATTATGAAAAGAAACCCCGGGTCAACTGTTCAATTAGGTGTAACCATCAATCTTGATGATGTGACATACTTTGAAAGGTTTTATATTTGTCTTGAAGGTTTGAAGAGGGGGTGGAAGAATAGGTTGTCGCACCCTCAAATTCGGGTTGCGGAAGCGAATCGGGTCGGGACGCGACTAATCAATAATCACATCACAAAGATATAATGAACGACTCTATATGCGTCATTTTACAATTTGTATTGATAAAATCAAAGTTTGAAATTGAGAGATTTATATACATAATTAATTTATACAAAATATAATAATGCAGCTAAATCTCTGAATGTTTGCATGCTGACACGAGCTAATGATTCCTGATTTGGGCAGTCCAATCTACTGCTGTGTACCTGTGATACATGCTAAAATGGGTCAGCGAAACGCTGGTGAGCTCACAGGTTTGTTTGTCAACACATATTGTATGAACCGCAAGATTTAATTGAATTTAAATTGCAATTAAGCAAAATAAGAGTTTTACAACGATGAGCACATAGTCTGAGCATAACTCGAGGTGTCAGGTCTACATTTAAGGTATCCTGATCGAGGTGCCTCCCATGAGTGCCTAATCTACACTCGTCTGAACAAATATTAGTACATCCATTTACCTAGTTAGTGCATGCTAACCCGGACGAGGAGGGTCAATCCTATATGATACCATATACTAATATTCACGCTACAATGTATTACCAAACTATCCTGAGGAGGGCTTTAAGAGATTAGTGAGATAACTCATGTAGTAATTATTTGTTTTCGTACTTGTGTTCATATAGTTAAAATAAAATGAGCAATGATATCACACCCATGAGTAAAACAGTAAAATAGGGGCTATGAGACTCACATGAGTCTTGCGAGTTTAACTTAATAAACTTGATTGATTAGCCGAGACGAGTTGTCCGAAGACTGGTAACCTGAGGGTATCCACGACACGTGATGGTTATAAATGTGAGCAGGTATCTATAAAGACTACCTTTGTAGTTGTTCGTCCAACTAGAATGTCCAAATTACTACGATTTGGTTGATTTGATTATGTTTTGAAAACGTGTACGACCCGTTGGTGAATTATTGTAATAATAAATCTCATTATTATTATTATGATGATTTTGAAGTGATATGTTTGAGAACGTATCCCGATGCATTTTAAAAGTCGTATCGTATAAGTGTTTGAAGTTACACAAGTTTGACACTTAGTATAAAAATAGTTTGTAAATATTGTGCTTTTAGCGTTACTTATAGCGACACTTAGGTATTATGCGTCACTCAGGAAGTGTCGCATTAAATTGTGAATTCTATATTAGTAGCGTCACTTGAGGAAGTGACGCATCAAGGGCGACACTTATGCAAGTGTCGGATGCAAGTGTGTTAAGCGTCAATAGGCAAGTGACGGGTCAAATCATAATTCGATTATAGGCGTCACTTAGGCAAGTGACGCTAGAAGTGTCGGTTTGGAGTGCCGGGTATTGAATTTGCGACACTTAGGCAAGTGTCGGCAAAAAGGGGTTTTATGCGGCACTTAGGCAAGTGACGCAAAATTAGGGTTTTAAGCGACACTTAGTGCATCACTTATTAAGTGACGCTACACTGTACTGGTCTATGCGACACTTAGGTCTGTTGGCCAAATTTTGAGCCGAAAATGTGTTTTTCGGTTTCCGTTTGACTTGAAACTTTTACCCAACCCATATTTAAACATTTCAAGCTTAAAAAAACAACAACATGTTAAAAACACTTGAAATCGAGGAGTTTTGAGATTTTTTTTAGAAACTTACAAGTTAACGCGTGAAGATTTCGAAAAGATGGAATCATAGATCGTGACGCGGTGAATCTTTTTCTCCAAATGACCAAGATGATTTATGACCGTTTGGTGGTGTTATTTTGTGATTTAATGTGGTGGTGGTGTGGTGATGGAAAGTGATGAGAGAAAAGAGAGAGAGAGAGAGAGAGATGAGGATGAAATGAAGAGTGGGGAGGGGAAAAAAGGGGGTAAGGGGGCCGGATTTAGTGGGGTCCACAAGGGTGGGCTTCACAAAGTTTTGTTCCCCTGTGTTTGCGCTCCGTGCGGTGATCGTTTTCCTGATCGTTTAAACGTTATAAATCATTTTACACGTTTCATGTACATTTTAAAATACAAATAATTACTCGATATTTTTGGTTATAGTATCTCACCAAATACTTAACAATTGAGTTATAAAATATAACTTAACTTTGTTTTGGTTGTTTGCGCGTTTACATTTTAATCGCGTAGACGCTTGTTTGTACGATACGAATTAATTACGAAATATTATCCAAATAATATTTTGAATAAAATATTGTTATTAAATAATTTTATATTATTTAATAAATGTTCACCAACGTCCGTATAAAATTGAATCGAATTACATTCGATTTGAATTGCGTACGATTTAATCAAATCGCATAGTTGTATATATTCATCAATATATATTTTGATACATTAATTAGACTAACACATAACTAATTACATGTATTAACAATTGATTAGGCACTAATTACTAGTCCTAATTTGGCGGGTGCCACATTCTCCCCCTATTAGGAGAATTTCATCCCGAAATTTAGTTTGAAGTCGCGTTTGATGTAGAGTCAGTGAATAACTGAGGATATTTGAGTCGCATTTGGTCTTCCCATTCCCAAGTGAATTTCGGACCACGCCGCGAATTCCACCTGACTTTGACGATGGGAATATGACTTTTTTTGAGTTGTTTGATCTCACGGTCCATGATTTCAGCAGGTTCCTCAACGAAATGAAGTTTGTCATCGACGCGAATCTCGTCAAGTGGAATAATAAGTGTCTCATCAGACAGGCATTTCTTCAAGTTAGACATGTGAAAAGTGGGATGCACGCTGCTGAGCTCGGATGGCAGCTGCAATCGATATGCCACTGGACCAATCCTCTCGAGGATCTCGAATGGTCCAATGTACCTGGGGTTCAGTTTTCTGCGTTTTCCGAAACGAATGACACCTTTCCAAGGTGAAACTTTCAAGAGTACCCGGTCCCCAACCTGGAACTCGAGTGGTTTGCGTCTCACGTCAGCATAACTTTTCTGACGATCACGTGCGGCTTTGAGTTTATTTTGGATCTCGAAGATCTTTTTGGTTGTTTCGTGAATGAGTTCGGGACCAGTGAGCTGACTGTCTCCCACTTCGGTCCAACAAATCGGTGATCGACACTTACGACTGTACAGTGCCTCGAAAGGTGCAGCCTTAATGCTGGTGTGATAGTTGTTGTTGTACGAAAACTCGCACAATGGTAGATGTTTTTCCTAGTTTACACCGAAGTCAACCACGCAGGCTCGTAACATGTCTTCCTGTGTTTGAATCGTTCATTCACTTTGGCCGTCGGTTTGGGGGTGGTATGCGGTACTCATATCAAGACGGGTACCCAATGATTTCTGAAGTGATTGCCAAAAGTGAGACGTGAAGCGACTGTCCCTATCTGAGATAATTGAGATTGGAACGCCGTGTCGAGAAACAATTTCTTTGATGTAGATTCGCGTGAGGCGTTCCATTTTATCGGTTACCTTGATCACAAGGAAATGAGCAGATTTTATGAGACGATCCACGATCACCCAAATGGTATCGCAACTGCTCGTTGACTTTGGTAGTTTGGTTATGAAATCCATAGCGATTTGTTCCCATTTCCATTCAGGAATTTCGGGTTGTTGGAGTAAACCAGAGGGTTTCTGATACTCGGCTTTGACTTTTGAGCAAGTAAGACACTTGCTGATGTATATGGCGATTTCAGCTTTCATATTCGGCCACCAATAAAATCCTTTGATGTCGTGGTACATTTTGTCAGATCTCGGATAGAAAGAATATTTGGACTTGTGAGCTTCATCCATCACCAAGTCACGCAGATTCCCACAACTAGGCAACCAGATTCGGTTAGATAGGTACCTAACTCCGTTGGGTTTGATTTCAAATTTCTTATCCATGCCCCGCAAGGCTTCATTTTTGATGTTATCGGGTTTCAGGGCTTCAAGTTGAGCAACGAGAATCTGAATGTTTAGATCATTGTGAATGGTCATACTGAGGGCTCGAACTCGAAGTGGTTTTGTTCGTTCTTTTGACTGAGGGCATCGGCAACAACATTTGCCTTACCTGTATGGTATTTGATCTCGCAATCGTAGTCGGTAAGCAACTCGACCCACCGACGTTGCCTCATGTTGAGATCCTTCTGATCGAATATGTGTTGGAGACTTTTGTGGTCAGTAAAGATTGTGCACTTAGTGCCATAAAGGTAGTGTCTCCAGATTTTGAGAGCGAAGACGACAACTCCAAGCTCAAGATCGTGGGTGGTGTAGTTATTTTCATGAATTTTGAGTTGTCTCGAGGCGTAGGCAATGACCTTGTCTCGTTGCATCAGCACGCAACCGAGACCTTGGTGAGAAGCATCGCAGTATACCACGAAGTCATCGGTACGTTCGGGTGATGATAGAATAGGAGCACTACAAAGCTTTTTGTCTTTCTGAGTCAGAGTCGTGAGTGGTTGGGCTATTTTCGAGAAATTTTCAATGAATCGCCGATAGTACCCAGCAAGACCCAAGAATTGGCGTACTTCGGTTGGAGTTGTTGGTGCTTGCCAGCACTTGATAGCCTCGATTTTTGATGGATCGATATGGATTCCTTGACTATTAACAACGAGTCGAAGGAATTGAACGGATTATATCCAGAACTCACACTTGGAGAATTTGGCATATAACTCCTCGTGTCTGAGTAGTTCTAGGATGGTTTTGAGGTGTTGTGCGTGTTCTTGTTCATTTCACGAGTATATGAGAATGTTGTCGATGAAGATAATGACAAACTTATCGAGGTAAGGTTTGCACACTCGATTCATAAGATCCATGAATACATCCGGTGCGTTTGTTAAACCGAAGGGCATCACCTGCAATTCGTAATGCCCATAGCGAGTTTTGAAAGCAGTTTTTGGGATATCGGTGTCACGAACTTGAAGTTGATGATAACCTGACCGTAGATCGATCTTTGAATAAATACTCAACTCTTGAAGTTGGTCAAACAGGTCATCAATACGCGGGAGTGGATATCGGTTCTTGACGGTCAACTTGTTCAACTCTCGGTAGTTGATGCACATTCGGAAAGAATCGTCTTTCTTTTTCACGAATAAGACCGGAGCTCCCCAGGGTGAAGAACTCGGTCTAATGAATCCTCTATCCAGGAGTTCCTGTAACTGGGTGGACAGCTCCTGAAGTTCGGATGGGGCTAAGCGGTATGGTGCTCGGGCCACAGGTGCAACACCTAGCACGAGGTCGATTGAGAACTTAACCTGTCTTGGTGGTGGTAGACCATGCAGTTCTTCAGGAAAGACTTCTGGAAAGTCTCGAACGATGGGCACATCCTCAAGTCGCTTCTCCTCCGAATTTTTCTCCATGATGTGCGCGAGGTTTGCTGGATAACCTTTTCTCAGAATTTTTTGGGTTTTCAGACAAGAGATGATGCTTAGTCTCATCCTACCGGTCTCCCCCTGTATGATCAAAGTTCTACCAGCGGCGAGAGGGATGCGAACGATCTTATCGTAACAAACGATTTCGGCTCGGTGTCTGGACAACCAGTCCATTCCTATGATGACGTTGAAACTTCCGATTTCAAAAGGCATAAGATCGATTAAAAAGGTTTTGTTGGCTAGGTTTAAAGTGCAATTAGGTATCATACTATCGGTTTCTACGAGTTTACCGTTCGCTAGTTCTACAGTGTACTTAACATCTAGAGCAACAGGGGTGATGCTAAGCAATGGGTAAAATTCATCAGAAATATAGCTTCTATCGGCACCAGTATCAAATAGGACAGAAGCAGTTAAGTTGTTGAGGAAGAACGTACCCGAGACCACATTAGGGTCTTCGTGGGCGTCCCCAGAGTTGAGTACGAAGGCTCTACCTCTCACGTTGTTGTTGTTGTTTTTGTTGTTGTTCAGCCTTGGGCATTCATTCCTGAAGTGCCCGGTGTTCCCACATTCGAAGCAGGCTCTTGGCGGCCTGGTGTTGTTGTTGTTGGAGGTATTGTTGTTGGATTTGGGAGCTCGGCAATCTTTGGTCGAATGCCCGTACCTCCTGCAGTTGTTGCAAGGGGTATTGCATTGACCCTCGTGGTGGCGGTTACATTTGGAAAATTAGGGTTTGTTCCCAGTATACCCACGTTTGGCTTCAGTGTTGGAGGTGTAAGCTTTGATGGCGTTGGGTTTCTTGTTTGGTTGGTCGTGGTGTTCAGAAGATTTGCGTTTGTGGCTGGAGAATGGGAGTGGTGTCCCAGGGCTGACGACCATTGCCATGAGTTCATGAGCTAATCGGATTTCACTTTCAACAGTGGTTGGTTTAGATGAGGCGACGTTCCCATGGATATTCTCTGGGAGGCCGCGAATGTATCTCTTGATGCATTTCTCCTCCGGATCAACCAAACCCGGGCATAACAAAGCGAATTACTGGAATTTGGTGGTATATCCAGCAATGTCAGTTCCCTGCACTGTCAAGTGCCAGAATTCTTCCTCCAGATGGTGCATTTCTTCTTCGGGACAATATTTTTCCCTAAGCTTTTTCTTCAGTTCAGCCCAAGGAAGCTGGTTTGCTATCTCGATGCCCACAGAGTTTGCGTGGGTGTTCCACCATGTAAGTGCACCTTCCTGAAAGGTGTAGGCAACAAACTTGATTTTTTTATCCTCAGTACAGTTGCAGAGGTTGAAGACGGATTCCATACGTTCAATCCACCTTATTAGACCAATAGCACCTTCCGTGCCTTTGAAGTAGAGCGGTTTGCAGCTAAGAAAATCCTTGTAAGAGCGAGGTTTGATGACAGGAGTATCGTCAGCGGTGTCATCACATCTCCTAGAGGTTCGGGGTGATTCCCGAGTAGCCAGGGCTTCGGTCACAACTCGGGAAATGAGAGCAGCAATTTCAGCATCGCTGTAACTTTTCTTCTTTGACGGCATGATTCTTCAAGAAAGAAACAAGAGGTACGTGAGAGTTTGTACCAGAATGATATTTGAGGTAGGCGTATATATAAGAGCGATAATATACACATCACAATGTAAAGAGAAATTGTCAATTAATATTATAGAGTTAAACGATTACAGACAATTTCGAGTTACGAGTTTCAAAAGTTACAGACTTAGGTAGTTTGCAAAAGATGTCAGGAATTGTTACATCCGGTCGAATTTCATAGATCCTACGGTAGTACAATAGATTACTAAATAGTTACTACACTAATCTCGGTGTAGATTGAGTTGTGGGAGTAGTGAGGTGAGATGGTCCACAGGCTCTGCAAGTTTGCTAACCATTCTGAGAGCATCCTAGGTTTCCCGCAGGCGTGTCTCATTCTTGCAACCTTGATTGTAAAACGGAGATCTCGTTTCGGTTACTGATTACTTGGTTATGAACGATCACCATAGTTTGTGTGGTATCCTCCATTTGGTCGTGAGTTCGGGTCAAGGTTTCAGAGATGTCCGCTTGACCTATGTATAACTGGGCGACACCATCTTGAGTTTGCTCCATCTAGTTAGAGCGAATATTACGTTGTTCGATTTCCATATTGTGTAGCCTGCTTTCGTGGCGGTGCACTCGAGCAGCTAACACGGGAACAGTGAAGTGAGTAGGTTCTTGGGTATAGGGAGAGACTTCCATGCTGGAAAACCCTCCATTAGTTGCGGGGAGTTGGATTCTTTCCTCGTCCCTCCAAGTGTTGAGTCGGTCTGATAACCATCGCCATTGGCTCGTTGTTGTTTGCCTTTGAGGATGGTTATTGACTTGGTTTTGAGTGGGATATGGGCTAGCTCGAGGAAACCTAGTGTTCCTCATATCTACCCTTGAGTTTCGTGATCCATACGGATAAGAGCGAGATGAATTGGGTGGTGTGTTTGCCATTTCTGAGACAAAGTGTTAGAAAGAATGTAGCCGATATTCGTATATATAATATAGTGTAAGATTCGTAGAGAGGTCTATCTATGTATATATATATCACATATTAGCCTATTGTGTGTCTAGCACAGACATGTTTGAGTCCCAGTTCTCTCGAGGTCGGAGTCAACTAGTGTATCCTGTTCACTCATGACTCCTTTCAGATCTCACATCATATTCTTTTAATTGTACATAGTTGATTAGGCTATGTTAAATTAAACTAACACAATGTAGTCACTGAACCTAGTCATACTTAATGAGGAATACTGCCTAACGGTCATAGTCTAGGCTCACTATATGCAACCTAGTTCACTATAACCTTAGACTCTGATACCAATCTGTCGCACCCCCAAATTCGGGTTGCGGAAGCGAATCGGGTAGGGGCGCGACTAATCAATAATCACAACACAAAGATATAATGAATGACTCTATATGCGTCGTTTTACAATTTGTATTGATAAAATCAAAGTTTACATCAAAATATAGTTTACATTAGCTCAGTTTGAAATTGAGAGATTTATATACATAATTAATTTATACAAAATATAATAATGCAGCTAATTCTTCTGAATGTTTGCATGCTGACACGAGCTAATGATTCCTGATTTGGGCAGTCCAATCTACTGCTGTGTACCTGTGATACATGCTAAAATGGGTCAGCGAAACGCTGGTGAGCTCACAGGTTTGTATGTCAACACATATTGTATGAACCACAAGATTTAATTGAATTTAAATTGCAATTAAGCAAAATAAAAGTTTTACAACCATGAGCACATAGTCTAAGCTTAACTCGAGGTGTCAGATCCACATTTAAAGTATCCTGATCGAGGTGCCTCCCACGAGTGCCTAATCTACACTCATCTGAACAAATATTAGTACATCTGTTGACCCAGTTAGTGCATGCTAACCCGGACGAGGAGGGTCAATCCTATATGGTACCATATACTAATATTCACGCTACAACGTATTACCAAACTATGATGAGGAGGGCTTTAAGAGATTAGTGAGATAACTCAACTAGTAATTGTTTGTTTTCATACTTGCGTTCATATAGTTAAAATAAAACGAGCAATGATATCACACAACTATAAAATTGGAGCTATGAGACTCACCTGAGTCTTGAGAGTTTAACTTAATAAACTTGAGTGATTAGCCTAGACGAGTTGTCCGAAGACTGGTAACCTGAGGGTGTCCATGACACGCGATGGTTATAAATGTGAGTAGGTATCTATAAAGACTACCTTTGTAGTGGTTCGTCTAACTAGAATGTCCAAATTACTACGATTTGGTTTGTTTGATTATGTTTTGAAAACGTATATGGCCCGTTGGTGAATTGTTGTAATAATAAATCTCATTATTATTATTATGATGATTTTAAAGTGTTATGTTCAAGAACGTATCCTGATGCATTTTAAAAGTTGTATCGTATAAGTGTTTGAAGTTACACAAGTTTGACACTGATGCCGCATGAAGCGTCGTATGAAGACCGTGCTCGGATCGTGATCGGTTTGTTTTAAATTTGTATTTGCTGGGGTCTAAGTGTGACTTACTAATACTGAACTAAAGGCTAGTAGATGGTAAGTATGACCTAGAGTTGTTCTTAAAGAGAAAATTAATTGAAACGGAGGTGATCCAATCAACCTTTCTTTTCTAGTAAAGGTTTTAAAAGAGTGCGTTGGGGGTTTTTGGTTCAGTTAATTAAGTAAACTAAATAAAGCGAATAAAAGATAATGGTAAATCAGATAATAAAAGGAGTATTTGTTGTGAGTTCATTAGCTTATAATGTGGGATGATGACTTGTAGGGAAAATGTTTACTAAATTTGAAGTGTTCACTAGACTTGGTAGTTTATGGTATAACCGATAGATTCTCTATTAGTCGGTTATCAACTAATATGTCACGAGGAACCACGATGTCATGATTCTGATCAGACAGACAATGCTCAACTCTCCACACTCTCCTGTGAGGGGGTCAGTGGCCCTTGTTATTGAACACATTTGCTCGTGGGCGAAGGAATAGAGTAGCAAGTCTACAACAAGTCTAACCGTTCTTAATACCACAAATACTATAAATTTAGCAAACAATTAACTTAGCAAATACATTCGGACTTAGTTGATCAATTCCTATTAATGAAGTTTAAGCATGGTAAGCGAAGGAAAGTGTTGAGGTTTCTTGCGTACCTTACTTTAAATTTCATAGGTTAAGGAAAAGTATCGATTTAAGTTGGATTTTAAACTTGCCTTTCTCAATACAAAATACAAATCCCTAGGTTTTCGTAATTGGTTATTTAGCCTATACCCTACCTAATCTAATCTAAACTAACTAATCTAATTAAAACGTTAATTAAAATGCTGACGGCTTTTTGCATAAAGTTAAACCCAGACCATGTCGGAAAATGCTATGGTATTCCACAATGTATTTAATTGTTTACCGATGTTTCCATTGTGAATTCAATTGCTTCGCAATGTTTACATGATAAGTACATTGTGATTTCAAGTGTACAATACTCATGGCAATTCCACGTAATCACATTGCATTTTATGATTCTTGCATGACGTTACAATTAAAACCATAGTTTTACACAGATAACTATTGACCAAGTAGTAAGGTTCGCGACTCCTATTTACAAGGTTACAATCACGTTTGTTAATCGAAAGGCGAATGTAAGTTTTAGGTTTAAAATCATAAGATAAGTCCGTTCATAAAGTTTCCGTTTTATAATGTCGATCCATAATACAACTACCTTCGGTCGTTACCGGCTTCCATACGTATGTACTTTGCTTAAAAGCATTTCCAGCACTATACCGAGTAAACAGTCGAATAGGGGCCGTCATATTATTTCACGACATATTTAAAGTCATCCCACAATTATATATGCTAACTACATCACAACAAATACAATAGTAATCTACTCGCTAATCATGGCACAAACTATCTCTAGCATAATTAAAGTACACATGTTTAATCAAGATAGATAAGGATAGAGATAACCGAGATTAATATGCGAGAAGGAATAGGCTTGAATTAATAAGAGTTGCTCCAAGCGTACACCGAAGATTACAAATACGTTCCTCACCAAGGACTACAAGCACGTTCCTTGCTTCTATTTTAACTAGCCTAATACTAATTTAAAATAAAGAAAGAAAGAAAAGCTAGAATCTAGAGAAAGAAAGTGTGAAAGTGCCTAGGTATGTTGGTATCCTAGTGCCTTGGTGTGTTTTTGCAAATGAGCCTCATGCCTCCTATTTATAGGAGAGTTTTGGTGCATTTTAGCAAGTGGAAGCACACAATAGCAAAAGGTGCAAAAGGTAGTGGCACAGAGTACGAAAAAGGTCGAAAAGGTGGTGCACCGGGTACGGAAAAACACGTAAAGGTCTAGCACCGGGTACACGAATGGAAAAAAAAGCGCGATCCGTGCGGGTGGGTGGCATCCGGTGGCGGCCTGGTGGCTGGCCGGCCGCGGCTGGTTGCTACCTGCACCAACCCGCTGTCTGTTGCTTCGTTTCTCGATTCGTGCGTGTTTACTTTGTTATGCGTCCGTTTGTATTGATTCTTTTTGCGTTGGACTTGTAATTAAAAAACGAAGCTTTTGATGAAAAGAAATCCCAACAATATGTCTCTGAACTTTAGATGTGTCGTACGAATCGTTTGGATCTTCCGGAGTGCGTAGAATCTTCATTCTTCGTCCGTTTTTGTTGATTCTTCTTCTGTTGGATTCGTAATTTGAAAATGAACATCTTGAGTAAGGTGGATGTTGGTGATGGGCTCTTTTGTCTTGAAATCTCATCTTGATGTCTTGAATCTTCAAACGTGTGTGAAATCTTCGTTTTTCATCCGTTTTGCTTGATTTTTATCGTGCAACCTTGTTTTGACCATCTTGGCATAATACTATTGATTTGTAATGTTTTTGAGTTTAAGTGCCAAGAATCGTTCCAGAATGAGAGAGATAACGGTAGTAAAAACGTGACTTTTTACGCGATATCAAGTATCCCACACTTAGAACTTTGCTTGTCCTCAATCAAACTCGATTTTCAACATGGTTAAAGATAAAACAATTTTAAGCCAGAACTTTTTACTAAGAGGTTTTGGGAAATTAAAATACTTGTTCTTTGAAAAGGAAGGATTGTAATCTTTAGGAAAAATGCTTTTGATCTTTGATCTTGGATACATGACTAGGCAATCCTCTCAATGTGGTCACTCAAATCACTCAAAATGTTTGGGTTTCCTATTCTAATATTATCAATCACTCAGAATGCCAGTCATGTATCGTTTATCGTCATAGACTTGATCGATAATCAAATCGTTACCTTTTAGGTGAGCGTGAAGTTGATCTAGTTACAATCATTCAAGGAGAGGGGGTGTAAGGTTTTTGGAGTGGAAGGTTGGTGGTATGAGAGGGGGTTGTGTTGGTTCTTCATAGGTTTTTTTTTTTTTTTTTTTTTTTTGTGAAGCGGAAAGTTGAAAGTTTGAATTTTTCAGGAGGATTGACGCCCTTTTCTATTGGGAGGAATCTTTTCTCCATTTGACTTTCTTTTCTTCGAGTTTTCTTGGATTTTTTTTTTTGACGTCATATCCTTGTGACTTCTCTTCTTTCATCTTTGGAACTTTTTATGAAGTTTGATGGATGCTTTTGAGTAGGTAAGGGGTAACGTATTTATTTTCGGGTGTACGGATGGGTTCAAGAATGATGTGATTCGATCTCCTTTTTGGTCACCAGTTTGGATTCGAAATGCATAACAAGAGCAAGTTTTGATTCTAAACGCATACATCGGCACACTCAAGAATCAAAAAAGTGAAGCATTAAAAGTGAATGCTTTTCATATGGCTCAAGATACCTCACGAATCGAAAGTTGGGTTGTTGTGTGCTTAGTCATGCGATGCTCTTTATGGGATTACTAAACTAATTTTTTAGAAGAATCTGTATTTTATTTATCCTTTTTCCAAAGTAAATTATTCTTCGTCTAAAATTTTTCATTTTCAATGCATTTTGAAAATTTTGTTTACTTTTTGGAGAAGGATGGTCTTATAAAGAGCAACGATTTTAGAATCAAGCATATACCATTACCCATCTGACAGTAGTGCAACTACTGCTATCCCACACTTAAAGAAACATCAAGGATACTAAGCTCTGAATGGGGTAAAATCCCACACTTAGGGTTTTAAACATCTAAGTTGCATTCTTTCAGTGTGTGTTGGGTTTGAATCCCACACTTAGTGATAAGCATATTGGATATGGTATATTTAAAACGAATGAAAGAGACGGTATAGAAGTACTCCCCGGTGGTTGCAGTGTTCCTTTGGTGCATTTTCCGGCTCCGTCTTGTTTGGTGCATTCTTGAGCAAGTCCTTTTGTGATTGGTCTCGTAGGTGTGAACACTTCGGATATACTATTCTTTGGGTGTTGATGCTTCAGCATGTTTCGTATGATCCGAGTGTGAAAGATAGTCGGAGATTTTATCACTTCTTGGAAAATTACATTGCAGAAATGTAAAAGCACGGGTTGCCTCCCGAGAAGCGCTCTTTTAAAGTCGAGAGCTCGACTTAGTCCTTTCTTCTTCATATGATGCTGGATGTGTCCGTAGTGCTAGAGTGGTCACTGTGGTTCCTAGGTAACCTGTAGCATGGAGGGAAGTATCGCAGGAATTGCTCCATCATGTCAGCAATGAGAGTTGGTGGAGTGGTGGATTCCATCCTGAAGCTCTTGAAGTGATCTGTGGCTAATCTGTCGAGGATTGCCATCCCATAGCTGATGTATCGAACTGCCCTTGTGACCGGTCCGTTAGGATCGATTCGAGTGCAGGTGTGAGTTTGAACAATTTCACGCTGTGGGTGGTTTCGAGCTATCGAGGAAATTAGTGCCATGAATTGAGTCTTCGCTTCTTGAAAGTCTTCAGCTAAAGGGTCTCCTCCAAAAGATCGGGTTGCTTGGCATACTTGTCTGATGAGTTGATGTTGCTCACGGTTGAAGGGAAAGTCTCAGTCAGTGAAGACGTAGATTAACTTGCTAAATATTTTGCGGTATCCGTTGCGGTAAGCGTCAATTTCTATGTCTTCTTCCTCATACATTCCACGCAGTCGATATATTACATAGGATGCTAAGTTGACTGGTGACATGTGCCAATAACGTGTTGGAATGTCACGTGTGTTTTCTTCGAATGCTGCTTGATTCAGTTCATCAACTATTAGTTCAACATGATGACCTATAGTGGAGTGAATGACGATCCCGAAGTTTTCTGGAGTTATGAGATGTTCTCCAGTTTCGATGAGATCTAGAAGGGTTCTAAGATCTCGCACCATTCTTATATCAGCATAATTCTGTGGATTTCCAGTAGCTCTTTCAAGATGAGTTCTCATTGATGCAAGTATAACCTTCTGACTTGATGAGTAGGGAAAAGCTGATCCGGCTAAGGCACAATATACTTTTTGGTATATTTGCCTCTGGTTGCTGTAGAACTCGACTTCTCCCATTGGGTAGTCTGGTCTCTCTGGCTGTTGAGCTTCTCCGGTGACTTGTTCTTGAAGGGAATCAGAGAATTCTTGGATATGTCTGAGCAAAGTCTGGGGTACTGGTTCTCCATAATTAGCGAGATATGAATAGTATTCTCGTTCAATCGGCCTGATCAGGTGTCTCTGAGCGGTGTTGTATTCATTGATTGACTTTTTGATAGCCTCTATAATGATGCGCACATCGTCGTTTTCATCAATCAGGTTAATCATCTCTTCGTGAGTGTCGATGAGGGGAATCTCTAGTCTTTCAGCTGTGATGACGAGTGAATTTGGTGGAGCAAGAGGAGTTTTTGGAATAGAGCGTTCATCAATAGTGACGTCAATAAAATCACCGTCAAATTTGACACTCTGGTAGTTGGAATCTTCGTCTTGTGAATCTGGGAATTGGTGGAATTCTTCATCTGAGGGTGCATTGTTGAAAGGTTGAGTACTGTCGATTTTGATGGTTCTGACTTCCGTGATGGTGTTTTGAAGGTTTTCTTCAGCAAAACTTCCTGGTTGTCATGCCTTATATGCATAAATTCTTTGTAGGAGTTTAGCATACAGGTCAGGGTGCTGTGATGTTCGGAGTTCTTCTTCAAATGTATATATATCTCGGAGTCGGGTTCTGGTAAAGGGGTTTGATGGATCGAGAAATGAGTCGAGAATGTTTCCCGTTCTTTTGAGATGAGTGGATCTAAGCTCTTGGTGGATAGCTCCATAATCAAAGGATTCTTCTGATGAAGTGTATTCTTTGTAGTTTTGTATTCTTTTGACTTCAGCCATCTGTGCTGAATCAATTTGTTCTTCATCTTCCTCCATTTCTTCCGTTCTTTCATCTTCCTCAACGGGTTCTTCCTCTTCTTCCTCAGGTTCTGATTCATCTTCCTCGGATTCTTCTTCTTCCTCAGCGTCTTGATACTCCTCGTCCTCGTCTCGGTCTGTTTCAGTGTCGTAGATCAAGGTTGTTGGTCGAGTGAAGCATCATTCTTCTTCGGGGTCTGATTCGTCATCGGAACAAATTCTTCCTGTTGATATAGCGTGGCATTCTTCTTGTTCTGGTGTATAGTCCGGTTGGTCGATCTTATAAGTGATGCTTTCACCATGTGCTCGTAGAACAATCGTATGGTTATACACATCAATCACTGCTCTGGCTGTGTTCATAAATGGTCTTCCAAGGATAATCAAGATGTTTATGTCCTCATGGATATCCATTACCACGAAGTCCGTCGGAAAGAAGAATTTGTTAACTTGAACTAAGACATTCTCAGCTATTCCTTTTGGGTATCTAACAGATTGGTCAGCTAGCTGGACAACATCTTAGTGTGTTTCAAATTTTCAAGTTCTAGCCTCTTGAACAGGGAGTAGGGCATAAGGTTAATGCTAGCTCCTAGGTCGGCTAAAGCGCTGATATCTTCGGATTGGTAAATAGAACAAGGGAGTGTGAATCTACCAGTGTCTCCTAGTTTTTCGGGAAGACTATTCTTAAATAGGGCTGATGTTTCAGAACTAAGGGGAATGTTGTTTACTTCGGGCAGTTTGTCCTTAATGGATAGCAATTTCCTGATATATTTATTACGACCAGGAACTCAAGACATGGTATCAAGGAATTATACATCTAGCTTAAAGGATGATAGTTTCTTAGGTTGGGCTTTAAGTCTAGCGGGGTAAGGGATTCTAACCTCTTTGTTCATGGTCGGAGTGGTTTCCACAGCTGGTATCTTGATCTCTGGTTCTTCCTTTACTGGTACAACAGCAGGAAGTGGAGTGGCTGCTTCCTTTGTGGTAGTGAGTTGTTTTGCTTCCTCAACATGTGGGTTGTGAACCGTGTTGCTAGGCAAACTTCCTCTAGGTCTGTTATCAAGACGTTGTGCAAATTGTCCAATTTAGGCTTCCAAATTCTTTAGCACGGCCAATTGGTTTCTCATAAAGAGGTAGGCTTGATCTTGTCTAGCAGACGTCTTTTGGTTGAGTAGGTGTTGATCTTGCATGAATTGGGTGAAGGTGTCATCTGAACTTGAAGCTGGGGCATTTGTCTTTGCAGGTTGTTCAGCGGTTTGGTTTGTATCGGAAGTGGGTGCAGGAAGTGCGAGGGGTTGGTTATAAGAAGGTTGTGATTGTTGTGGGTAAGGTGGGTATCTAGGTGGGTATCGGGGTTGGTATGGTTGGTTAGTTCTTTGTGGGAATGGAGGTCCTCTAGGTTGGTTATTGTTTTGGTTGAAATCGGGTGGAAAATTCTGTGGTCGAGCGGGAAACTGATCATAGTAGATTCACCAGATGGTTGCGGGTTGATACAATGTTGACAAACTTGTACTTGGTGTACTTGGTGCTGTTGTTTCTTGAGTTCTCCAAACTGTTTGATAAGTGAGTCCATTTTCTCCGTTAATACCTTAAGTGCTTCAACTGGAACTGAATTCGATGCAGCGATAGGTGCTGAAGATGTTGAGTGATCTCCAGAGTTCCAATCATGGTGATGCGTAGTCATGTTCTCTATCAGGTTCCATCCTTCTTCGTCGGTCTTTTCCATGAAACTTCCTTGTGTAGCAACATCGAGGGTGGTTCGGTGGTTGGGGTCTAAACCATTGTAGAAGGTACACAATTGTGTGGATTTGTCGAGTCGGTGATTGGGGCACTTCTTCAAGGCTCCTTTGAATCGTTTCCATGCGGTGTATAATGACTCATCAAAAGCTTGTTGGAAATTCATGATGTCATTCCGAAGTTTGGTTTGTTTAGAAGGCGGAAAGTATTTGGTTAGAAACTTTGTTGCCATTACCGTCCATGAAGGGATAGAGCCGGTCTCTAAACCTTCAAACCATGTTTGCGCATGATGAGTGAGCGAGTAAGGGAAAAGATACAAGCGGATTGTGTCTTGGCTAATTCCGTTTTGTTAGTAGGAATTTGAAAGAGATATGAACTTGTCGAGGTGAGAGTTGGGATCATCACTTGGTAATCCATGGAATTGACAGTGGTTTTGGATTAGTTGGATGATGTGGTGTTTAAGCTCGAAAGATTGACCAGGGGTTTCAGGGTAGAGAATTGGTCTTCCTCTTCCTTCGATAGAGGGTTTACTGTTGTCAACGAGAGTGATGCGTTCAGCCATTACTTGTCTAAGTACGGATTGCTTCTTTTCTCGTCGAATGGTACGTATTATAAGTTATGGATCATGGAAATTAAACAGTGGTGCAGATCTAGGGGAACAGGTCATACACTAAAGAGAAATAGAAAATAGAGGAAAACTAATAATAAGGAAAATATATATATATAAAAAAATTTTATAAGGTTTTATCTGGGATTGGTTGGGCCTCTATATCGGACAGTTAGTTTCCCTAGAAGCGGCGCCAAAAACTTGATGCTGCCCGAAGCGTCGTATGAAGACGGTGGTCGGACCTCGATCGATTTGTTTTAAATTTGTATTTTCTGGGGTCTAAGTGTGACTTACTAATACTGAACCAAAGGCTAGTAGATGGTAAGTATGACCTAGAGTCGTTCATAAAGAGAAAATGAATTGAAATGGAGGTGATCCAATCAACCTTTCTTTTCTAGTAAAGGTTTTAAAAGAGTGCGTTGGGGGTTTTTAGTTCAGTTAATTAAGTAAACTAAATAAAGCGAATAAAAGATAATGGTAAATCAGATAATAAAAGGAGTATTTGTTGTGAGTTCATTAACTTATAATGTGGGACGATGACTTGTAGGGAAAATGTTTACTAAATTTGGAGTGTTCACTAGACTTGGTAGTTTGTGGTATAACCGATAGATTCTCTATTAGTCGGTTATCAACTAATATGTCACGAGGAACCACGGTGTCATGATTCTGATCAGACATACAATTCTCAACTCTCCACACTCTCATGTGAGGGGGTCAGTGGCCCTTGTTATTGAACACATTTGCTCGTAGGCGAATGAATAGAGTAGCAAGTCTACAACAAGTCTAACCGTTCTTAATACCATAAATACTATAAATTTAGCAAACAATTAACTTAGCAAATACGTTCGGACTTTTTTGATCAATTCCTATTAATGAAGTTTAAGCATGGTAAGCGAAGGAAAGTATTGAGGTTTCTTGCGTACCTTACTTTAAATTTCATAGGTTAAGGACAAGTATTGATTTAAGTTGGATTTTAAACTTGCCTTTCTAAATACAATTAACAAATCCCTAGGTTTTCGTAAATGGTTATTTAGCCTATAGCCTACCTAATCTAATCTAAACTAACTAATCTAATTAAAACGTTAATTAAAATGCTGACGGCTTTTTGCATAAAGTTAAACCCAGACCATGTCGGAAAATGCTATGGTAGTCCACAATGTATTTAATTGTTTACCGATGTTTCCATTGTGAATTCAATTGCTTCGCAATGTTTACATGATAAGTACATTGTGATTTCAAGTGTACAATACTCATGGTAGTTCCACGTAATCACATTGCATTTTATGATGCTCGCATGACGTTACAATTAAAACCATAGTTTTACACAGATAACTATTGACCAAGTAGTAAGGTTCGTGACTCCTCTTTACAAGGTTACAATCACGTTTGTTAATCGAAAGGCGAATGTAAGTTTTAGGTTTAAAATCATAAGATAAGTCCGTTCATAAAGTTTCCGTTTTATAATGTTGATCCATAATACAACTACCTTCGGTCGTTACCGGCTTCCATACGTATGTACTTTGCTTAAAAGCATTTCCAGCACTATACTGAGTAAACAGTCGAATAGGGGCCGTCATATTATTTCACGACATATATAAAGTCATCCCACAATTATATATGCTAACTACATCACAACAAATACAATAGTAATCTACTCGCTAATCATGGCACAAACTATCTCTAGCATAATTAAAGTACACATGTTTAATCAAGATAGATAAGGATAGAGATAACCGAGATTAATATGCGAGAAGGAATAGGCTTGAATTAATAAGAGTTGCTCCAAGCGTACACCGAAGATTACAAATACGTTCCTCACCAAGGACTACAAGCACGTTCCTTGCTTCTATTTTAACTAGCCTAATACTAATTTAAAATAAAGAAAGAAAGAAAAGCTAGAATCTAGAGAAAGAAAGTGTGAAAGTGCCTAGGTATGTTGGTATCCTAGTGCCTTGGTGTGTTTTTGCAAATGAGCCTCATGCCTCCTATTTATAGGAAAGTTTTGATGCATTTTAGCAAGTGGAAGCACACAATAGCAAAAGGTGCAAAAGGTAGTGGCACAGGGTACGAAAAAGGTGGAAAAGGTGGTGCACCGGGTACGGAAAAACACGTAAAGGTCTAGCACCGTGTACACGAATGGAAAAAAAAGCACGATCCATGCGGGTGGGTGGAAAACGGCGGTGGCCAGGTGGCAGCCAGCGGCGGCCTGGTGGCTGGCCGGCGGCGGCTGGCTGCTACCTGCACCAGCCCGCTGCCTGTTGCTTCGTTTCTCGATTCGTGCGTGTTTTCTTCGTTATGTGTCCGTTTGCATTGATTCTTTTTGCGTTGGATTTGTAATTCAAAAACGAAGCTTTTGATGAAAAGAAATCCCAAAAATATGTCTCTGAACTTTAGATGTGTCATACGAATCGTTTGGATCTTCCGGAGTGCGTAGAATCTTCATTCTTCGTCCGTTTTTGTTGATTCTTCTTCTGTTGGATTCGTAATTTGAAAACAAACATCTTGAGTAAGGTGGATGTTAGTTATGGGCTCTTTTGTCTTGAAATCCCGTCTTGATGTCTTGAATCTTCAAACGTGTGTGAAATCTTCGTTTTTCATCCGTTTTGCTTGATTTTTATTGTGCAACCTTGTTTTGACCATCTTGGCATAATATTATTGATTTGTAATGTTTTTGAGTTAAAGTACCAAGAATCGTTCCAGAATGAGAGAGATATCGGTAGTAAAAACGTGACTTTTTACGCGATATCAGACAATTATTATAAAAATGGTTTGCAAACATTGTGCTTTTAGCGTCACTTATAGCGACACTTAGGTATTATGCGTCACTCAGGAAGTGTCGCATTAAATTCTGAATTCTATATTAGTAGCGTCACTTGAGGAAGTGACGCATCAAGGGCGACACTTATGCAAGTGTCGGATGCAAGTGTGTTAAGCGTCACTAGGCAAGTGACGGGTCAAATCATAATTCGATTATAGGCGTCACTTAGGCAAGTGACGATAGAAGTGTAGGTTTGGAGTGCCGGGTATTGAATTTGCGACACTTAGGCAAGTGTCGGCAAAAAGGGGTTTTATGCGGCACTTAGGCAAGTGACGCAAAATTAGGGTTTTAAGCGACACTCAGTGCGTCACTTATTAAGTGACGTTACGCTGCACTGGTCTATACGACACTTAGGTCTGTTGGTCGAATTTTGAGCCAAAAACGTGTTTTCTGGTTTCCGTTTGACTTGAAACTTTTACCCAACCCATATTTGGACATTTTAAGCTTAAATAAACAACAACATGTTAAAAACACTTGAAATCGAGGAGTTTCGAGATTTTGTCAGCATTTACAAGTTAACGCGTGAAGATTTCGAAAAGATGGAATCGTAGATCGTGACGCGGTGAATCTTTTTCTCCATATGACCGAGATGATTTATGACCGTTTGGTGGTGTTATTTTGTGATTTAATGTGGTGTTGGTGTGGTGATGGAAAGTGATGAGAGAAAAGAGAGAGAGAGATGAGGATGAAATGAAGAGTGGGGAGGGGAAAAAAGGAGGTAAGGGGGCCGGTTTTGGTGGGGTCCACAAGGGTGGGCTTCACCAAGTTTTGTTCCCCTGTGTTTGCGCTCCGTGCGGTGATCGTTTTCCGGATCGTTTAAACGTTATAAATCATTTTACGCGTTTCATGTACATTTTAAAATACGAATAATTACTGGATATTTTTGGTTGTAGTATCTCACCAAATACTTAACAATTGAGTTATAAAATATAACTTAACTTTGTTTTGGTTGTTTGCGCGTTTACATTTTAATCGCGTAGACGCTTGTTTGTACGATACGAATTAATTACGAAATATTATCCAAATAATATTTTGAATAAAATAGTGTTATTAAATAATGTTATATTATTTAATAAATGTTCACCAACGTTCGTATAAATTGAATCGAATTACATTCGATTTGAATTGCGTACGATTTAATCAAATCGCATAGTTGTATATATTCATCAATATATATTTCGATACATTAATTAGACTAACACATAACTAATTACATGTATTAACAATTGATTAGGTACTAATTACTAGTCCTAATTTGGCGGGTGCCACATGGGTGTAGGAATTTTATAGCATTAGATGGTTATTTTCTGAAAAACCCTTGTCAAGGTGAGCTATTAACTGTAGTAGGTAGAGATGGAAACAATCAAGTGTACCCTATTTGTTGGGCTATTGTGAATGTAGAGAATAAGGATAAATGGGTATGGTTTCTGAGGATACTGGGTTATGATATTGACATGCATGAAGGGCATGAACATAGGCAGTGTGCCAGACATATTTATGAGAATTTTAGAAAGAAGTGGAGTGGAGTAGAGTTTAGGAATCTATTTTGGCAAGCATCAAAAGCTTCTTATCCAACATATTTTGAGAAAGTGATGGAAAAGATCAAAGAGGCTGACCCAGATGCATACAAGTACTTAAAGGACAAGGACCCTAAATCATGGTCTAGAGCCTTCTTTTGGAATACCAGTGTTGTGATGCAGTTGAAAATGGATTCAGTGAATGTTTCAACTCCATTCCTCTTAGAGTCAGATACAGGCCAATCATTACTATGCTAGAGGCCATAAGGGTGATAGTGATGGTGAGAATTGATACTCTAAGGAAGATTGCAACAAGATGGACTCAAGACATTTGTCCATCAATCAGAAAGAAGTTAGAGTTTAACAAGAATCAAGTCAGGTGTGTTTCTTTTTATGTTTTCTTAAATTTATCTTACTGACCAAACTTTTGTACACTTTTGTGTAGTGATCAATGTTGATCAAAACTCTTAACTTAGTTAGTAATGTTTATGTTATGTCTAGTGATCCAATGTGGTCAAACTTTTAAGGTATGTGCAGTTAAATGAATGTGCAGCTACATAGCTTTTGGGTATAGAATTATGGTTTCTTCTAAATGCACATACCTACATTGCTTTTGGTTAGCATTTTGTAACTATCTAACCTGCTTGTGGAAGAAAACAATTCCACTTGTAAGTATCTAAGCAGTTTAATGGATGTATGCAAGACTGCAATTACTTTGGTCATTTTCATTTGGGTTATGTTTTATTGCAAGTCTGCCAAAGTTTGATCATTTTATTGCACATCAAGCTACTTTGATTGGTCTGCAATTACTTTGGTCATTTTATTTCACATCAAGCTACTTTTATATGTCAATATGTGCATTGCCGAAGTTTGATCTTTTTTGCAAAAGTCTGCAACTAATAGTTTGGTCATTTCATAAACACCCTTCATAACAAAAAATATAACAACAATATCAACATTCAGCAATACCAATCTCATTCATTTAGTAACTAGTACACAAATTACAACCAACAAACACACTACAATCCCTAACAATACAAAGATAAAACGGTCATAAACTTTCAAAGTTGACTTTGCCAAGGTCAACTCTTCCATGGCTTTCACCTTTGCTTCCTGGAGTTCATAAACCACATCTTCTAGATAACTCTTTGGCACTCCAGAGTGCATCTCATTCAACCAATCTCTGTAGTATTTAGGAAGCTCAGCATCAAGAAAACAAAATTCCACACAATCACTTGTTTTGATCTACAAATTAAAATATAAAAATTAGGGCAAAATTGAAGACAAATTCACAAATTTTTAAACACCAAACTGTTTACTATGACAAAATAAAGAAAACCCCTCTAAGTATTTGAGAAAATATGACGGAAATGTGGTGGCTTACATTAGGGCACTTCACATATCTTCGAGCCGGATTTTTATTACTCCATGATTTGCGAACATACATTCTTTCTCCACAAACGCACATCAAGTATCCATTATAGTGGCTTGATCGTTCGGAAGAAACTGAAGAAGACAAGTAAGTCATGGAACCCTAATTTCTTTTGAAACCCCAACTTTGTTTGATATAAGGCTGTTTGCATATATGAAGCAATATAATCGAGATGCTAAATGAAGTTATATAATTGAGATGGTAATAAATAAATTATATTTAGGTTTTTCCCGCTTCTTTTTTTTTGTGTCGTAATACGTGGTATTAAAACGTGACATTTTATTAATAATGTTTAATGGTAACCGGTTACACGTATACAAGTCACCTGTTATTGCCCGTCTCGTACATACAATGGTCGAGTTTAATGGTTACGTACACACAATGGCGGTCAAGATAGTTTTGTACACGCTAAAGAAGTCAACGCATATTTAGATACATTTATAAACACCGAACCCTTTTTATTATTAAATTGTTAATTTTCATAAACAATACTATTTTTAATACTTTTTTAAAATAAAAATACATTTTAATTACTTTATTCCATCAAAGTTTAATTTTTTATAAACTGTGTACTTTAACACAATATATATTTTAAGTAAACACATATTTTCATTAGTATACGTATAATGTATAATGTATAATGATAATAATTTTAATAAAAAGTCAATATAAATTAAAACTTTAAAAGTTACAGAGTAAAAAGTATATAAAAGATAGTGTATAGACAAAATAAAATATTTTAGGTCAAGTACACGATCTTAATTAATTAATAAAGTAATCATAATTTCCAATTTAATGATTAGAGTATCAATAATTAATGGTAGGATAAGTATGTTAAAATGATATAAAAAGACACTCCCATCAACATTTTGAATAAATTAATAAGGTTATCATACTTTAATTAATTTCATCCATCCAAAATATAATTAGGAAACTGAAAGTCCACGATCTCAGAACTAAAACTTAGTATTCAAGTATAAAGTGCAGCGGATAATCAATATACTTGAAGTAAATGATCTAGATAAGAGAAATATTGCTTTGGTAAACTGATTGTATTAATGTCACTCAGATAATACAAAAACCAAAGACTTAGAGAATTCTGAACAGACACTCACCTATATATAGGCAGAATTCTCTTAGTCAAAATAAGTCAACTTCTAGGTCCGAAACTAACACTTACTGACCTCTACTTACGGACTCACATACAGTCCGTAAGTACTACTTACATACTGACTTACTACATACGGACTTACTTACACTTGGTGACTTTCGGACTCAAGACATACATATTCTGTTACAAAAGTTTATCAAAAACTATTTAATTGAGCTTTAGACATTTATGCGCCAACAAACTCCCCCTTGGATAAAGCTTAATTTGTCTTGATTCTGATATATCTTTATTCGAATCCAGGAAGCTTGCATCCAGCATGGATTCCCTGCTCCAGACAAACATGCACCACTCTTTGAAACATCCTTGCTTGAAGTGTTGATTCTGGATCATCAGCATGAACAATTTGATTCTGTTCAAGTATCAACAAGTCTTCTTCAGCAAGATTAATTAGGCTCAGAGGATCATAAACTTCCATTGAGGAGGAAAATGATTTTTCAGATATTGTTTGTCCATTGGTCCTCTAGTACATCCCATCCTAGAAAGACAGTCTATCACAATTTCCCTTGGAATTCTATTGTTCACTAGTGCATCATCCCCAAAATTCCAGGTTTGTCTTATCATATCCTCTGTAAGATCTAAGGGAATCCCAGTCACAATAGCTCTAATGCATGGAGGATTATTGTTTGGAAGGTATTCAGCTGAATTCCAAAACTCAAACATATGTTCTTGAAAGATGTGATCAACTCCCATATGTAAAGCATAATGAATTCTAGACCTTCTCAAAAAGTTCAGGATTGGATGAAAACAATTATTTATAGGCTTGTTTGGGGGATCCAAAAGATAAGCAGTCACATTATGTCTTGGCTCAAAGTCAATGATAACTCTAGCAATATCAGCAACACCAGGTTGATCTGCCATAATGTGTATAACAAGCTATACAAAACAAACTGTTAAGCAATATTCAAGACCACAGAATCAAAATAATGTACACACTGAAAATTTGTTAAGTGTCAAATTAATCCGAAACGAGAATTACTTAGATCTTTATGTCAGTAACTAGCTACTTGGTACTAAGTATCACTACTAGGTCAGTATGTAATACTTATTTCAATAACTAGGTATCAACATATATTTTCCAAGTAAAACTAGGTCAGGAACTAACTTTTACTTCACTTTCAGATTGTCCGAAACTAGGATTACCTTGTCAGTATGTATGAGAGGACACTAATCCGTAACTAACAGATCAAATAAATGAGTGTAGTCCGTAACTATAGTCCGTATGTACATTCTGACTAAGGAATCCGAAACTAAGTCCGTATATCATATTAAGTCCGTAAGTAAACATTTAGTCAGTAACTAAATGGATACTTGATAGACTTAGAATAATTCAAAACTTAAGTCAGCAAGTATAAAATCCGTAAGTAAATATGTCCGTAAGTAGGGTTGGTCAATAAGTCAATGGTCAAACATTTGACTTAAGGTCCGTAACTACGATAGTTACGGACAAAACCCTAATCTTAGTCCGTAACTAGAAGATACGGACTCAAGATGCGACTGTTCATGTGAACAGTAACTTGCACAGAAAAATCACGATTTAAATCATAAGTATTGAAAGATCACGAATGAAATTTATACCTATGAATGCGGAATAACACTGCGCACAAATCTATCTTGATAGATTTGAAAATGATGAAGTACACAGAGAGAAATCGAAGAAATTGTGCTCGGTTTTGCAGATACTGAATATGCTAGATCCGGACTATTTTGAAAAGTGTTTGAAAGCTTATGTCAACTATGGGTTTTAGAAGTACATATACCTTTTCAATCATAGTTCCGGACCTATTATCAGTTACTGAAAAATCCTTTGATCATTTTGAAATTTAAAAATTTATTTTGATGATTTTCAAAAATGACTTTGGTTGAAACATATAGAATCAAAAAGATTAATCTTTGGATATTATCTACCTAAATCTAAAAGACATAACAATTTTAAAAAGAAAATTAATTTGAAAAATATAAAATCCTAAAAATATTTACAAGAAAATTATAACAGAATAAAATATTTTTGGTGGGAAAAATCTCATGAGTTGGGATCATATTGGAATATTTAAATGTATTATATTTATTATTGAGAAATGCAAGTTTATTTTGATTGTTAGTATGTTTATCCTCTTTAAATTTATATAACATTTCCAAAATATCTTTTCTAAAAATTATTTTATATAAAATTATTGGTATTATTGTTCACTCAAGTACTCAAATATTTAAGTATCTTTTTGGCATTTATTGTTATTGTGCACATTATTCTATATAAGCTAAATATCAATATACTTCTGAATTTCAAAATACAGTAATATTTCTATATAGAGGGTGAAAATATGATGAAGTCTTTAAGAGTACACACATATGTTGGAATGACATTTTGTCACATATGTCATACCCTAGGTTGGAATTACAACTATATCTCAGGTCTATACAAAGTATAACAGAGAGATATAATTAAGTAAACCTTCTTCAAAATCATACCCAAGTCTAAGGTCTGTACAACGTACAACAAATAGTGGATATGATTCCCCAGACAACATAATATAAAGACCCTAAATGATAGATCATACCATATTAATTTTCAGAATTTAAGACATTTTATTGTTATTTTGAATCTAGAAGAATAGAATCTTGATAACTTTGAGTCATTTATTTTGACTTTTGCTTAAATCAATTGTCTTTTGCTTGTCATATACAGATATTTTGGATTATATAAAATAATATGCACTAATTATTTGACATTTCTTAGACGAGATACCTTAAATACTTGAATACCTACCAATATATTATATATAACTTAAATTTTAGAAAATTCTTTAGAAGAAATGTTACATAAATCTACTAACACATCAAATATAATACTTAGCATTTCTTTTAAAATTAATTTTAATACATTTTCCAATATACTATCATTTCCCAACATTTTCCACAAAATCTCCCCCTGATTTTGTATTTTTCTAATGTTTTTATATTTTGAAATTTTTCTATTGTTTTTGGATTTTTATATTGGAAAGTAAAACAACAAAGGACTAAAACAGCAAATAACCTAGAATTGTAAAATACAACCTAAATATCCAATTGTTTAATCAAGTTTATCTAAATGTTTCATACCGAGCATTGAGATAAGGTCCTCAAAACGTGATTTGGAAAATGATTTGGTAAACAAGTCAGCACATTGCTTACTTGTTTCGACATGAACCAAAATAATCAGATTTTTCTCATAGCAATCCCGTATGAAATGAAAACGTATTTCAATGTGTTTTGTTTTAGAATGCTGTACGGGATTGCGTATGATACTGATAGCAGCAGTGTTATCAATATTTAAAGGAGTTTTGGTCAAGAGTAAACCGTAATCGCGTAGTTGTTGTTGAATCCACAAGATTTGAGAACAGCAACTAGCAGCAGCAATGTACTCAGCCTCAGCAGTGGATGTAGAAACAGTTTGTTGTTTCTTGCATTGCCAAGTCACCAATCTTCCTCCAAGAAATTGACAACCTCCTGATGTACATTTGGAATCAATGCCGCAACCTCCGTAGTCTGAATCGGAATATGCTGAAAGTTCAAAGTCATCATCATTGGAATACCAAATTCCAAGATTCGATTTTCCTTTGAGATATTGAAAAATCCGTTGTACTGCTCGCAAGTGAGTTATCTTCGGATCAGCTTGGTACCTAGAACAAACAGACACAGCAAACATGATATCTGGCCTAGATGCCGTTAGATACATCAAAGAGCCTATCATGGAGCGATATTCTTTTTGATCCGTAGGAGAATCTTCAGAGGCAGGTCCAATCTTTTCAGTTGTGTCAATGGGAGTGGAAAGTGGCTTTGCCTCTAACATCTTGAATTTCTTCAAGATATCATTGACGTATTTTGTTTGATGAATAAAGATTCCCTTATCCATTTGTTGTACTTGTAATCCTAGAAAGAAAGCCATTTCTCCCATTGAGCTCATCTCGAATTTGGACTTCATAATTTCCTCAAATTCTTTGCACAAGCTGTCGTTTGTTGATCCAAAGATAATGTCATCAACGTATACTTGCACTAGCAGTAAATCTTCCTTTGACTTCTTTATAAAGAGAGTGCTGTCAATTCGTCCTCGTGTAAATCCATTTTCCAACAAGTGTTGTGACAAAGTCTCATACCAAGCTCTCGGGGCTTGATGTAATCCGTAAAGAGCTTTGTCTAGTCGAAACACATGATTGGGAAATTGAGGATCTTCGAAACCCGGTGGTTGTTTGACAAACACTTCTTCATGAACTTTCCCATAGAGAAAAGCACATTTGACGTCCAGTTGATAAACTTTGAAGTTCATGTATGAGGCATAGGCTAAGAATATCCGAATGGATTCTAGCCTAGCTACGGGTGCAAAAACCTCATCATAATCCAAACCTTCAATTTGAGTAAAACCTTGAACAACTAATCTTGCTTTGTTGCGAACCACAATCCCTCGATCATCCTTTTTGTTGCGAAAAACCCATCTAGTACCAATTGGATGAATACCTTCTGGAGGTTCCACCAATGTCCAAACTTGTAGTTTTACAAATTGCTGTAACTCTTCTTGCATGGCTTGCACCCAAGAAGATTCTTGTAAAGCAATGTGGACATTCTTTGGTTCTATTTGTGATAAGAAGCAAGATTCCATTTGAGCTATCCAACAAGAGGTGGACACTTGTTTTGGTTGAACACCAAGTTGAGTTCGTGTCTTCACTCCATCTGATACCTCTCCAATGACATTTTTTAAAGGATGTTTGAATTTTGCATTGATACCCAAAGTAGGTTGTGATTCAACTTCCATGTTTGCTTCAAGATTCGTATCCTCAAAGTTACTTTCCACCGCATCATCTGAATCATCATGATTAAATAATTCAGTGGAAGTTTCTTGAAATTCCTCATTTTCAGGATCCGAATAATGTTCTGCTTCATTTTCTACTTGTGGAGTAGAATGTCCTTCTTCTTCTTGAGGAGTCGAAGTTGTAGGAACAGATTCCGGAGGAGTTACTTCTGATAAAACGGTTGGTGTAGGAGTAATAAGGATCGGTTCAGACGGAGAGGAGATTACCGGAATCACATATTCAACATATTGATAATGAGAATTATCTTGTGATGCTGAATCTTCTGGAAGTGGAACAAAAGAATTGAAGAATGAATCATAATCAAAGAACTTTTCAGGACCAATACCATCGGGAGATTTTGAATGTCTTAAGAATTCCACTTCATAAACCTCTTCCACCCGATTAGATGTCTTGTTATACACCCTTTTGTTATGAGAGTTCACTGAGTATCCTAAGAAGAAACCATCACCAGCTTTTTCGGCAAACTTTGATAATCTCTCTTTGGTCTTCATGATTAAACACGGACATCCAAATGGTTCCAAAAAATGAATATTCGGTTTCTGATTATTCAACAGTGCATAACTCGTCTTCTTCTTGTCTTTGACAACATGTACTCGATTGAGTACAAAACATGCCGTATTTACTGCTTCAGCCCAGAAAGTAATCGGTAGTTTAGAATCTGATAACATAGTTCTCGCTGTTTCTACTAATGTCCGATTCTTTCTTTCTGCCACTCCATTCTGTTGTGGAGTATAAGAAGCACTAAATTGATGTGTTATTCCATGTTGAAGCCAAAACAATTCCATTAAGTGATTCTTGAATTCCGTTCCATTGTCACTCCGAATAATCTTCACCTTCAATGAGAAAATTCTTTCCAATTTAAGAATCAGAAATTTAATTTTCTCAAATGCTTCATCTTTTGTTGCAAGGAAATATACCCATGAAAATCGTGAGTAATCATCGGTAATTACCAAGCAATAGATTTTTCCTCCAATACTCCGAATGTTTACTGGACCAAACAAATCCATATGAAGTAACTCCAAAGGCTTATTGATTGAGTTCACCAATTTTGGTTTATGAGATTTTCTGATGAGCTTTCCCTTTTTACATGATACACAATGATCATGTAAAGAGAAGTTTTGTTTAGGAACACCGATTACTAAATCGTTTTTCACCAGATAATTCATTTTCCGAAAATTGATGTGACCCATTCTCCGATGCCAAAGTATAGAATCTTTCTCTGAAGCTTTTACTAACAAACATGTGTGATCCTGATTTGTGGTACTTGATCTCATATCCAGAACATACACATCTTTTTGTCTTGGAGCTCTCATAAGTACCCATTCTTCAGGAACTGTGAAACCAGGTTTGAGTATCAAACATTCTTCAGAATTGAACCATGTGGATAGGTTCTTATCACAAACTTGGGATACACTGAGAAGATTGTGTTTCAACTCTTCAACAAAGTTTACTTTTTCAAAACTCACTTCACCATTTGTCACTGTGCCCTCACCAGTGATTTTTCCGCCCATATCTCCCGCAAACGATACACGTCCTCCATATTTATGTTTAACATCATTGAGCAAGGACAAATTCCCAGTCATATGTCTTGAACAGCCACTATCAACATGCCAAATGTTGTCGATAGATTGGGAAGACTGCAAGACATAAACATGAAAATTATTAGTTGCAAATGGACACCCAAGCCTTTGAGGCTTTGGGTTGTCCAGTAACGGGATCATCTATCCAGACATCAATCTCCTTCATTCTTTGCTTAAAGTTATGAAATAAAGAAGTTGAATCTTCAACATGATTCTTTTCTTTTGGGACATTATTTTTAAAGATTTTCTTAAAAACATTGAAAGATTGTCTTGTTGAACCGTTTTTATCCGGTTGTTCCTTATTCATCTTCTTTTGTTTCTTTTTAAGAAGAGGAATACAATCTTTTAAAATATGTCCACGAACCCCACAAAAGAAACAACATCTATGCTCATATCTTTTGAATGATTGAGAACTAGAATGAGAATTCCTTGTGGATTTATCATTCAAAGATGTCTTTCCTCCTTTTCCCTCACAATCATTGCATTCTTTGGATGAAAAGGTAGTCTTTGTTTGCTTCACAGGCTTAGAAGATGTATATCTTTTTAATAGATTAAAAGCCTTTTTATGAGGAGTAAAGATTTTAGCTTCTTTGTTTTCATTAAAAGAAGTTGTACCTTTATCCTTTTCACAATCATTTGTTGAAGCAGGAACAAAAACTACTTTATCATGTAAAGTCCCCTTACCCTTTTCACATGAGATTTTAGGAATTTCAACCTCAACAGCCTTTTCTTTCAAATCAGTAGAAATCTTCTCGGGAGTTGAAGTATAACAAGATGGTGGTGGAACAATATGATAACCCAACCCTGTCTTACTTTTAGTATCAGTGATTTGAGAGTGAATTATTTCATCTAAAACCATTGATGAAGTAGACATGTTGGAAAGTTTTCGATTTAATTCCAAGATTTGAGAAACTTGATCTGCTTTTTGTTTAGACAAAGATTTAATATCAGTTAAGTATTTATCAATAACAGTTTGCTGATTTAAAATCTTCGCTTTGAGATCATGAATCTCAATTTGATAAGCCTCAATCTTTTCAGAAAACTTTTTATCATTGTTCACCAGAATCTTGTTATTTTCCCGAAACATTTGTGTTTCCAGGAGTAACTCTTGATTCTGTTTTTGTAAAAGACTGATCTTTTCCCCCATATCAGTACATTTACTACAAATTTCCTCAGAGATATTAGAATCGACCTCATTGATTTGAGCCATAAAGGCTTGTTGATGTGAATGCTCTTCAACGTGAGAACTCCAATCATAGTAATCATCTACTGTTGAAACCATTGCTTGAGAGGTAGAGGCTTTTGATTGTGTGACAGGAGGAACTGCTTGATATTGTCTGGGAATGGATTCTTGAGCATTAGAAGGCTTGGTAAATCCCGAGCTTGGATTTTTACCTTTTTCACACTCACGTGCAAAATGACCAAAGTTTTGGCAATTGTAGCACTTTACCTTAGATTTATCAAATCCAGGTCTTCCTCCAAGTTTAGACTTACCAGTTCTTTGAAGAAACTTTTTCACTTTTCTTGTGAACATTGCAAGATTCCATTGCAAGTCCATTTCTTCAAGATCGTCTGGGTGAATCTGATCATAATCTTCTTCAATAAGTTCCACATTTGCTATTCTATTACTTATGAAGGCTTCATAAGAAGCAAGAAAGGCTGTAAGAACTTGTGCATGTTCTTCAGTTGCCTTTGAAACACTAGGACTAGCATTTGATTGTGAAACATATTGATAAGATTGAAAAGAAGAACTTCCTTCAGATGAAGAGCTTGGGTATTGTGAATAAGTTGGTGAAATAGGAGTAGAAGCACTAAACAATGCTGTGGTAGATGTTTGTACTTGAACTTTGGAACCATAAACACTCGGATTTTGCATTGTGCGATGAGCCCTAGAGTGTTCCTTTTTCTTGATGGAAACATCATAATTTTGAAGCTTATTGAATAAGTCTTCAAGTTCCATGGCACCAAGTTGTTCCTCATCTTCCAACATTGCATCTACCTTACTATCCCAACGTTGAGGTAGAGCAGAGAGTAATTTTTCATTAATTTCTCCTCTTGAAAGCTCCATTCCATGTCTTTTGAGTTCACTAGTAAGTTGGGAATACCGAACTATTAGATCCTCAAATGATTCGTTAGGTAAAGTAGTGAATGCATCAAATTCCTTCTTTATGAGATCACACTTATTTTTCTTATATTTGTCATTTCCAGCAAATCGTTTCTTCATTGCTTCAAACAATTCAAAAGCAGTTGCTAATGATTTCCATCCAGACATAACTTCTTGTGGAAGTGCCATTGAAAGAATAGATTTTGCTTTTTGATCTCTAGCATATTCTTTCTTCTCCTCCGTATTAAAGAACTTGACAGGTTTGGGAGGAATAGGTTCTCTTTCCCCAAAATTTCCTTCTAAGCGTGGCTTGATATATTGCTCCGTAAGTGGGATCATGAGTTCCGGATCATATAGAGCAATAAAGGATTCAAACCTATAGAGCCAATCATCAAAATCCTTGAGCATAAACCTCGGTGGTTTGCTCGTGGTGCCTGTCTCTTGTTCGTTTTTCATCATAGCTTGGAATTGAGCAGTTGTCATAGACATGATGTCTGCAAAAGATTAGGAAAGCACACACAAACACAAAACAAATTCCAAGAATCTCAAGTTCAAAAGTAGTCCGAAAGTATACTTAATAAGTATATTCCGTATATACCAAATGATTCCGTAAGTGATGTTCAGTGACTAAGTTCCGTAACTTAGATTTCAACAGCTTGATTCAGTATCTAGTCCTCAATAACTAGATTCAGCAACTAGCATACACAGTAACTCACACCTTATGATCAGTATCTGGTTATCAGTAACTAGATTCAGTAACTATCATAAGTCAGTAAGTAACACTCTGTTTTTGAATCCGAAACTAAATTTACCAAGTGAAGTGTTGGTAAAAATCAACTTTCTAAACAAAACTTCAGTAACTAAGTCAACTTAATCAATCCGTAACAAGCACTCAGTATCTAGACTTCAGTAAGTACCAAACTGTACGTAACTAAAATTTTCCGTAACTAATCGTTAGTTTCGAAGTCAAAAGCAATCAATCAATCCGTAACTAACTCCAACAAACTTTCTAACAGAATTCCAACAGAATTTCGCGCCAAGCTAGATACGGACTAATTAGATATTTATGCTAGTTTCGGACAGACAATTTTCTAGATACGGATTTAAAATCCCAAACTTTCAAAGTGAAATTACTTTCTCAAAACATCTTTAATTTTAACAAACAAGATATGTATGTTCTCGTAATTGAAAACCGAACACTCGTATATGATTAATTTCACTTTTGAATGAGTTTTTCACAATCCGTATCAAAGAAAATTGAAATAATGAAAACACAAGATGATATTTCAACAATTTAATCACTGAATTTGATCAAATTGAAAGCACAGAACGATTCGGAATCACTTACAGTGATGTATTTGACGAAATTGAGACTGAAAACGATGAAATTGATCAAAAAGAACTTTTGATCAAGCACGCCGTACGATTGAAAACTCCGTATAGCTCTTTAATCACTTCTGAATCAATCCAGAATCAATCCTTATCAAAGAAATAGTCTTCAATCAATACATTCTGTCAAATTCCTCCACAATGCGCTCTAAATCACTTACTAAGTAGCTCTTGTGGCTCTGATACCAATTGAAAGTCCACGATCTCAGAACTAAAACTTAGTATTCAAGTATAAAGTGCAGCGGATAATCAATATACTTGAAGTAAATGATCTAGATAAGAGAAATATTGCTTTGGTAAACTGATTGTATTAATGTCACTCAGATAATACAAAAACCAAAGACTTAGAGAATTCTGAACAGACACTCACCTATATATAGGCAGAATTCTCTTAGTCAAAATAAGTCAACTTCTAGGTCCGAAACTAACACTTACTGACCTCTACTTACGGACTCACATACAGTCCGTAAGTACTACTTACATACTGACTTACTACATACGGACTTACTTACACTTGGTGACTTTCGGACTCAAGACATACATATTCTGTTACAAAAGTTTATCAAAAACTATTTAATTGAGCTTTAGACATTTATGCGCCAACAGAAACATCACTCACTTTATCTTTATTGAAATATACATTCAATTGCTAATTAAATATTCTTGTTAATATTGTTTATTATTCTTAACTCATAAGCTTGATTTTTTAACTCGTGACTCAACACAACTCGTAAGAGTCAATATCATATATATATATATATATATATATATATATATATATATATATATATTCGTTTAAGGTTTCTATTAAAAGGAGAAGTAAATCATAGTGAGAGTCAATAGTTAAGCCGTTGAGTAACAATCATCATAAAAACTTAACTTAAATAGACATGGTCATTTCTTTTTCTATTTTTTGTTCTTTTATTTTTTGTATTACATTATACTAAAAGTTTGTGTAATTTATAACTTGTAATAGTCGCATAAGAGTAGGAAGAGTCGCACACAATTGAGAATTGTCAATAAACGACTCATAAAAGTCATTGTCCTTTAACAGTTAGGGTTCAGGTAGCCTCATTTTTAAACTCAACTCGTAAAATTCGACTTGTGACTAGTAAGAGTCTAACAACTCTCTCTCTCTCTCTCTATCTCTCTCTCTATATATATATATATATATATATATATTTTTGGAGGATCCAGGGTGAAACTCTTATTTTTTGGGGGAAAGGGAGAAGTATAATATTCATCACGAAGCATCTTAACTTCATCAATACATTTGTCAAATATTAAAAAGTGAAAATTAATAAATTTTGATAATAATCGATGTTATGAATGTTAAACTTTTAAATTCTTTTTGTACGTTATAAAATCAATTGATAAATTTTATATCCAAAATTATTAATATTCATCATAGTGAATGTTAACGCAACATTAATCACGATGCATCTTAAAATTAAATTAATATTATTTTTAACATTCATCGTGATGAATGTTAAATACATTCACCAAGATGAATATTAACGTTTTATTAAATCAATATTTATAAACTAAATTTATGATTTAAAATTGAATTTCATCTGTGAAAATATATTCTTTATGGCATCGATTTTGATTACTATATATTAGTAAAATTAATTTTGTCTTTAATATTTGTATTGGAGAAGTTAACACGCTCTGTGATGAATATTATACTTTCCCCCTTCCCTCAAAAGAATGCTTCCCTCTTGAACATTCATCTCTCTCTCTATACACACACACATAATATATATATATATATGCTATATATATATATATAGACACACACACATTAGCATACTAGCTGTTGGGTTTTCTATTCCCTAACTAGATTAACATATGCAGCGGAAAATAACAATTAATTTAGAGAAATTAAGAAACTAAACCTTAAAGGACCATGACATAATAAACCTATTAACAATAACAAAATAAATAGATAAATGAGAAAATACTAACCTTTGAGAAAACCAATTTCTCATGCGCAGACCATCTTGCGGAACCTTCACGCAGACTCCTTGCTCGACCTTCCATGCTTTGGATGGAAAATACCCAAAATAGAATACCTCTAATGTTTCACACTCGTGAACTAAGAGAAACTCTAAATCCTAGGATCCCGACTCTACGTCGTAAAGACTCTTACAAGGATTAGGAAGGAGAAAGAGATAAATAAACGAATTCAATTCGAATCTGGTATACCTTGAAAGCTTAGGGATGACCTCTATTTATTGTGGAGGAGGAACCCCTTGGGTTTTATTTCTGTCCAATGAGGGACAATCAGTTTCGGCCTTCAACCGCTGGTTGGAGCTTCCAACTGCCGGTTGGACTTGATTCCTGCCCAAGTTATGACACGTCTTCGCTGACTTACAAACCCTAACCTCCAACCGCCAGTTGGAATCACTTTCCAGAATATTCCTTTATTGTTTCCATTAATTTCATATTAATATTCAATTAATAAATAACGAAACATTCTTTATTGTTTCCATTAATTTCTTTTAGCTTCTAATTAATTTATCAACTTTGACAAATTAACAAACAAAATAATTAACTTTAATATTAATTCTTATTAATATTATTTCTCTCGTATTGTTTCTCTTACTGTGCATCGAGGGCAACCCAAAAATGACTCTACCTTTAGAATAGTCTTACCAATTAGTTATGACCTTGGACACTATTTCCAACAGTCTCCCACTTGGACAATTCATCAACTACTATTGGTCCATCTCTATCCTAAGTAGAGAGTGCCATCCAATTCATCTGCCGAACTCTGATCATATCCAGTGACAGTCCTTTAGATAAGTGATCATATATTCCTTTGTTTCAGATATCGTATGAACTGGGACATGGATTTAATCAATCTCCAGATTCAAGATTATGTTTTCTGATTTTTGATCAATTTAACTATATGCGACTACTGAATTGTACATATCAATTTAGTCCTGGCTTGGCCAAACACTTTATGAGTCAACATTTAATCATCAGAGGGCCCATAGATATCGCTTTTCCTGTTAGGCAAAAGGAACAAATAAATTTAGCATACCTACTAGCCAACTCATCATGTCATACCTAGCGTATCCTTTATAACTGACATTTACGCACAACATTTGAATAAACTAAAGTACGACAGACCTGAAAACTAGAAACTCAATGTATCTCAATTTTAAGAATATAAGATATTATCATCTCAGAGTTACCCATGATTTCAATCCATGAAGTAACTTCCATGAGTGCGGGTTTCTCCTATACTTAAATCCCCATTAAGTACCCATGAGTGTTGCAGCAATCTTCATGCAATGTCTAATCTCCATATACAATCTACTAACACTCCATGATAGTCTTAATTCACCACATACTTCCTATAGTGTCATCGACTCAGGAGGTTTGAGTAAATTTAATTACTCTGGAAGTGGTGTCTAAACATGCTAAACTAAAACACAATGATAAATTATAGTAAATGGTAGAACTCTTTCCAATAAATAAATCTCCATTATTTATCACCAAGTCTATTCTGGTTCCCATCATTGTTTGTAATTTTTTCAAAATCAAACTAACAACTAAAACTTTATCTCGTAAACCTATGCTCCTAGCATGTATACTGATCGTGTGTCCATCACAATCATGTGTCCCTTTTCTACCTTCCTTTGAACAAAATGGTATTTCATTTCAATGTGCTTTGGGACTTTTCGTTATCACATATGATTTCATTGGAATTCGTTCTATTGGAACACCACCAAGATCACCAATGAAATTCCTCATTCTTATGACTTCTTTTAAGGTTTTGCAAGTTTCAATATACTCAGATTACCATATATTATTGTATATTGCTTTGAACTTTTCAAACTTATCATTCCTCTATTCAGCAAGAGTACCCAACCATACTGTGAATGACTATCATCTCTATCTGTTTGTAAACTTACATCAATATAAACCGTTACTCTAAGTTTCTCTTCTCGACTATTAACTCAGAACCTGTCTTTAATATTTTTCAAATACTTAAGAATATACTTTGTAGTTGTTTTATGACCTTTACTAGGATTTATTGTTGATGTCAACTCACTATACTCCAAGCAAATGAGACATCAAACTTTGTGTACGTCATGACATATATGATCGATCCTATAGCTCATGAGACTCGACTCATACTATCCAATCTTGCGTAGTCTTTGGACACAGATCCTTACTAATATTTATGCCATGATTAAGGGAAGATTCCCTTTCTTAGAATTCTCCATTTTATAACTTTTAAAATCTTATTTTAAGTACATGTCCTGGTTAAGTCCTCTGAGACGTTGTCAACATATGTCTGTAAATCTTTGTACCAAGAATACATTGTATCTTCCAAATCTTTCACAGTGAAATATTCTTTCAATCAACTCTTTACACCTTTTAATGTTGGGATTACATTTCCTATTCACATATAATACCAGTAAGACTATAATGCTCCCACTGACTTTGACACATATGCTGGACTCATCTTTGCTTCTAGAAAATCTAAATTGTTTGACTTTCTCATGGAAGCTGAGATTCCAGCTATAAGAAGCATGTTTAAGTCTATAAATGGATTTCTGAAGCTTACACACTCTGTTAGGATGCTTTGCATTTTCAAAACCTTCTGGTTGTCATCCTCTGTCAGTTTCCTGTTAAGGAAGGTGTTTCTGGCATTCATGTCCCAAATTTCATTACCATGAAATGCAGCTATCGTAAGCAATATCCTAATTGACTTTATTTCAGCTATTTGTGAGAAGGTTTCTTCATAATTAACCCCGAAGGTTTGAGTATAGCCTTTCGCTACCATCTTAGCTTTATAAGTGTGTACTTCCCATCCATGTCTATCTTCCTCTTGAAGATACACCTACAACTTACCATCTTTAGATTGAGTGTAGTGCCAACTAAATTCCAAACTTGGTTGTTAGACATAGACTGAATATATCTTTTTACAGCTTCCTTCCACTTAGTAGCCTTAGGGCCTGCCATCACTTCCTTTGTAGTCAGCAGACTCATCTAATCAACTTAGTGTACTGTCACTAATCTTATCCCGTTCTTCTTTATGGAAACCATAATAGAACTAAGGAGGTTTGCTAACAAAACAACTGCGAGCGGGAAAGGATATGTCATCAAGTTCAATAGGTGTTACCACCTCTTGTTAAGTGTCAGTGTTTACCATAGTTTCATCATCGCTCAATCCTTAGATCTTTTCAAGATCAATTGTACTCCCACTGTCCTCTTTAGATATTACTTCTCTCTCAAGAATCACTCTCTTTTGAGCAACAAATATCTAAACGACTTATGTGGATAACCGATGAAAAGATACTTCTAGTTTGTGCTAAGTTACTCGTCCAATGATAACTTTACAACCCCATATCTGGATGTGCCCAAGAGAAGAACCTTTTCTCTTCCACATCTCATAAGTCATATTTGAAACTTTCTTGGTATACTAGAATTAAGATATGTGTAACCTTTTATAATGCCTAACTCCATAAGCTTATTAGAAGTGTTACTTGACTTATCATTGATTGAACCTTGTCTAACAGGATTCTACTTCTCCTCTCAGTTACTCCATTCAACTATGGTGTTCTAGGAGGAGTCAATTTTTGTGAAACTATTCCACAATGTCTATGATGATCAAGAAACTCGATACTAAGGTTTTCTCTTTCCATATCTGATCGGAGTACCTTTATCTTTCTGCCCATTTGGTTCTCTATATTACTACCTAAACACCTTTTGAACTTTCAAAAGTGTCTGACTTATGTTTAATCATATAAATATATCCATGTCTACTGAAGTAATCAGGAACATAGTAGCTATTTCCATCTTTTATGGCGCATCAGAATGGTCGACATACATCCGTGTATACCAAGTCGAACAATCCATCACTTCTTTCATATAACATGTGAATAGTGATTTAGTTATCTTGCTCAATAAACAAGATTTGCATACATCATCCGATTTTAAGGTCGAATGATTCCAACACTCCATACTTTTAGAGTCTGGGCGATATTCTTTCTTGTTTACGTGCCTTATACGATATTGCCACAATTTGGATTTATCAAGCTCTTTAGACGAACCAACATTTAAATTCCTTTGCTGACATATTCAACATTATAATATATGCCTTTGCAAGTAGAGGCTTTATCGCCATTTTTATTTCCAAATGAAAACTGATAATTCTCTTTAAATAAGCATGAAATGAATCTATGTTCCTTGTCATTTCTGACGAATAACAACAATTATTTAAATGTATTGTAACCCCAGATTCTAGTATGAGCTCAAACTTTCCAATGGACATGACACTCTTGTCTCCCATGACTAAGTTGAGCTCTCCATGTCTCAGACTTTTACTTTCCTTTAGGCCTTGCAATATAGTGCAAATGTGAGTACCACACCCTATATCCATGACCTACAAATTTTGAATCGTAGTTATGTGGAGTTCGATCATTTATATATCTGAATCCTTCAGATATTTTGGGCTGCAACGCTTCTAGTGCCCCTCTGTGTTGCAGTAAAATACACTGTTTCCTTTGGGTCATTTGCAGGTGCAATTTCATATTTAATCTTTCTCTTAGCCCTACGATTGGACTTTCCATTCGTAGCTATTCCAGATCTCTTCCTTAACTTTGCATCATGACCAATTGACAACACAGGAGCTGCTGAGCTAGAGGGCACATCAGTTTTCTTGATCCCTTGCTCAGGAATATTGGAGTTCCATTATTCAGGTCTCTTTCTCATTCAAAACCACTTGACATGAGGTTACAAATTATTTGTAGACAGCTGGCTGACCAGACAGTATTATGTTGATCAAAACTAGGTATTAAACATCATATTTTTCCGGTGAGCTTCAATCTCTTATTGGGAAAAAACATTATCAACAGTGGGAATTTAGTTATCGAAAATATACACCTTATTTTTGTTGAGAACATACTCCTTGCTCTCGTACCTTAGAGTGAAACTACGGTTCCACAACTCATCAAGAACATACTCTTTGTTCCTTTGAGTGAACCTAATGTCTCAAATCCAGTTCATACACCTTGAACTAGTAAGTCTTTCCCTTCCAAGAAATGAGAGTAGTGAGAAATTCGGGTTATTTGTAGAATTAGGAACTGGAGGATTATTAGCATTTTTCAACAAGTATTATTGAGATAAAACTATTTTAGTTAGTTTGAATATTGTTTAATTAATTTACCCAATTTCTAATTAAGGCTAGATCGATATTTTCAGTTTGATGAAAAGGGTCGCCGTAATCATATAACAAAATACTTTTGTCTATTTCATTTCTATGAAACTCCTAGATCTTTGAGATTCATTGATACCTATCAATGACATGTTAATCTCGGTTATGCACATCTACCATTCATGATTAGGATGCCGAGGATCATGAACTATATGTGTGAATTAACCATGCAAACCCCACATGGTCCCCGGCTCGAGTACGCTCGAGAATCGTGAGTCTCACATCACTTCTCATTATGTCCTCATATTAATGTGCCGGTTAACCACACACGCTCCATTTACAGTCCATGCGAGAAATGTGGGTTTTCATGGGTTAACATACTTTTCACATTTTCTATAGCTAAAATGGGATTTTGTTTTACTATTTTAAGTCTACTTTTTATCTTGACATCATCCTATCAAAAGTCATCGGTAGCTCCATTGAATACATGAAGAAGCAGGTCAGTGCGAAGCTTATTAAAAACCTACTTCTTTAGGGAAGCAAAGCGACCCACCTTATACCCCTCTTATAGTTTGTTCACTATGAGTGCGCCGATTTATCAATTGACTCAAGATGTATTTAGACTTAAATGATAGATATATAAATCATATTATATACAAAGTCTCTCTTAAACATTTCTTAGGTTTAAGGTTCTATTTTAAAACATTTTAAAATTTTGAGCGTATATTTTAAACCATTAAAATATGAAGGTCTGATTAGTAAATAAAATAACTGTATACATATACAAATCTATTATACATAAATACTTAATTTAATTATTTGGACAAAATAAAAACAATTCTATTTCCAAATATCTTTTATCTACATTTTGTATTGATAACATTATTAAGCTATGACTCTGATACCATAGTTGGGTTTTCTATTCCCTAACTAGATTAACATATGCATCGGAAAATATCCATTAATCAAGAGCAATTAGGAAACTAAACCTTAAAGGACCTTGACTTAATAAACCTATTAACAATAACAAAATAGATAGATAAATGAGAAAATACTAACCTTTTAGAAAAGCAATTTCTCATGCGCAGACCACCTTGATGAACCTTCACGCAGACTCCTTGTTCGACCTTCCATGCTTTGGATGGCAAGTACCCAAAATAGAATACCTCTAATGTTTCACACCCGTGAACTAAGAGAAACTCCAAATCCTAGGGTCCCGAGTCTACGTCGTAAAGACTCTTACAAGGATTCGGAATGAGAAAAAGAGAAAACAAATGAATTCAATTCGAATATGGGATACATTGAAAGCTTAGGGATGGCCTCTATTTATAGGGGAGGAGGAACCTCTTGGGTTTTATCTCTGCCCATTATGGGACAATCAGTTTCGGCCTTCAACCCCCGGTTGTAGCTTCCAACCGCCTGTTGGACTTGATTCCTGCCCAAGTTATGACACGTCTTCACCAACTTACAAACCCTAACCTCCAACCGCCGGTTGGCCTCTCCAACCGCCGGTTGAAATCACTTTTCAGAATTATCCTTTTGTCTCATATTAATATTTAATTAATAAAAAACTAAATATTCTTTATTATTTCCATTAATTTCTTTTAGCTTCTAATTAATTTATCAACTTTGATAAATTAACAAACCAAATAATTAACTTTCATATTAACTCTTATTAATATTATTTCTCTTGTATTGTTTCTCTTACTGTTCATCGTGGGCAACCAAAAAAGGACTCTATCTTTAGAATAGTCTTACCAATTAGTTATGACCTTGGAGACTATTTCCAACACTACCTACGCAATGTTGTGGCATAAAAGAATAGACTTGAAGTGATATTGTATTCAATGACATGTATACTGATAAATGCCAAAATGTACTATTTTGTATTACTAATTTACCCCGTTTTTAATAGATTTCTAATGCATTTTATATGAATAAGACACTCATTTCGTTCATATTTGCAATTAGGAGTTTAATAAGAGCTTGGATCGAAAACAAGCAGAAAACGGGCTAATTGTGAAGAAAAGAAGCTAAGAGAGTGAAGATAGGCATAAGAGGATTAGATCAGGTGTAAATGAAGCTTGAATCGGAAAAAGAACGAAAGATGAGCTAAAAATGGAAGAAAAGTATAAAAGCTGAGTTTTCGGCTATGCGTTAGTATTTTGGAGATAACTTCGTCACACGCACTCCAATTGGGCTGATTGAAGTTAGATAATTTAACTAACTGGCTGGGCTACAACTTTCATTTGAACCACTTTTTCATCCAACCGGCAGTTGGATTGATATGTTGGGCTGCCAAAGTACGCGGGCCGGATTATTGGGAAAAACTCATCCAACCGGTGGTTGGAAATTCCAACCAGCGGTTGGATTGAGTAGGCATATTAGGTTAAAATTCTCATTTTTCTCATTTTAGAGAAACTTTTCACCACTTCACCACAACCGACTAAAGCAAGTTCCAGAGGCTTTTTGATGACAATTTGGAGGCACAAGAAGGCTAGGATTGATAACGATTCGGTCCGCGTATCATTTTCTGATTTCCATTTTAAACATGTCTATGTGTTTTGTTTTAAGATATGAATATGATTTCTGTAAAATTGAATCATCAATTAGACTTATTGTATATTGTTTAGTTTAATAACCTTGGATTATGATTGTTTAAAGGTTATAATTGTGTTTTAGATCAATTGTCAGATTGAAGATTGTTACGTTCTTCGTGAATCCTTGTTTATTGGTGATTATTAGTTGCTACTTAACGCGGTCAATAGGATTATTGAGATTGAGTCCTTTGATGCTATTGATTATTGATGATTATGAATCTAGGTTTATAGTCATTGCTAAATAGATTGAGTTTGATAGGCTAAGAGCATAGTAATTAACTAATCTAAAATGAATGAGCTAATAAGAGATTTTTAGTAGGTATTGTTGAGTCATACCGTGTGGATTGGTCGTAACAAGTCGTGAACACTTAATGCACAATCTAGGGAAAAGCATGCAATAGAGCAACATTCTTGCGATGTCGGATCGATTTTTTATGTGGGACTCTAGATTGTAGATATTAGTTAACTAGAACCGGAGACTAATTTACATTTAACTTGAACTCTTGAATTAGTAACTAAGTCAATATAAAAGAAATCAAAATCAGACAATCAAAACACATGAACCGGATAATATGAATATGAGCGGAAGAACCTAAGAAATTACATGCCTATCTCCAATTGTTTATATTTTACTCTTTACCTTGTTTTATGTTATTGATTTAGTGAATTAGTTCATATCGAACGTTCGCACGGAACTCAAATGTACCCCTCATCTCACTGCTTTATTAGTGTAGTTAATAATCTCAATTTTAATTGAATAACATCGTTCCTGTGTTCGAGTTGGACTTACCATAAATATATTATTTCGATCGGGTATTCTTGCCTGGTTGTGTGATTGTATTAATATGGTGTTTTCATTTATAAATTTAAAACATGACGCTTTTACACACATCAAGTTTTTGACGCCGCTGCCGGGGAACGGTTGTTTATTCGATTAAGTTGAAAAATATATAAAAAATAAATAAATAATAAAAGAATTAAAAAATAAAGAATTAAAATAATAAAAGAATTAAAAAATAAAAAATATAATAATATTTTTTATATATAATTGTTTATATGTTAATTATATGTATCTGAATGTTATATAGTTTAATATTTAAGGGACTGAACTTTTTGAATTTGGTTTGCACAAACGTTAGACCGACAGTTGAGTGCACCAGCCGACGGTTGGAAGGATGTTTTTGCGAATTTTTTTTGTTTTATGCTCTATTTGTCATATATATTATGTACTAATTATTATTGTTTATTTCTTGTAACTTATTTTATGTAGGTTATAGCTTGTTAATTTGTTAGTTTTAATTTGTTAGCTATAATATATATATATACATACATATATATATATATATATATATATATATATATATATTTTGTTTTCTTGTTAGTTTTTTGCAGTTTCAAACTTTGTGGGTGTGTTCACAGGAAACGCTCACGAGACTATAACTCATCCACTCGGAATACCGAGGGGTTTAAAGGCTTATTGCATACGCTGAATGCAATCATGATGCCTACGGATGTGGGCTGTTGTATATTTTCAGAATCAGATCAAGAAAGCATTTTTCTTCAAGATCAGGGGAGTTTTCTGTTCACTTCTTTTCTATTCCCTATTTTACGATTCCTTGTTTTGCAATGAGCACATTGCTTTATTTTAAGTGGGAGATGGGGGAAAAGAAGTTTGTTTGTCCTGAGTTATAAATCGATAAATATTGGTAGACTTTAGAACTTTATTTTAAAGGCATTTTTTAGGGAACATAGCTAGAAAGCATTCTATGTTAGTCATTTTTCAACCCAAATTTTTCTTTTAAAAATGTTTTCTCTTTAAGATTAGAAAATCTTGTAACGAGTCTGGGAAATTCAAGGGATAAATTGAACTTAAATTAGATAGTTCATCATGTTATGTATCTATAGGCAATCTATGTATAAGTTGTTGAACTATTAAAAATAAAATTAACGCAAGAAGTAGGCGATATTCAGAGAGGAACTTTAGCAAGTGCATGACTTTAGTCTTAATTCTTATATATATATATATATATATATATATATATATATAGGGTGTGGTTCAAGTAAAAAGAAGCTTAAAGTAAAAAGGGTAGGAAAGAATGTTAGATTTCATATTTGCTTAAATTATTCAAAAGAAAATGGTTCATGTGGATCAATACGAAATGAAGAAACATATATTAAACTTGTACAGACATACTTCGCCAAGATGATGCAATTTCATTTAAAGAATGATACATATGCTTATTAAACCTTAAAAAATGACACATATTCGATTGTAGTTTGATACATAGTAATTTGATACATAGTGGTTTGATACATGATTATATATTCATTTAATATAATTAAATTATATTTGTAAGGGACATGTGTCACTATATACTATCATATATATATATATATATATATATATATATATGATAGTGTGTGATATGCCATAATTTTGGTACTTAGTTGTAATCATTTGGGTATACTGGGTGTTGTTTCCTCTGTTGTACGTAAGTACAGATCTGGTCTCCGCCAATATATTTAATGAAAAAGAGCAAAAAGAGTTTAAACGAACTCAAGATTTTAGAATGTAGTCAAATTATGTTGCTTTATTGTACTGAGGTACATACCTGCCACAAATGGTTTGACTAAAAAGTTATTGTGCTAAACCAAAGTCAAGTTATGTCGCTCTGTTGTGTTGAGGCACAGACTTGTCACCAATGTCTTGACTTGAAAAATGATTGTTTTAATTGGATATCCATAATATGTGTAATATAAGCACATTATATGTATGAGGGTATTTTGCTATTGGGAATCAAGAGTAAAGCTGCTATAATAATAATAAGTCAAGCTCAATTACCTAAGTATAGATTGTTTAGGTGAACAACAATATCGGTAACCATTGTGAGCCATCTTGTATGCATAATAATAACGCATGAGAAAAATGAGTTTCCTAGAAGAGTTTCTTGATAGCTAAATCTTAAATTTGAATTATTTTTAAGCTTAAAATTTGGCTTTCGAAATGCTAGCTAGTATGTAAGTCCCAACGCGCCCTTGTTCGCCTATTAATATTGGAATTTTGACTTTTTGAAGTTTTAAATCGATTGTCTACTCGAGGACAAGTATGATTTAAGTGGGGGATGTTTGATAAATGCCAAAATTTACTATATTGTAGTACTAATTTACCACGTTTTTGATAGATTTCTAATGCATTTTATATGAATAAGACACTCATTTCGTTAATATTTGCAATTAGGAGTTTAATCAGAGCTTGGATCGAAAACAAGCAGAAAACGGACTAATCGTGAAGAAAAGAAGCTAAGAGCGTGAAGATAGGCATAAGAGGAATGGATCAGGTGTAAATGAAGCTTGAATCGGAAAAAGAACGAAATATGAGTTGAAAATGGAAGAAAAGTGTAAAAGCTGAGTTTTGGGCTATGTGTTAGTATTTTGGCCATAACTTCGTCATACGGACTCCAATTGGGCTGATTCAAGTTGGAGAATTTAGCTAACAGGCTGGGCTACAACTTTGATTTGAACCACTTTTTCATCCAACTAGAGGTTGGATTGATATGTTAGGCTGTCAAAGTACGCGGGCTGGATTATTGGGAAAAACTCATCCAACCGGCGGTTGAAAATTCCAACCAGCGGTTGGATTGAGTCGGCATATTAGGTTAAAATTCTCATTTTTCATTTTTAGGGAAACTTTTCCCCACTTCACCACAACCGACTAAAGCAGGTTCTTGAAGCTTTTTGATGATGATTTGGAGGCACAAGAAGGCTAGGATTGATGCCGATTGATCATACTTCGCGTAGTTAACGTTTCGGTCCGCGTATCATTTTCTGATTTCAATTTAAACATGTCTATGTGTTTTGTTTTGAGATATGAGTATGATTTCTGTCAAATTGAATCATCAATTAGGCTTATTGTATATTGTTTAGTTTAATTACCTTGGATTATGATTGTTGAAGGTTATAATTGTGTTTTGGATCGATTGTCTGATTGAAGATTGTTACGTTCTTCGTTAATCCTTGTTTATTGGTGTTTATTTGTTGCTACTTAACGTGGTCAATAGAATTATTGAGATTGAGTTCCTTTGATGCTATTGATTATTGATGATTATGAATAGGTTTATAATCATTGCTAAATAGATTAAGTTTGATAGGCTAAGAGTATAGTAATTAACTAATTTAAAATGAATGAGCTAATAAGAGATTATTAGTAGGTATTGTTGAGTTATACCGAGAGGATTGGTCATAACAAGTCGTGAACACTTAATGCACAATCTAGGGAAAAGCACGCAATAGAGCAACATTCTTGTGACGTCGGATCGATGTTTAATGTGAGACTCTAGATTGTAGATATTAGTTAACCAGAACCGGAAAGTAATTTACATTTAACTTGGACTCTTTGATTAGTAACTAAGTTAATATAAAAGAAATCGTAATCAGACAATCAAAACACATGAACCGGATAATATGAATGTGAGCGGAAGAACCTAAGCAATTACATGTCTATCTCCAATTGTTTATCTTTTACTCTTTACCTTGTTTTATGTTATTGATTTAGTGAATTAGTTCATATTGAACGTTTGCACGGAACTAAAATGTACCCCTCATCTCACCGCTTTATTAGTGTAGTTAATAATCTCAATTTGATTGAATAACATCGTTCTGTGTTCGACTTGGAATTACCATAGCTATATTATTCCGATCAGGTATTCTTGCATGGTTGTGTGATATTATTAATAAGGTATTTTCATTTATAAATTTAAAACATGACAATTTCACACCCATCATATACATTAAATACACTTTTTAAAAAAGTACTTGTATCATACTATTTTCTTACTTTATTTATATGTTATGATTAGAATGATAATCCATAACCCCAACCACTTTCATATTTGCGGTTGAGTATGAGTTACGATTTGGGTCAACAGGTAACTCAGAACTCCGAACCTTTTTGATAATGCAAATACACAACAACCCACACATTAAATCTCTTGCCTAAATAAATTATGCAGGTCGTGTCATATTAGTTAAGTTTGACATGTTAGACCGTTCGTTAAAGTTCGAGTTTAGGTTATGAAGTTTTGACTCGTAAAAATCTGAACCCTTTAACCCCAAAGCCGTCAACCATTTTAATTTATTAGGCATGTTTCGCACGCATAAGTTAGGGTCAACGGGTTAAGCCACCAACTTGGAAATAATTATTTTAAAAGATTACAATTTGTTAACCATAGGTCATAACTAGTTGGTAAGACTATCATTAAAGTGGAGTCCTTTTTGGGTTGCCCTCGATGAACAATAAGAGAAACTAATTGAGAGATAATATTAGTTAGAATTAATATCGTAGTTAATTAATTAGTTTATTAAATTATCAAAGTTGATAAATAAATTAGAAGTTAAAAGAATGTAACAGAAACAAGAAGGATGTTTAGTTGGTTTATTAATTGAATATTAATAAGAAACCAAAAGGAATATTCTGGAAGCAAGTTCCAATCGACGGTTGGGGAAGTTATCCGGCGGTTGGAAGTTAGGGTTTGTAAGGCGGTGCTACACGTGTTTGACTTGGGAAATGATTAATCCTGACCACCAGCTAAAGGCTTCAACCGGAGGTTAGAGGCCGTCAGAATTTGTCCCACATCGGCCAGAGGACCAAACCCCAAGCCATCCTCTCCTCTATAAATAAAGGCCATCCCTAAGCTTTCCAATCATCCCAGATTAAAATTTAATTCGATTCTTTCTCTCTTTCTCATTCGTACTCCTTGTGAGAGTTTACACGACTTAGAGTCGGGATTTTAGGAGTTTAAGAGTTTCTCTTGGTTCATGGATGTGAACCATTAGAGTTGTTCTGGTTTGGGCACTCGCCTCCAAGTAAAGAAGGTTCTACAAGGTGGTATGCGAGTGAGAAATTGGTTTTCTCAAAGTTTAGTATTTTCTTATGTATCTATTTATTTTATATTTTCGATTTCATTTATTAAGTCGGGGTCGTTTAGGGTTTAGTTTCCTAGTTGCTCTAGATTAATTGTTATTTTCCGCTGCATAAGTTAATCTAGTTAGGGAATAGAAAACCCAACAGTGGTATCAGAGCCATAGCTTAATATTGGTAGCAATACAAAATGTAGATATAATATATTTGGAAATAGAATTGTTTTTAGTTTGTCCAAATAATTAAATTAGGTATATATTTAATAGATTTTTATATGTATACAATTAATTTATTTACTAATCAGATCCTCATATTTTAATTGTTAAGAATATACGCTCAAGTTTTGAAAATGTTTAAGTTAGAACCCTAAACTAAGAAATTTAAGAGGGACCTTATATATAATATGAATCATATATATGTATCATTTAAGTCTAAATACATCGTCAGTCAATTGATAAACACCCATAGTGAACAAACTATAAGAGATGTATAAGGCGGGTCGCTTTGCTTCCCTAAAGAAGTAGGTTTTTAATATGCTTTGTGCTGATCTGCTTCTCCGCTTCTTTATGCGTTCAATGGAGCTACCGAGGACTTTTGATAGGATGAATTCAAGATTAAAAGTAGAATTAAAGTACTAAAAAAAAATCCCATTTTAGCTATGAAAATGTGAATAGTATGCTAACCCATGAGAACTGCACATCTCTTATATGGACTGTTAATGGAGTGTGTGTGTTTAACCGGAACATTAATGTGAGGACATAAGTGAGAGGTGATGTAAGACTCATGATTCTCGAGCGTACTCGAGCCGAGCATCACGCATGATTTGTATGGTTAATTCACCATCTAGTTAATGATCCTCAACATCCCATTAATAAATGGAAAATGAGCATAACCAAGATAACATGTCATTGATAATAATCAATGAATCTCAAAAAAACTAGAAATTTCGTAGAGAATGAAATTGACAAGAGCATTGTCTACCTAAAATAAATTCGTGATATGATTATGGCGAGCCTTTTCATAAAACCAATCTAAAATATGGATCCTACCCTTATTTTGAAATTGGGCAATTTATTAAGGAGTATTTAGACTAACTAAAACAAATTTTTTATCGCAATGATATCTGTTGAAAATTGTAATAATCCTCCCATTCTCAATTTCGCAAACAATCTAAACTTCTCACCACTCTCGGTTCTTGGGAGGGAAAGGCTTATCGGTCCAAGGTGTATGGACTGGATGTGAAACCCTAGGTTCACTCTAAGGAACAAGGAGTATGTTCGATGAGTTCTGAAACCGTAGGAACGAGAACAAGGAGTATGTTCTCGACGAGAATAAGGAGTATATTCTCGATGAGCAAATTCCCACTATTGATGATGATTCAACCCAAGAGGAGATTTAAGATCACCGGAAAAATTATGATGTTTGATACTGAGTTTCCTTCAACATAATCCTGTCCAGTCAGCAAGCTGTCTAGAAATAGTTTGCAATATCATATCAAATGGTTGTGAATGAGAAAGAGACCTCAATAATAGAACTCCAACAATTATTGAGCAAGGGATCAAGAAGATTGATGTGCCCTCTAGCTCAACAGCTTATGTGTTGTCAATTGGTCATAATGCAAAGAAAATGATGATATCTGGAAAAGCTACGAATGGAAAGTTCAATCATAGGGTTAAGAGAAAGATTGAATCTAAAATTGCACCTGCAATGATCCAAAGGAATCAGTGTGTTATACTACAACACAGAGGAGCACTAGAAGCGTTGCTACTCCAAATATCCGAAGGACCTCAAGGACAGTAAGGTTAAAAGGATTTAGGTATATAAATGATCGAACTCCAAAATACTACGACTTCTAATTCGGGGTCTTGGATACAAGGTGTGGTACTCACATTTGCAATGTATTGCAAGGACTTAAGGAAAGTAGAAGTTTGAAGCATGGAGAGATAAACTTAGTCATGGGAGATAAGGGAGTCACACCCATTAAAGAATTGATCTCATGCTAAAATCTGGAGTTAAGATACATTTAAATAATTGCTGTTATTCATCATAAATAACAAAGAAACATAGTTTCATTTCATGCTTGTTTAAGGATAATTATCAGTTTTCATTTTATGATGAGAATGGTGATAAAGCTTCTCCTTATAAAGGCATACATGAAAGTGTTGAATATGTCATCAAAGTAGTTTAAATGTTGGTTCGTCTAATGAGCTTGATAAATCCAAGTTGTGGCATTATCATCATAGGCACGTAAACAATAAAGGTATTGTCCAACTCCAAAAGTATGAAGTGTTGGAATCATTCTACCTAAAATCGGATGATGTATGTGAATCTTTCTTATTGAGCAAGATGACTAAATTACCATTCATAGGATCGTGTAAAAGAAGTGAAGGATAATTGGACATGGTACACACAGATATTTTTAGACCATTCTGATGTACCACAAAAGATAGAAATAACTACTATGTTACTGATGACTTCAGTAGACATAAATATATTTATCTGATTAAACATAAGTCAGATACTTTTGAAATTTCAAAAGGGTATCAGGACGAAATAGAGTACCAAACAGGGCAAAAAGATAAAGGGACTCCGATTCGAAAGGGGAGGAGAAAACCTTAGTATCAAGTTTCTTGATCATCTTAGATACTGTGGAATAGTTCACAATTGACTCCTCCTAGAACACCGTCGCTGAATGGAGTTTCTAAAGAGAGAAATAGGATCATGTTGGACATGGTTTAATCTATGATGAGTTGGATAACACTTCAAATAAGCTTATGGGGTTACATCATAGTCGCACATATCTTAAATCTAGTACTCACAAAGAATCAGTGTGTTATACTACAACACAGAGGAGCACTAGAAGCGTTGTTGCCCAAAATATCTGAAGGACCTCAAAGACCAGGAGGTTGAAAGGATTCAGGTATATAAATGATTAAACTCCAAAATACTATGACTTCTAATTCACGGGTCTTGGATACAAGGTGTGGTACTCACATTTGTACTGTATTGCAAGGACTAAAGGAAAGTAGAAGTTTGAAGCATGAAGAGATAAACTTAGTCATAGGAGATAAGCAAGTCACGCCCATTGAAAAGTTTGAGGTCATGCAAAAATCTGGAGTTAGGATACTGATGGCACCCGAAAGCGTCAGTGTCGTTGATGGTAACTAATCGGGCGCCAACAGGGGTTTTAAAATTTGTAAATAGCGGGGCTTAAATTATATGTACTACCTACTCTGGTTAGTAAGCGGTAAGTATAACCTAAGATCGTTCTATGAATCGAAACATGTGGGTGATTAAAGATGGTGCTTTCGGTAGGGAAGTATTTAGGATGGAGCAAAGTAGGTAGGTTTGGGGTTTTTAAACTAAAGACAAATAATTAAAGTGCAGGAAATTAAAATACAGGAAAGCAAATAAAGATAAATATGTGATTGCTGAGACTTTGATAATTAGTATTTCGGGATGACAGATTAAATAGGGACAATACTTAACATAATAAGTAAACTATTAGGTGTAAACTCCAGAACCCTACCAACTAATTTTCCCATTGGTACGTCACTAGGAACTAGGTTATCATGATTCTAATCGGAGCAATACGCAAACTTCCAATACTTATCTAGTTGAAAGATAAGCAACCTATCTTGGTTTTATACCGAGGTGAATGAATCAACAACGTATCGTCTCATAGGTCCGACCGTTCTTAACCCCTAAGATAGTTTACTATCCTATTAGCATGCAGATTAATAACTTTCTATGTTTAGACCGTCGATTTTGTAAGACTTAGTGTTTTAAGAATTATAGGTCGCTAGGACTTTACTCTTATTCCTAAGCCTTGTTGTTTATTAAAGCTTGGTTACTCCGACTTATGACTTAAGTTTCTCCTTTTCAAACAGTTATACATCCCTAGATTATTCGCAGTTTATCAAAACGTATTTCATATGCAGACCATGCCTTTTAGTAATTAGACAGTGTACTTTACATGGTAGTTCCATGACTTCTTACATCCAACACACGGTCAAGATTAATTGACAGTGAGTATGACACTCTAAACTAACTAAATGTAAAGCGGTGCAGAAATGTAAACCTAATATATACAACGAGTGGTTTCACTGTGTCTTACTTATTGTATGTCATGGGCACAGATAACTACTTACCATAATTAAGGTTGATCAAGTCCTAATTACTAGGTTGCAGTCACATGGATAACCAGAAAGGGTACTCCATAAATTAAACTTAAGTTCATAAAGTCCTAACAATACAAGGGTTACTAATTCCTATTTTATCTGAACGTGTTTTACGAACATTACTTTATAGTGTGTTGACTCTCGTAGGATATACCAGTTAGTTGTGAAGTTCTATTACCCTTTCGGAATTCCAACTGTTAAACCAGAGCTGATTCCAGTGATATGACTACCTTCGGTCGTTTATGACTTCCATACATTTGTACTTTGCTTGAAAGTATTTCCAGTACTATACTCCATAAATTAAACTTAAGTTCATAAAGTCCTAACAATACAAGGGTTACTAATTCCTATTTTATCTGAACGTGTTTTACGAACATTACTTTATAGTGTGTTGACTCTCGTAGGATATACCAGTTAGTTGTGAAGTTGTATTACCCTTTCAGAATTCCAACTGTTAAACCAGAGCTGATTCCAGTGATATGACTACCTTTGGTCGTTTATGACTTCCATACATTTGTACTTTGCTTGAAAGTATTTCCAGTACTATATCGAATAAACAGTCGAATAGGGGCTATCATATCACTTTACGATTATCGTGCACTAATTATATAATGTCATCCCTACTTATAATTATCTACATCATCAACAATCAAAATAATAAACTACTCGCAATTCATGGCAACAAGTAAATCACATACCAATTAGTAATGCATTTTTAAAATATGAAATAAACAAGTATGATAAAGGTTTAGATATCACCAGAAAATAAATGCGTAGCAGCGTATTATTATGATTGACAACTCTTTCGCACGTACAAAGATTTATCTCCGAATCCCTAGCGTTCTAGTCTATATATTAATCTGTAGATTAATTACAATAGTTTTAGAATGAGAAAAACTATAAAATACAAGAGAATTTCTAGAGTGAGAAAGTGGAATTTTGTGATTCCAAGAGTGTGTGAGGTGTGTCTTTCAAATGAACCAAAGACACCTATTTATACTTGAAATTTGGTGCACTTTAGCAACTTGGGGCACATGTTAGCAAAAGGTGGAAAAGGTGGTAGCACATGTACCCTAATGCGCATAAAGGTCTAGCACATGTACCCTAAAGTTGCGGAAAGGTCTAGCACGTGTACCAGGCGAGTACGAGCAAGGATGGAAAAGCGGCCCCGAGATGGGGGCAGGGTGGACGGCGGCGCCACCATGGTGACCGGCAGCGGCTGGATGGTGACCGGCGGCGGTTTCCTTCCACCCACCCCGGTTCGCCGTCTTTTGCTCGTTTCTTGAATCATGCGTATCTTCTTCGTTATGCGTCCGTTTTTGTCGATTCTTTTTGTGTTGGATTCGTTTTTTAAAAATGAAGACTTTGATGGAAAGAAATCCCTGAAAAGTATCTCTAATCTTTAGATGTATCATACGAATCGTTTGAATCTTTCGGTGTACGTAGAATCTTCGTTCTTCATTCGTTTTTGCTTGATTTTTCTCGTGCTTCCGTGTTTTTACCTCCTTGGCATAATGTCACTAATTTAATTGATAATTGAGCTTGTATATTGATGTGTGCTAACTATAGGCAATTATAATCACAAGTTTTAATTAAGGAAATACTAAATAATACTATCACACAATTCAGGCAAATGTTATCCGGATCATAGAATATAGCTTTATAAGTAAGTCCAGATTCGAATACAGGGAGCGTGATTTAATCTATAACTAACTATTTATTTAATCTAATTACAATTATTACAATTAATATACAAACTTACAATAATACACAATAATATACAAGATAGGGGGGATGTTTTAGTTCCGATCGAACATATTTATAATTGATACCGATTCTTAATGGATAAGTTTTAAGGAACAACTTAAGAATACTCAATTGGATAGAAGATTATGACTATTTAAACTATTATTTATTAAACTTATTATATCAACTTATATCTATTTGCGTGTTGGCTATTATTATTGTGATTTACTAATGTAGAAAACCACAAAGGTTAAGATAATTTTCATATAGCAATACAGTCAAAGGTTATGTAAAGTATCACTATTTATTAAGATCTATCAACATATTATTGATGCAATTCCAGGGTCGGTTGAATTATAATGCTACTTAACATCTAATGAAACATAATCACTTAATTTAAAACCCAAAAAGATTAAAGAAGTTTATCTATAAATCAGTTAATTATGATCATTAACATAATATAACACATAATTCTTGCATAATAATATTCAATAATATAGTTCCAACATAAACATATAATTCATATAATAAATCTAATAAACATACATTTAAACATTCATAACGAAAATCTAACAAGCAATTAATTCAAATAAACAATATCCATAGTAACCCAAAAGGTTAATAAAGTTACAAGGATAAAGAAACCGAACCAATTGATGAACTAGCTTTTCCTAGGGTTGAAAACCTTCAAACCCTAGCTCCTTAGCCTCCAAATTCGCATCTCTAGTCGACCTAAAACCCTAATAATCGACATTGTATTCTAAGAATCGTATATGGTTTAGCTTAAACTAAGCCTCTATTTATAATATTTCTGGCCGACCCTCCAACCGCCGGTTGGGACTTCCAACCGCCGGTTGGAGTTATTTGAATCCTACTCCAACTCTGCGCTTTACACCGACTTGAAACCTTTTACCCCAACCGCCGGTTGGTTAATCCAACCGCTGGTTGGATTGTTTTTCCAGAATATTCCACAAACAGGTTTGGGCTTCAATGTGGGCTTTCTTTCTTCTCAAATGGATTCAACTTGTTTTCTTGGCCCAATTCTTCAATATTATCATCTTAGTCTTCATTTCTTTAAGGTTTAAGTCTTCTTTTCTTCAATCGCTTTAGTTTCTTCAGTTTTGGTCTTATTTTCGTTCCTTTTCTCCAATCTTCAATCAAAATACATTTCTACAAATATTAACAAAATAAGTATCTAAAATTATATAAATGCATAAAATATATACAAATATAGGGATAAATTACTAAAAAATATACTATCTATTTGATGCTTATCAAATATCCCCACACTTAAGTTCTGCTTGTCCTCAAGTAGAATACTGAATAAAATTTAAAATAAGCATCAAACTTAATATTTAAAAATCAGGATACCAAAACTAAAAACCTGTTTTATAAATTAAAAATTTTAACAATTTAATTAACATGGATAACTATAATGTACAAATAAAAATTATTATTATTCGTGCAATATATAGCTCATGAATGATTACTAATATATTTGTGAATACATCTGAATACATCTGAATACATCTTTATTACTATTTATACTTCTGAATACATCTATATTTATACTTCTGAATACATCTTTATTACTATTATGTATATTACTTATGATTTCCATATATGATATACTCTTAAACTTAATCATGCAATTTACTTTTATATTCCAAATAAGTATATAAAATCCATTTTTAAGAATCAAGACATTGGTGACAGGTCTGCATTTACATGCAACAGAGCGACATAACTTGATTCAGGTAAAGTACATTTTTAAATCAAACCAGCGGTGATAGGTCTGTACAGCCGTACAACAAAGCGACATAGTTTGATTTTTATTTTTATTCATTTTTTTTATCATGAATTTCTTCTTTCTTCTACTTTATTTAAGAATACTAATTAGAAACCATGTCTGTACTTACGTACAACAGAGGAAACAATTAGTATACTCTCAAATATTTTTATATAAATATAAAGATATATAAAATTATCGCATGATAAATCTAAAAATTAAGACTTTTATGTCATACACCATATTATGTACCATAAAATAATAAACAAGTTATTTATATTAATTTTTAAAATTCAGAAATCTTCATATAGATTGCCTATTAATACATCATATCATGTAACTATATATCACTTATTTATTAAGTAGCTTACATTATAGATACAAAACAGTTAATCCATATTAAAGTCTAAAATTTTTAAATACAAAACAAACTTTTAACAAAAGTATTCTAATTAATAAATACTCAGTTATACACTTAAATTTTTAAATTTTAGTAAAAATTAAGAACAATAGAAACTTAAATAATTAATTAAAGAAATTCTTTTTCTTATGAACCCTATCCCCACACTTAAATTATACAATGCCCTCATTGTATAAAAATGTTAAACAAAAGTGAGTAAGGAAAAGAAAAATTGAACAAAAAAACTCCCCTGACTGAATTTTCAAAATTCATCATCGGCTAAGAAAAATTTTGCTTGGTTGATTCCTTGATCTCTTGAAAAATAATATATAACATCCACACTTTCGTAGTTAATCACGATTGCATTTAGCATATGCAATAAGCCTTTAAACCACTCGGTATCCCGAGTGGACGAGTTATAGTCTCGTGAGGGTTTCCAGGGAACATACCCACAAAGTTCATTAATAAAATAAACTGTATGAAATAAAGTGCTGAACTTACTGCCAGACTTGTGCTATCAAAAATAAACAACCAAATTAGCATAGTAATAATAATAAGTACTAATGATAGTAATAATACATACAGTCATCCAAAATATATATCAAATGTATCAAACATAAACTAATCATCATCTTAATCCTCCTGCCCTGGATGTCTCGAAGGTCCAGCTCCATAATCAAATACCAATGGAACATACGACTAGAACTAAATAAACCTCTCTCGTAATAGCTGCTGCAGTAACTCATGCTGATAATCAGATCTGTGATAACTCTCCCTCTCAAATCTATCAAACCGCTGCTCAAACCTGGTAAACCTCTGATCAATCATGTCAAATCTCCTACCATGAGCAATCTCCATCCTCTTTAATCTCTGCTGAATATCCTCTAACATATCACCCCTGCCACGACCTCTACCACGGGCTCTACCTCTACCTGCTGGTAAATCAACCTCTGGCACTGGAATCTCAGGAACTAGCGGCAGTGGAACAGGTAGTCCTCTCAATCTAGCTCTATGTACCGGCTGCTGTCCTGGCGCAACCTCAGGTGTCCATAATAATACCCCCTCCTGTACACCTACCTGTATAATCCCTAGCTCAATCAACTTGTCCTCGCCTAGCAAGGACATCCCTGGTGTAACCGGTGTGCATGTCAAGAAATCAACAGCTGTCAAACCATAATACCGAGCTATCCTAGTAACATACTGCCCTCCACATAAACTACTGGTAAGCCTATACCCAGTCGCTCCTGTCGTCATCTAATACACTAATTTCCAGGGAACATTGATCAGTGTCCCCTGAATCATAGTGTGTAAATAAAAGAAATCAGGCTGGTAGACCTTCTCAGGTCCCGTATGCCTACCACAGATAGAAAATGATAACAACCTATGCAGTAGCCTATGAACTGGACTCCTCATATGAATGTCAGAAGGTGCTCTCTCCCCATAATCAACAATAGCTAAATCTCTCCAATATGCAGCTATCTCAACAGATGAATACTAGCTAACCATACCCGCAGTCAAATGATCCTAAAAAAATGGGTTGTGGAGCTCATCTAATGTGTAGAGCCCCACAGCAATACTAAACTCCACCAAACTCATCGTCCTAGGCTGACCTCCTAGGTAAAAAGAAATCGAGGGCTGGTCAAACTGCCTAGACGTGGAATCAAATCTAAGGGTGGTGTAAAACTCAATAACAAGCTCTCTATAGATAACCTCCTGAATCTGAAATAAACGAAACCAAGCCTGAGATACAAAACCAACATCACCTGATGGTAAAATATAACTCTGAGTCATCAGCCTCCTCAGAGTATCATCTCCAGTCTCCCCATCCTGGCGAGGGTCAATAACTCTCTTCATGAGAGACCAGTCTAACACATCGGGAACCTCAACAGGCTGTGCCACCAGCTCCAGTAATCTGTCAGCGTACTCTGTCTTGCGCTCCTGAGTGACAAACTCATGCTCGAATCTCGAAAATCTATGTAACTGGAAATCATCCCCGGCTAAGAGTGCAAGTCATCGCTGACGTCTCGTAGCCATATCTGTAAACATAAATCCTAATAACTTTTTGAATACTTATTTCAACTAATCAGTTTAAAATTATAATCTTATTTTTTCATTATTTTTAAACATATATAGAGTCTAAAGATGTATTTTTAATAAAATTTATAATTTATCTAAAAATTTTTATAACTATATATTAAATTTGTTTTATAATTTATTTTGTCAAAAATTTTGAAATGATCGTTTTTCTAACTTAAAATTTTAAATTTGGATAAATGATTATTATTTCAATAATAGCTAGTCTAATAAATTTGTATAATAATTTTGTTTTTAAGAAATTTGTAATATTGTTGTTTTAAAGTATCGAGTCATAAAGTATTCTAAAAAAATTTAATTAATTCAAAATCACTGTATACTCGAATTTTATTTTTAAATATTATTGAATCAAAAATGTAGTTTTTAACAAATATCGTTTTATTCGAATAACTATCTAAAATCGAGCCCTAATCCTAAGCAATCCGCAACAATCCGCAATCAATCCTCAAACCGTAAAAATCACATATTATCTAACCTAAACTAGTTTCTAAGTATTCCTAATTATTTAAACTATCAAAATATGTGTAATCAATTCACAATTCGCAATAAACATAATAATGCTATATAATACGGAATTAAAATGCAAGAAATAATAAACACGACTTAGAAATCATACCTTTGATAATGAAAGACGTAAAAACGTAATGAGATGATGATGAAAATATGATTCTCGTATGTGTGTGTGAAATGTGTGTGTTGATTGTTTGTAAATGGGCAGAAACTGAGGAGTTTCTGGTTTTGGACGAAAAAGGGTCCAACCGCCGGTTGGGTTTTTCCCAACCGCCGGTTGGTTCAAAAGTTGGGCTCAGACCATTCGGCACGTGAATTTAATTTGGGCTCATTTTTTATTAACTAATTTTTAACCCATGTATTTTTCGTATTAATAATACTTTATTTATACGTATTTTAAAGGTATTTTAAATGCAATATTGTTATAACTGCAATATATAATATTATTACATAATATTTATAAACTATATACTATATGTATCTTTTTTAAGAAAGTGTATGTATGGAAAAAGAGACTTACCGTTTCGTTCCTCCAATTAATATAAATACCTGCATTGCTGTTAGTTGTTACGAGTAATAGATATATATAAACCCACTTTGGTATACATAGATTTATAATCAGTGATTGTGTCGACTCATTCACTATCTGAAAATTCAATTGTCAACTTTATCGAATTTCAAATATATTATTTCAATCTATTTGTCATCAAAATATCAAATTTAATATACCTGCAAACTTTGTAATCAATGTTAAGCATAAATTCAAAATTTATAGTATTAATTCTCTTTAAGTATTTTGAATCAAACTCTTATCACTATTGCAACTCGTGTAAAAATCAATTCTAAATACTTAGATTTCTAATATTTGTGTAGCTAATACAAATAGAGAAGAGATAATCATATAAATCTGAAAGCAATAAACTTTATATTATCAAGCACGAAATTAACAATAAACTTCAAATATCCAAATAAAATTCAAATCCTAAATAAAATATAAAACAGAAAAATATAACTAGCTATTAAAAACGAAAAAGTTGCAAATGATCTTCAGAAGTGATTTGTTGATCTTCAAGTCTAATTCCCATAGATAGGTTTTCCAAAATTCTCAGGATAAATCCTTCGAAAATGCATATAAATCTTATTAGTTAACTCGGGTATTGGCGAAGCAAATTCAGAGAAACTCTCATGATGAATTCTCTCAGCGTTCTCAGTTTCTATGAGCATGGCAACTATTCTTTTTACCTTTTTAGTTATTCTACCATTTTCGTCCGTACTCAAGTAGTTATCTTCAATTTTCGTTTCATGCTCTACATGATTTTGCCTTAACGAATCTAATAACCCATAGAAACCTAAATGTATATCATGATAATCATATGTGTTGTGGGTTCTCACTGCTGTTCCTATGTCTTTTAAGATCCTATTATACTATCCTTCTTGATGATCTGTTGTTAACCCAGAATACCTAAAAGTATCTACTAAATGATAATAAACCTCTGATAGACCTAGGTGAAAAGGTTATTTCTTTGATTGTAGTGAACTTCAGGGTAAGCTAGTTGCAACTCCTTCTTAGCATAAGTGAACAAGTTCGCCATTGGTTCATCAGAAAAATACTCAGGAATTGTACGTGTTACTTCATCACATTCTCCATAGTAAAATTCATCAATAATGTCTTGAATGTAGAAATCAACCGTACAATCTATGAGGAATCTTCCAGAATCAATGTGTTCTCTAGCCTTTATCGAATTGAAGAAGTCTTGAAAGTTCCTTAGCAAGCAGATGTCAGCCATATTGCTCAAGTTTCCAGTGGCATACTCTATTATTTCCTTCAGCTCTCCTAACATTTCTCTTTGCTTTTCAGAATAAGGAAACAAAGATTTCTCAAATGTCTGATGCACATAAGTATACTTCAACAGCTGCTCCTCACAGAAAGATGGATCTACCATTTCATTTTCACTCACAATACCATGCTTCAGCTCATTCACATAGTTGATGAAATCATCTGTGTCTCTGGTTTCATTAGATATAACCCAAGCAGTGAATTGTTCTTCCATCTTCTTAATCAACTCTTTTTGATAATCAGTATATTCTAAAGTAGACCTACGTACGAGTTCCATAACAAATCTAATCTCATCCTCATGGTCATCTAAGTAGTCAAACATGTCTTCCTTGGTTGAAATCACAGAAGGATATTCAAAACACTCGTCTTCATTTGTTAGCCTGATTTTCTTATTTGGTTCAAAAGAATGGTCGTCTATCTCTATATCTTTAAAATTCTCATTATCACTTCCAAAGTCCACTTGTATCGACTCCATTTCTTAATAGCAGTTAAATTTCTCTGTGCACATCAAATAGCACATAGTTTAGATTACTTATCTAATCCTATTTTACCTAAAGTGACATATTATACAAATTGAATAATTATATTAATCTCTTATACATTGCTAATCAAAAGTTCTCGGTAGCTCCATTGATAGTACACAAAAGTGGAGAAACAGGTCAGCGCGAAGCATGTTAAAAACCTATTTCTTTCGAGAAGCACCTTACCTCTTATATGATAAATAAATGAGGTAGAGCTGAACTCTCCTTATAACTTTGGTTTTGTTAGTATTCTCAATGGGTGAGCCGATATTTCTTATTAATTTTTGCAACGCATTAGGACAAAAATATAATTGTTTTACAGGGAAAATAGTTAGTTTCAATTAACATACACTGGTTGCCCGACAGCGGCGCCAAAAACTTGATGTGTGCTAAATATAGGCAATTATAATCACAAGTTTTAATTAAGGAAATACTAAATAATACTATCACACAATTCAGGCAAGTGTTATCCTGATCATAGAATATAGCTTTATAAGTAAGTCCAGATTCGAACACAGGGAATGTGATTTAATCTATAACTAACTATTTATTTAATCTAATTACAATTATTACAATTAATATACAAACTTACAATAATACACAATAATATACAAGATAAGGGGGGACGTTTTAGTTCCGATCGAACATATTTATAATTGATACCGATTCTTAATGGATAAGTTTTAAGGAACAACTTAAGAATACTCAATTGGATAGAAGATTATGACTATTTAAACTATTATTTATTAAACTTATTATATCAACTTATGTCTATTTGCGTGTTGGCTATTATTATTGTGATTTACTAATGTAGAAAACCACAAAGGTTAAGATAATTTTCATATAACAATACAGTCAAAGGTTATGTAAAGTATCACTATTTATTAAGATCTATCAACATATTATTGATGCAATTCCAGGGTCGGTTGAATTATAATGCTACTTAACATCTAATGAAACATAATTACTTAATTTAAAAACCCAAAAGATTAATGAAGTTTATCTATAAATCAGTTAATTATGATCATTAACATAATATAATACATAATTCTTGCATAATAATATTCAATAATATAGTTCCAACATAAACATATAATTCATATAATAAATCTTATAAACATACATTTAAACATTCATAACGAAAATCTAACAAGCAATTAATTCAAATAAACAATATCCATAGTAACCCAAAAGGTTAATAAAGTTACAAGTATAAAGAAACCGAACCAATTGACGAACTAGCTTTCCTAGGGTTGAAAACCTTCAAACCCTAGCTCCTTAGCCTCCAAATTCATACCTCTAGTCGACCTAAAACCCTAATAATCGACTTTGTAAACTAAGAATCGTATATGGTTTAGCTTAAACTAAGCCTCTATTTATAATATTTCTGGCCGACCCTCCAACCGCCGGTTGGGACTTCCAACCGCCGGTTGGAGTTATTTGATTCCTACTCCAACTCTGCGCTTTACACCGACTTGAAACCTTTTACCCCAACCGCCGGTTGGTTAATCCAACCGCTGGTTGGATTGTTTTTCCAGAATATTCCACAAACGGGTTTGGGCTTCAATGTGGGCTTTCTTTCTTCTCAAACGGATTCAACTTGTTTTCTTGGCCCAATTCTTCAATATTATCATCTTAGTCTTCATTTCTTTAAGGTTTAAGTCTTCTTTTCTTCAATCGCTTTAGTTTCTTCAGTTTTGGTCTTATTTTCGTTCATTTTCTCCAATCTTCAATTAAAATACATTTCTGCAAATATTAACAAAATAAGTATCTAAAATCATATAAATGTATAAAATGTATACAAATATAGGGATAAATTACTATAAAATATACTATCTATTTGATGCTTATCATATATCAAGTATTAGTCTTAAATGAGAGGGATATCAATAGTAAAAATATGACTTTTAAATAATTGCCGTTAGTCGTCATAAATAACAAAGAAACATATTTTCATTTCATGCTTGTTTAAGGATAATTATCAGTTTTCATTTGATAACGAGAATGGTGATAAAGCTTCTCCTTGCAAAGGCATACATGAAAGTGTTGAATATGTCAGCAAAGTATTTTAAATTTTTGTTCTTCTAATGAGCTTGATAAATCCAAGTAGTGGCATTATTGTCATAGGCACGTAAACAAGAAAGGTATCGCCCAACTCCAAAAGTATGAAGTGTTGGAATCATTCGACCTAAAATCGGATGATGTATGTGAATCTTTTTTATTGGGCAAGATGACTAAATCACCTTTTACAAGGTCGTGTAAAAGAGGTGAAGGATAATTGGACATGGTACACATAGATGTTTTTGGAATTTTCCGATGCGTCACAAAAGATGGAAATAGATACTATGTTACTGACAACTTTAGTAGACATAGACATGTTTATCTGATTAAACATAAGTCAGATACTTTTTAAATTTCAAAAGGGTATCAGGATGAAATAGAGTACCAAACAGGGCATAAAGATAAAGGGACTCCGATTCGAAAGGGGAGGAGAAGACCTTAGTATCAAGTTTCTTGATCATCTTAGAGACTGTGGAATAGTCCACAATTGACTTCTTTTAGAACACCATAGCTAAATAGAGTTGCTAAAGAGAGAAATAGAATCTTGTTAGACATGGTTCAATCTATGATGAGTTGGACAACACTTATAATAAGCTTATAGGGTTAGACATTATAGACAGACACACATATCTTAAATATAGTACTCACCAAGAATCAGTGTGTTATACTACAACTTACACCATTTTAGCAAAATCATCATATGATGAGTTGGACAATGGTTATAATAAGATTATGGGTTTTTCTTTCCTTGTTTTTTTGTTGAAACTTGGGTGTTTTTCCGAGAAAGTCTCTTTTGGAATTTCTTAGACTTGAAAAGACTTAATAGTGCAACTCTTTTGTGGATTTAAATTTTCCTTTTTTGGACTTTTCAGGGTAGTGCCGGCATATATGTTTCTTGTTTTCTTTCTTTTTCTCATTTTTCTTTTCTTTCTTCTGATTATGCCGGCCTTACCGATGGGTATTTTTGTCCAAAAGGTTTCGTATGGTATTGGGTTGTGAGGTTGTGTTGGCTTTCCTTGTGAAAATTTGGGAAATTGAGAGTGTCCTTGAAAGTAATGGAAGACGTGGCTTCCGTAGGTTCGGGATGAAGATATAAGGAAAAGTTTTTTTTGGATAGTGGGTGTGAAGAGTGAGTGGATGTTTGGTGGTAAGTGGGTGTTGGGATCCCTTAGAAAGTATCGAGATAGGTTGTACCTATGCCACATATGACACTCATTGGTGTGATCTCGAAATGTAATGCAAGAACAAGTTCTAATTCAAATGCATCCATCGGCGCACACATGAAACGAAAAGTGAAGCATTTTGAGGATGAATGCTAATCAAGACTCAAACCTCACAAATCGAATGTTTTGGTCAATGTGTGCCTAGTCATGTGTTGCCTTTTTCGTCCATATCTTATTCTAAGAAAACCAGTTTGTTTATTTAAAAACTCGTTTCTTGCTGTAATTTATATTTTTGAAAAATAGAGGTACTGTAAGATTGTTGCTTTTGAATCCAAAATTTTTGAAAATTTCACTATTTTTAGCCTTTTAATGAAAAATATCATTTATGTTACGGATAAGAGGTTAAACTTTCGGTTGCAGACCGTATATCCCACCCTTAGAGGATCATTGTCCCTAATGTTCGAATCTATGTATTGAACATCTCTTGTCAAAGTATCCCACACTTAGAGATTCTACTTATTTCTGGATTGTTACGTAAGTATAGTGTGGTTTTGGAAATCCCACACTTAGTTTTGGGAATAGTGGATGAGATAATCAAGGCATTAAACGGATAGAAAGTTTGGAACGGGTTACCGCTATGTGATACGTTGTGCATACTATCAGATACTTGTCAGAAGATTGCTGGCTTGCAGTTTGCGGCTTTCGGCATCCTTCGTGTTGTGGTCTACAGCTTCCTCCGTTATGGTCTTCGATAAATAGTGTTTGGATTCAAACAAACATGTCACTCAATAATTAAGTAATAGCTGCTAATAAGAAAAGTAAAGTGATAACATAATAAAGTAATAAATGGATAGAGGTAATGTCTATGCATCCACAGTACATCAAATACAAATTGTAATTATAAAGTCTGGTAGAAAATGGTAAGAAGTCAGAGAGCGGAGCAATCTATTGATCGGCTGGTGGTGCTCGTGATATTGTTGATGAAGATCCGATAGGTGCATAGGAAGTCTCATATGATGAGGAGTCATCTTCTAGATTATGCTGATGTTGGGTACCTTCATCCGATGCATCCTGAATAGCTCCTGTGTCTGTAAAAACTCCATCCTGTATCAACTGGTCAACAAATGGTCCTGCAGGCATATCAAAACTGTCAAGTGGGATAACATGTGATCCCTGCTGAGTGTGTCCCCTAAATAAGTTTGTCTGTCTGTGGGAGAACACTGGAGCCTGTAATACAATGGTGGGATCGGACTGTCTGAGATTCCTGCGGCTCTGTGCAGTGGCAACTCGCCTAGAAACTCTGGATCTGCCGCTATATCTCAAAGTCTGTCCCCTGACTGAACCAACTACTAAGGGGATAGGTTGTCTCATCATAGAAACCTGTGCTGGAGGTGGCTATGGTCTAGGTGGAACTGTTCGAGGAGGTAAGCCATGGCCACGGCCTGGATATGGGTGAGGTGTCTGAGCATGAACTGTAGGGGGATATATGTGTGGTGATGCTCGGCCCAACCCGCATGGTATGTCTGGAAGTGGGCTTACCGGTTTCCCTGCAATCTGCTGTCTCATAGACGTGTAACATCTGACCTACATCTGCATAAGCCAGTACCAATAGTCTGGCCCTGAAGGAGTCCCGTAATAATAGATATATCTGGGCACCTGTAGTATGGGGGCTGGGGTAGAAGGTCCCTCCCTAACCGGTGGTGGTACTACTGGTGTTGGTGCAACTAGGTCTACAGGATCATCCTCATCCTCATCTGAATCCGAATCTCTGGGCTCTCCTGGCCGCATTCTCTTTGTCGTCCCTCTAGGTAGAACTAAAGCTGGCACCAGGGTGTCAACACTATAGGGATCTGCTGGTTCTGGGGTAATATAGACTGTGCCATCTCTCAAAATCTCGATTATTCCCATCATCCTCAGAAACTCATAGTCTATTGGTTGGGCACTCCAATTAGGTAGACTGTTGAACTTCTCCACTTCTGCTATTCTGAGCAGTCCCATTTTTCTAATCAATCTTGTAACCACAGGACCGATGAATGACCTTTTCGAATCATAACTCTTTTCCTCAAGAATTCGTTGAGCAACTAAGTGGGCAACCTGAATGTTCCTCCTGCTGAGGATAGATGTCATCAAAGAAACATCGAACTCGGCCACTCGACCATTAGTTGTATGCTTCCCATCAATCGAACAAGCCAACAGCTTGTGTAGATTCTGTAGAACCGGGTCTCTGAGTTGGGTAGCTTTAATACCCAAGAAAAACTATATTGGTGACCAATGAATCCATTCCTCTGCGGGCGTAGTCGTGCGGGAAACCGTGGTGGCTCCACTAGTGAACAAAGGGGATCGTATCTCTTCTGGAGTATAGAGATCTAGGTGTTGTGCGAATTGAGCTAGTGACAAGCTGAACAAGGTACCCATATATCGAAATGTAATCAAACCATTACCAACTCTACTCCCTGGATCAAATGTATAAGTGGTCATGAACTCGGTAATCATCTCCATGTATACCGGCTCATCAATGCTGAACAGTCTTTTGAAAGACTCAAACTGCTGACCCTCTACTGAGTAACTGAGCACACTCTCTAATCCCTGTCTAAATCCCAATGTTTGCAACTTATCCCAATCTATATATCTGAAATGACCAAATGATTTGTCCCTCCATATACGTGCCATCCGGTCGTACTTAGGTGTGGCACTAAGGTAGGCAAAAGATCCTGTAAGTGGTCATGCTGGGTTTAGCTTTGATTTCTTCTTTGGTGACATAGTACCTGAGAACATGAGAAATTTAAAGTAATGGATTCTCAAGAAAGAGAAAATTTAAAGCACTTTTGAAGCCTCTTATTGAGAATTCGAAGTGAGGGCTTTAAATTTTTGATAGTCCACAGATTACATTAAACATTCAACGTTCCCAAGCAACAAATAATCAGTTTTAATAATACTAAGGCAACACCAATGTATGAAAATAGATAGTCATGAAATGGCAATAGCTTTATCGTGAAATATTGTCATTTACAAAGTTTGGCATTACCCAAGTTTGAAATGTCAATATTTCACAATTCGTGGTCATATCGTTATCAGTAAGGTTTGACTTTTTAGGAGTTCAAGTTAAAGTAAGATTTTTGAATAAAAAAAATGATTTGTAAAAAAAATTCAATACTTCAAGTTGACTTTTCAGGTCAAAGCTTTCTTCAAATGATATTATCAAGTATCCTCATGCCAAGATTATAACCTATTCATGTTTACATGATCTAAACTATTTTAAGCATTTCTTAATTGGTAAACAAGCTAGGTTATGCACAAAAAGTTATCATACCCATGTGTTTGGTTTGATTTGAGACTTTTATTTTCAAAATGATGATTCTCTAGTTATATTGCCTACTTTGACTAGTCAAGCAAGTACAAGCATCCTAGTAAGCAAGAATGGTCAAGTAATTTTAATCCATTATTCTATTCATACAAGCTAGTTAACTTTTTGTTGACTTTTAAAGTTGCAAGTTCGCAAAATAATTTCAGTACATAATTTTAATACAAAAGTTATGCAGAAAAATCCTAAGCATTACACATTTCGTATTACATACAGTAAAGTAGATAAGTGTGAATTATAAAAGTTTATCATTAAAATTCAAAACAGTAGTTGTGCATGTGTCTCACCCCGAAAACAGTAAAACAGTTGAAAGAGTGGGGCTATGAACTCACCCGAGGAGCTATCGATCCTACGATACGCGCGTCGTCCGATGGGTAACCTCCTAGTGTCCTAAACACGTGAGGTTATATAAGTATGAGACAAATCAGTTTGTCTAAGCGAATTGTGTAAGTATCCATTTGTCGTTCAGGTTTGGAAACCCCTGGTGGGGTCCAAGGGGTAAAGCCCCTAGCTAATTTTATTTCTATTAGGTTGTTGTAGTGAAAAACGCTCTGAAATTCCATTCCGGAGTAAAATTAGCTGGTAAAATTTGAGTCTCGACACTTAGTGAAAAATGTGTGTTTTCTGAGTTTTTAGCGACACTTATAACGTCACTTAGGGGTCTATGCGACACTCAGGAAGTACCACATAAAATGGGAAATTTTGAAGTGTTAGCGTCACTTGGGGAAGTAACGCATAAGGGGTGACACTTAAGCAAGTGTCGGGTGTAAGTGTCGGTTCAAGTGTCGGGTGTTGAATTTGCGACACTTAGCAAGTGACGCATGATTAGGGTTTTATGTGACACTTAATGCGTCACTTAAGCAAGTGACGCTATACTGGATCTGGTCGTGCGTCACTTACGTCTGTTTGGCGATTAAGTGTTTTTAACAAGAAATAACAAGAAAAAGTGGGTAATTCCTTACGATTTGAGAGATCGAGGGAGGAGGATGGTGATGAACTTGATGAAGAAGATGAAGATGATGATGGTGGGTTGCTTCTGCTGCTCCGATTTGTTGTTGTTATTGTTGTTGTTGTTGGTGATTTAGAGAGAAATCGAGAGAGAGATAGATGGATATAGATGTGTGTGTTTTGGTGATAAAGAAATGAGGAAGAGGGGGCGGCCGGCCCTCACTTTTAGTGGGGGTTGGTTGTGCCCAATTGTTGCGTTAAAAGCCTGTGTTTTTGTACCCGATTGAAATATAAATTTAATATTTTAAATCTATAATTTTTGTTTATACTATTTCGTAAATATTTTAAATAAAAATATTTCACTTGAATTACAAAAATGTAATTTGGTTTATGGGCGTTCTTTCGATTGTGATTATTAAACAATTATCGTGTATTATATATATATATATATATATATATATATATATATATATATATATATATATATATATATATATATATATATATATATATATGAAAATACAAGTATTTGAAGTTTAAATTCGGCACAAAAATTTGACTTTTTGACCAGGTGTTACACAGGTCAGCGCGAAGCTTATTAAAAACCTACTTCTTTGGGGAAGCAAAACGACCCACCTTATACCTTCTTATAGTTTGTTCACTATGGGTGAGCCGATTTATCAATTGACTAACCAGGTATTACACAGGTCAGCGCGAAGCTTATTAAAAACCTACTTCTTTAGGATAGCAAAGTGACCCACCTTATAACTCTCTTATAGTTTGTTCACTATGGGTGAGTCAATTTATCAATTGACTAACGATGTATTTAGACTTAAATGATAGATATATAAATCATATTATATACAAAGTCTCTGTTAAATGTTTCTTAGGTTTAGGGTTCTATTTTAAAACATTTTAAAATTTTGAGCGTATATTTTAAACCATTAAAATATGAAGGTCTGATTAGTAAATAAAATAACTGTATACATATACAAATCTATTATACATATATACTTAATTTAATTATTTGGACAAAATAAAAACAATTCTATTTCCAAATATCTTTTATCTACATTTTGTATTGCTAACATTATTAAGCTATGGCTCTGATACCACAGTTGAGTTTTCTATTCCCTAACTAGATTAACATCTGCAGCGGAAAATATCAATTAATCTAGAGCAATTAGGAAACTAAACCTTAAAGAACCTTGACTTAATAAACCTATTAACAATAACAAAATAGATAGATAAATGAGAAAATACTAACATTTGAGAAAACCAATTTCTCATGCGTAAACCAACTTGATGAACCTTCACGCAAACTCCTTGCTTGACCTTCCATTCTTTGGTTGGCAAGTACCCAAAACATAATACCTCTAATGTTTCACACCCGTGAACTAAGAGAAATTCCAAATCATAGGATCCCAACTCTACGTCGTAAAGACTCTTACAAGGATTAAGAATGAGAAAAAGAGAAAAAAACGAATTCAGCTCGAATCTAGGATACATTGAAAGCTTAGGGATGCCCTCTATTTATTGGGGAGGAGGAACCCCTTGGGTTTTATCTCTGGCCGATGTGGGACAATCAGTTTCGGCCTTCAACCGCTGGTTGGAGCTTCCAACCGCCTGTTAGACTTGATTCCTGCCCAAGTTATGACACGTCTTCACCAACTTACAAACCCTAACCTCCAACCGCCGGTTGGCCTCTCCAACCGCCGGTTGAAATCACTTTCCAGAATTATCCTTTTGTTTCATATTAATATTCAATTAATAAACAACTAAATATTCTTTATTGTTTCCATTAATTTCTTTTAGCTTCTAATTAATTTATCAACTTTGATAAATTAACAAACCAAATAATTAACTTTCATATTAATTCTTATTAATATTATTTCTCTTGTATTATTTCTCCTACTGTTCATCGTGGGCAACCAAAAAAGGACTCTATCTTTAGAATAGTCTTACCAATTAGTTATGACATTGGAGACTATTTCCAACACTACCTACGTGATGCTGTGGCATAAAAGAATAGACTCGAAGTGATATTGTATTCAATGACATGTATACTGATAAATGCCAAAATGTACTATTTTGTATTACGAATTTACCCCGTGTTTGATAGATTTCGAATGCATTTTATATGAATAAGACACTCATTTCGTTCATATTTGCAATTAGGAGTTTAATAAGAGCTTGGATCGAAAACAAGCAGAAAACGGGCTAATCGTGAAGAAAAGAAGCTAAGAGAGTGAAGATAGGCATAAGAGGATTGGATCAGGTGTAAATGAAGCTTGAATCGGAAAAAGAACGAAAGATGAGCTGAAAATGGAAGAAAAGTGTAAAAGCTGAGTTTTAGGCTATGCGTTAGTATTTTATAGATAACTTCGTCATACGGACTCCAATTGGGTTGGTTCAAGTTGGAGAATTTAGCTAACAGGCTGGGCTACAACTTTCATTTGAACCACTTTTTCATCCAACCGGAGGTTGGATATCCAATTGGCGGTTGGATTGATATGTTGGGCTGCCAAAGTACGCGGGCCGGATTATTGGGAAAAATTCATCCAATTGACGGTAGGAAATTCCAACCAGCAGTTGGATTGAGTCGGCAGATTTGGTTAAAATTCTCATTTTTCTCATTTTAGGGAAACTTTTCACCACTTCACCACAACCGACTAAAGCAAGTTCCAGAAGCTTTTTGATGACGATTTGGAGGCACAAGAAGGCTAGGATTGATGTTGATATATCCTACTTCGCGTTGTTAACGATTCGGTCAGCGTATCATTTATGGATTTCAATTTAAACATGTCTATGTGTTTTGTTTTGAGATATGAATATGATTTCTATAAAAAATTGAATCATCAATTAGACTTATTGTATATTGTTTAGTTTAAAAAACCTTGGATTATGATTGTTTGAAGGTTATAATTGTGTTTTGGATCAATTTTCTGATTGAAGATTGTTACGTTCTTCGTGAATCTTGTTTATTGGTGATTATTAGTTGCTACTTAACGCATTCAATAGGATTATTAAGATTGTTGGGACCCGAACAGTCGTATGAAGACGACGTACGGATCGCAATCGGTTTGTTTTAAATTTATATTGTTGGGGTCTAAGTATGACTTACTAATACTGAACCAAAGGCTAGTAGATGGTAAGTATGACCTAGAGTCGTTCTTAAAGAGAAATTGAATTGAAGCGGAGGTGATCCAATCAATCTTTCTTTTCTAGTAAAGGTTTTAAAAGAGTGCGTTGGGGATTTTGGTTCAGTTAACTAAGTAAACTAAATAAAGCAAATAAAATGTAATAATAAACCAGATGATAAAAGTAGTATTTGTTGTGAGTTCGTTAGCTAATAATGTGGGATGATGACTCTTATAGGAGGACGATTATCTAAATTGGAAATGTCTAGTGGATTCAATACCCAGTGGTATAACCAATAAGTTCCCTATTAGTCGGTTATCAACTAATATGTCACGAGGAACTAAGGTGTCATGATTCTGATCAGACAGACGATGCTCAACTCTCCACACTCTCCTGTGAGGGAGTCAGTGACCCGTATTATTGAACGTATTCGCTCGTGGGCGAAGGAATAGAGTAGCAGGTCATTAGCAAGTCTAACCGTTCTTAATACCATAAAGATTTCAAATCCATTAAACAACTAACTTAGAATTTATGTTCTGACTTATTAGCCAATTCCTATTAATGAAACTTAAGAATGATAAGCAGGGGAAAACGTTCAGGTTTCTTGCATATCTTACTCTTGGTTTCATATTTTAAGGAAAAGATATCAGTGTAACTTAGATTTTAAATTTGCCTTTCTCATTATAATTATCAAATCCCTAGGTTTTCGTAAATGATTATTTAGCATGTAGCCTACCTACTCTAATCTAATCTAAATTAACTAATCTAATTAAAATGCTAATTAAAATGCTGACGGCTTTTGCATAGAGTTAAACCCAGACCATGTCAGAAAATGCTATGGTGATTCACAGTGTATTTAATCGTTTTACCGATGTTTTCATTGTGAATTTAATTGCTTCGCCATGTTCACATGATAAGTACATTATGATCGAAAGTGTACAATACTCATGGCAAGTCCACATAATCGCATTGCATTTTATGATGCTTGCATGACATTACAGTTAAAAACATAGTTTTTACATAGATAACTATTGATCAAATATCAAGGTTCGCAACTCCTCTTTACAGGGTTACAATCATGTTTGTTAATCGAAAGGCGAATATAAGTTTTAGGTTTAAAATCTTAAGATAAGTCCGTTCATAAAGTTTCCGTCTTATAATGTCGATCCATAATACAACTACCTTCGGTCGTTTACCGGCTTCCATACGTATGTACTTTGCTTAAAAGCATTTCCAGCACTATACCGAGTAAACAGTCGAATAGGGGCCGTCATATTATTTCACGACATATTTAAAGTCATTCCACAATTATATATGATAACTACATCACAACAAATACAATAGTAATCTACTCGCTAATCATGTCACAAACTAATTCTAGCATAATTAAAGCATACATATTTAATTAAGATAGAATAGGATAGAAAGAACCCGGATTAAAATGCGAGAAGGAATAGATTTGAATTGATAAGCGTAACTTCAACACACCAAATATTACAAGATGTTCCTTAGCTTTTGTTCTACTTTAACTAAGCTCCCTAACTAGCGTAATACTAATTTTGAAGTAAGAAAATAGAATGAGAAAGTAAAGAGAGCATTATGCCTAATGCATATGGGATATTTTCAAATTGAAGCTTTGGGGCTCTATTTATAGGTGAAATGTGGCTCATGTTAGCATTCCATAGTACACATTAGAAAAAGGGTGAAAGGTGATGCACCGGGTACGAAAAAGTAGCGAAAGGTGGTGCACCGGGTATGAAAAAGTAGCGAAAGGTGGCGCATCGGGTACACGCAAGGACGAAAAAGCGGAAAAGAGACGGGGGGAGGAGAGGCAGCGCCGCCAACCTTCCAGGCCGGCGGCGGCTGGTGGCTGGCCGGCGGCGGCTGGCTGCCACCCGCCCCGGTCCGTCGTCTTTCGCTGTGTTGCTTAATTCGTGCGTATCTTATTCGTTATGCATCCGTTTGCGTTGATTGTTTTTGCGTTCGATTCGTAATTCAAAAACGAAGGCTTTGACGTAATGATATCCCAAAAATATATCTCTTATCTCCAAATATTGTGTACGAATCATTTGGATCTTCCGGCAGGTGTAGAATCTTCATTCTTTATCCGTTTTTATTGATTCTTCTTCTGTTGGATTCTTAATTTGAAAATGAGCATCTTGGATGAGATGGATGTTGATGATGGGCACTTTTGTCTTGAAATCTCGTTTTGATGCCTAGAATATTCAAACGTGTGTGGAATCTTCGTTTTTCTTCCGTTTTGCTTGATTTTTATCTTGCAACCTTGTTATGACCATCTTGGCATAATATCATTGATTTGTATTGTTTTTAAGTTTAAAATGCCAAGAATCGTTCTGAAATGAGAGAGATATCGGTAGTAAAAATATGACTTTGTACGCGATATCAAAGATTGAGTTCCTTTGATGCTATTGATTATTGATGATTATGAATCTAGGTTTATAGTCATTGCTAAATAGATTGAGTTTGATAGGCTAAAAGCATAGTAATTAACTAAATTAAAATGAATGAGCTAATAAGAGATTATTAGTAGGTATTGTTGAGTCATACCGTGAGGATTGGTCGTAACAAGTCGTGAACACTTAATGCACGATCTAGGGAAAAGCACGCAATAGAGCAACATTCTTGCAACGTCGGATCAATGTTTAATGTGGGACTCTAGATTGTAGATATTAGTTAACCAGAACCGGAGACTAATTATATTTAACTTGGACTCTTGAATTAGTAACTAAGTTAATATAAAAGAAATCTCAATCAGACAACTAAAACACGTGAGCCAGATAATATGAATCTGAGCGGAAAAACCTAAGCAATTACATGTCTATGTCCAATTGTTTTTCTTTTACTCTTTACCTTGTTTAATGTTATTAATTTAGTGAATTAGTTCATATTGAACGTTCGCACGGAACTAAAATGTACCCTTCATCTCACTGCTTTATTAGCGTAGTTAATAATCTCAATTTAATTGAATAACATCGTTCCTGTGTTCGACTTGGACTTATCATAGCTATATTATTTCGATCGAGTATTCTTGTCTGGTTATTCAATTAAGTTGGAAAATATACTAAAAAAATAAAAAGAATAAGAATAAAAATATTTTGTTGTATATAATTGTTTATTTGTTAATTATATGTGTCTGAATGTTATATAGTTTAATATTTAATGGAGCGAAGTTTTTAAATTAGGTTTGCACAAACGTTCGACCGGCAGTTGAGTGCACTAGCTGACGGTTGGAAGGATATTTTTGTGAAAATTTTTTATTTTCTGCTCTGTTTGTCATATATATTATGTACAAATTATTATTGTTTATTTCTTGTAACTTATTTTATGTAGGTTATTGCTTGTTAATTTGTTAGTTATTATATATATATATATATATATATATATATATATATATATATATATATATATATATTGTTCTCTTGTTAGTTTTTTGCAGTTTCAAACTTTGTGGATGTGTTCCCTGGAAACCCTCACGAGACTATAACTCGTCCACTTTGGATACCGAGGGGTTTAAAGGCTTATTGCATACGCTAAATCCAATCGTGATGCCTACGGAAGTCAGCTATTGTATATTTTCACAATCAGATCAAGAAAAAATGTTTTTTCTTCAAGATTAGGAAAATTTTCTTTTACTTCTTTTCTATTCCCTATTTTACGATTCCTTGTTTTGCAATGAGGACATTGCTTTATTTTAAGTGGGAGATAGGGGAAAAGAAGTTTGTTTGTCCTGAGTTATAAATCGATAAATATTGGTAGACTTTAGAACTTTGTTTTAAAGGCATTTTTTAGAGAACATAGTGATAAACGCCAAAATGTACTAGATTATGGTACTAATTACCCCTTTGTTCAGTAGATTTCTTATGCATTTTATGTGAATAAGCTACTTATTTCGTTCATATTTGCATTTAGGAGTTTAAATGGAGCTTGGATTGAAAATAAACAAAAAATGAGCTAATCGTGAAGAAAAGAAGCTAAGAGAGTGAAGATAGGCAAGACTGGATTTGAATAGGTGTGTATGAAGCTTGAATCGGAAAGAGAACGAAAGATGAGTTGAAAATGAAGAAAAGTGTAAAAGCTGAATTTTCGGCTATGCGTTAGTATTTTGGCCATAACTTCTTCATACAAACTCCGATTTGGTTGATTCAAGTTGGAGAATTTAGCTAACAGGTGGGGCTACAACTTTCATTTGGACCGTTTTTTGGGAAAATGCATCCACCCGACGGATGGATTAATTCATCCGGCGGATGGATTGAGGCTGCCAGAAACCCTTAAAATCACATTTTTCTCATTTTTAACCCAACTTTCCCATAACGAAAACAGCCGACAAAAGTGATTTTCCAGAAGCTTTTTGATGACATTTTGGAGGCATAAGAAGGTGGGGATATATGCCATTTGATCGTACTTCGCGTGGTTTACGATTCGGTTTGCATATCACTTTCCGATTTCAATTAGAACATCGTCTATGCGTTTTGTTTGAATCGATGAATCTAATTTTGTATGATTGAGTCATGGATTAGACGTATTGTTAATTGTTTAGTTTGATAACCTTGGATTATGATTATTAGATGGTTATAATTGTGTTTTGGATCGATTGTCTGATTGAAGATTGTTATGTTATCCGTGAATCCTTATTTACTGGTGATTATTAGTTATTACTTAACATGATTAATAGTGTCATTGAGATTGATTTCCTTTGATGTTATTGATTATTGATGATTATGAATTCAGGTTTATAGTCATTGCTAAATATATTGAGTTTGATAGGTTAAGAGAATAGTAACTAATCAATCTAAAATGAGCAAGCTAATAAGAGATTATTAGTAGGTATTATTGAGTCATACCGCGAGGATTAATCATAATAAGTTGTGAATACTTAATGCATAATCTAGGGAAAAGCACGCAATAGAGCAACATTCTTGCGACGTAAGATCGATGTTTAATGTGGGACCCTAGATTGTAGTGATTAGTTAACCAGAACCGGAGGCTAATTTACATTTCACTTGGACTCTTTGATTAGTATCTAAGTTGATATAAAAGAAATCACAATCAGACAATCAAAACACATGAACCGGATAATATGAATCTGAGCAGAAGAACCTAAGCAATTACGTGTCTATCTCCAATTGTTAATATTTTCCTCTTTATCTTGTTTTATGTAACACCCGCCAAATTAAGACTAGAGATTAGTGCTTAATCATTTGTAAATACATGTAATTAGTTCGGATTCAGACTAATTAATGTATCGAAATATATATTGATGAATATATACGATTATGCGATTTGATTAAATCGTACGCAAATCAAATCGAATGTAATTCGATTCAATTTATACGGACGTTGGTGAACAATTTTATTAAGTAATATGACATTATTTAATAACTCTATTTTTTCCAAAATATTATTTAGATAATATTTCAACTCAAATTCGTATCGTATTAACAACATTTACGCGATTAAAATAATAACTCGCGAACAAGATGAAACAAGTTAAGTTATATTTTATAACTCAATTATTAAGTATTTGATGAAATACTTCAATTAAAAATATCGAACAAATAGTTGTATCTCAAAACCTATAATTAAATGTACGAAAAATGATTAAAACGACCGAGAAAATGAATACCGCTCGGAACGCAAAAGCACGGGATTAAAAGTTGAAGACCCATACTCCGGTGGGCCCCCACCTAACCGGCCAAGGAGGGGACATCACCCCCCCCCCTCCCTTTTCCCTCTTCTCTCATTCCCCACATCCTCACTCTCTCTTTTCTCCTTCCTTTTTCTTTCTCTCCACCTCCACCACCACATCGCAACCACCTTAAATTACTAAATAACACCACCAAAACACCTTGGATTACTTTGCTTATTTGAAGAAAAACGATCACCTCACAACGATCTACATTTCTATCTTTCCAGATTCCTCTCGCGCGAAGTCGTAAGTTTTCGACAAAACTCGAAACTCTCCGATTTTAATCATTTTCACTTGTTTATGGGTTATTTAAGCTTGAAATGTCCAAATATGGTTTGGGTAAAAGTATCAGACCAAATGGTCGCCGGAAAACATGTTTTTGGCTCAAATTCCGGCCAACAGCTTGTTGTGTCGCAGAGGCTCCAGGCCACCTGCGACACAATCCCTTATGTCGCTAAACCCTTTACTTATGTCGCATATAGCGACACAAGTGACTATGTCGCAGAACTCATTTTCCGTCGCATATAGCGACACAACATTTTATGTCGCATTAAATTGCGGACGTCACACTTAGAGACACAAAGACTTATTTCGCAGACATGATCTGTGACACAATAGACTATGTCGCACCTAGCGACACAATCCTTATGTCGCACGTAGTGTCGCATGAAGCAGAACCAAGAAAACACAGATTTTACTAAGTGTCGAGACCTAAAATTTTATCACTTGATTTCACCCAAATTCAAGTTCAGATGCGTTTTTCACCAACGCAATATCTCGACCCCAACCAGGGGCCAGCCCCTTGGACCCCGCTAGGGGTTGCCACCCCTGGAACCCCGCATACCAGGGGCGCTGCCCCCGGACCCCAATCACTTAGAGTTTGTAAATACATTTCACACCAAGTGTCAAACTTGTATAACATCAAACACGAATATGATACGACTCCTAAAACAAGTTGGAACATACCTTTTAAGTATAACACTTCGAAATCATAATAATAACAGTTGAGATTATTATTATGAACAATCACCAATGGGCCGTACACATTTTCAAAACTCAAGTTAATTAACCAAATCATAGTCATTTGGACATTCTAGTTGGACAAGCAACTATAAAGGTAGTCTTTTAAAATACCTAATCAATTAATAACCATTGTGTGTCGTGGACACCCTCAGGTTACGAGTCTTTGGACAATCACTAATCGGCTAATCAACTCACATTAATTGATTAAACGCATCAAGACTCAGGTGAGTCTCATGGCCCCTCTTTTACTGTTTTTACTCAGGGGTGTGATCCATTGCTTATTTTAACATGTGAACGCAAGTACAAACATTTACATATACTACATGAGTTTTACACAACTAATCATTTCAAAGTCCTCCGTCAGCATAGTTTGGTAATACGTTGTAGCGTGAATATTAGTATATGATATCATATAGGATTAACCCTCCTCGTCCGGGTTAGCAAGCACTAACTAGGTAAACGGACGTACTAATATTTGTTCAGACGAGTGTTGATTAGGCACTCGTGGAGGCACCTCGCTCAGGCACTGATTGTGATCCTGACCCCTCGAGTTAAGCTCAGACTATGTGCTCATGGTTGTATACATTATCTTTAACTTTATTTGCTGGATGCAAATCAGTACTTATATCTTGCTGGATGCAAATGTACCCCTTATTTTACTGCTTTATTAATAATTCCAATTTAATTGAATAACATTGTTCCTGTGTTCCTGTGTTCGACCTGGACTTACCATAGCTATACTATTCCGATCGGGCATTCTTGCCTAGTTGTGTGATAGTAGTGATTGGTATATTGTGTACTTATTAAATAATAAAACTAGACGCTTTCATACGCATCACATAGCTAGAAGGCATTCTATGTTAGTCATTTTTCAACCCAAATTTTTCTTTTAAAAATGTATTCTCTTTAAGATTAGAAAATCTTGTAACGAGTCTGGGAAATTTAAGGGATAAATTGAACTTAATTTAGATAGTTCATCATGTGATGTATCGATAGACAATCTATGTATAAGTTATTGAGCTATTAAATAAAATTAATACAAGAAGTAGGCGATATTCCGAGAGGAACTTTAGCAAGTGTATGACTTTATTCTTAATTCTTAAATATATATATATATATATTTAATTAATATCATTTGAGGATATACTGGGTGTTGTTTCCTCTGTTGTACGTAAGTACAGACCTGGTCTCCGCCAGTATATTTAATGAAAAAGAACAAAAAGAGTTTAAACGAACTCAAGATTTTAAAATGTAGTCAAATTATGTTGCTTTATTGTACCGAGGTACAGACTTGCCACCAATAGTTTGACTAAGAAGTTATTGTGCTTAACCAAAGTCAAGTTATGTCGCTCTGTTGTGTTGAGGCACAGACTAGTCACCAATGTCTTGACTTGAAAAATGATTATTTTAATTGGATATCCATAATATGTGTAATATTAGCACATTATATGTATGAGGGTATTTTGCTATTGGGAATCAAGGGTAAAGCTGCTAGAATAATAATAAGTCAAGCTCAATTACCTAAGTATAGATTGTTTAGGTGGACAACAATATCGGTAATCATTGTGAGCCATCTTGTATGCATAATAATAATGCATGAGAAAATTGGGTTTCCCAGAAGAGTTTTTTGATAGCTAAATCTTAAAGTTGAATTATTTTTAAGCTAAAAATTTGTTTTGCGAAATGCTAGCTAGTATGTAAGTCTCAACTCGCCCTTGTTCGCCTATTAATGTTAGAATTTGACTTTTTGAAGTTTTAAAACGATTGTCTACCCGAGGACAAGTAGGATTTAAGTGGGGGATGTTTGATAAACGCCAAAATGTACTATATAGTAGTACTAATATACCACGTGTTTGATAGATTTCTAATGCATTTTATATGAATAAGACACTCATTTCGTTCATATTTGCAATTAGGAGTTTAATCAGAGCTTGGATCGAAAACAAGCAGAAAATGGGCTAATCGTGAAGAAAAGAAGCTAAGAGAGTGAAGATAGGATTGGATCTGGTGTAAATGAAGCTTGAATCGGAAAAAGAACGAAAGATGAGCTGAAAATGGAAGAAAGGTGTAAAAGCTGAGTTTTCGGCTATGCTTTAGTATTTTGGCCATGACTTCGTCATACGGACTCCAATTGGGCTTATTCAAATTGGAGATTTTTTAGCTAACAGGCTGGGCTACAACTTTCATTTGAACCACTTTGTCATTCAACTGGGGTTGGATTGATATGTTGGGCTGCCAAAGTACGCGGGCCGAATTATTGGGAAAAACTCATCCAACCGGCGTTTGGAAATTCCAACCGGCGTTTGGAAATTCCAACCGGCGTTTGGAAATTCCAACCAGCGGTTGGATTGAGTCGGCAGATTAGGTTAAAATTCTCATTTTTCTCATTTTATAGAAACTTTTCACCATTTCACCACAGCCGACTAAAGCAAGTTCCTGAAGCTTTTTGATGACGATTTGGAGGCACAAGAAGGCTAGGATTGATGCCTATTGATCCTACTTCCCGTGGTTAACGATTCAGTTTGCGTATCATTTTCCGATTTCAATTTAAGCATGTCTATGTGTTTTGTTTTGAGATATGAATATGATTTCTGTAAAATTGAATCATCAATTAGACTTATTGTATATTGTTTATTTTAATTACCTTGGATTATGATTGTTTGAAGGTTATAATCGTGTTTTGGATCAATTGTCTGATTAAAGATTGTTACGTTCTCCGTGAATCCTTGTTTATTGGTGATTATTAGTTGCTACTAAACGCGGTCAATAGGATTATAGATATTGAGTTCCTTTGATGCTATTGATTATTGATGATTATGAATCTAGATTTTATAGTCATTGCTAAATAGATTGAGTTTGATAGGCTAAGAGTATAGTAATTAACTAATTTAAAATGAATAAGCGAATAAGAGATTATTAGTAGGTATTGTTGAGTCATACCACGAGGATTGGTCGTAACAAATCGTGAACACTTAATGCACAATCTAGGGAAAAGCACGCAATAGAGCAACATTCTTGTGACGTCGGATCGATATTTAATGTGGGACTCTAGATTGTAGATATTTGTTAACCAGAATCGGAGACTAATTTACATTTAACTTGGACTCTTTGATTAGTAACTAAGTTAATATAAAATAAATCACAATCAGACAACCAAAACACATGAACCGGATAATATGAATCTGAGCGGAAGAACCTAAACAATTACAAGTCTATCTCCAATTGTTTATCTTTTACTCTTTTACTTGTTTTATGTAACACCCGCCAAATTAAGACTAGAGATTAGTGCTTAATCATTTGTAAATACATGTAATTAGTTCGGATTCAGACTAATTAATGTATCGAAATATATATTGATGAATATATACGATTATGCGATTTGATTAAATCGTACGCAAATCAAATCGAATGTAATTCGATTCAATTTATACGGACGTTGGTGAACAATTTTATTAAGTAATATGACATTATTTAATAACTCTATTTTTTCCAAAATATTATTTAGATAATATTTCAACTCAAATTCGTATCGTATTAACAACATTGATTTAGTGAATTAGTTCATATTGAACGTTCGCAAGGAACTAAAACGTATCCCTCATCTTACTGCTTTATTAGTGTAGTTAATAATCTCAATTTAATTGAATAACATCATTCCCGTGTTCGACCTGCACTTACCGTAGCTATGTTATTCCGATCGGGTATTCTTGCCTGGTTGTATGATAGTATTAATAAGGTATTTTCATTTATAAATTTAAAATATGACGCTTTCACACGCATCATATAGATTAAATAAACTGTTAAAAAAAGTACTCGTATCATACTATTTTCTTACTTTATTTATATGTTATGATTAGAATGATAATGCACAACCCCAACCACTTTCATATTTGGGGTTGAGTGTGAGTTACAATTTGGGTCAACAGGTGACCCAAAACTCCGAACCTTTATAATAATGTAAATACACAACAACCCACCCGTTAAATCTTTTGCCGAAATAAATTATGCGGTTCGTGTCATATTAGTTAAGTTTGACATGTTAGACCATTCGTTAAAGTTCGAGTTTAGGTTGTGAAGTTTTGACCCTCAAAATCTGAACCCTTTAACCCAAAAACCGTCAACCATTTTAATTTGTTAGGCATGTTTCCCACGCATAAGTTAGGGTCAACGGGGTAAGCCACCAACTCGGAAATAATTATTTTAAAAGATTATAATATGTTGACCTTGTAGGAATAGTATCCATAGGTGTGTCCAACGTCATAACTAATTGGTAAGACTATCATTAAAGTGGAGTCCTTTTTGGGTTGTCCTCGATGAACAGTAAGAAAAACTAATTGAGAAACTAATTGAGAGATAATATTAATTAGAATTATTATCATAGTTGATTAATTAGTTTGTTAAATTATTAAAGTTGATAAATTATTTAGAAGCTAAAAGAAGTTAACATAAATAAGAAGAATGTTTAGTTGGTTTATTAATCGAATATTAATAAGAAACCAAAAGGAATATTCTGGAAGCAAGTTCCAACCGATGGTTGGGGAAGTTAACCGGCGGTTGGAAGTTAGGGTTTGTAAGGCGGTGTGACGCGTATTTGACTTGGGAAATGATTAATCCCGACCGCTGGCTAAAGGCTTCAACCGGCGGTTGGAGGCCATCAAAATTTGTCCCACATCAGCCAGAGGACTAAAACCCAAGCCATCCTCTCCTCTATAAATAGAGGTCATCCCTAAGCTTTCCAATCATCCCAGATTCGAATTTAATTCGATTCTTTCTCTCTTTCTCAATCCTACTCCTTGTGAGAGTTTACACGACTTAGAGTCGGGATTTTAGGAGTTTTGGTGTGACACCCGCCAAATTAGGACTAGTAATTAGTGCCTAATCAAGGGTAATACATCTAATTAGTTCTGTGTTAGGCTAATTAATGTATCAATATATATTGTTGAATATACACAAGTATGTGATTTGATTAAATCGTACAAGTTTCAAATCGAATGCAATCCGGTTCAATTAATACGGACGTTGGTGAACAATTTTATTAGATAATATGACATTATTTAATAACTATATTTTATCCAAAATATTATTTAGATAATATTTCAACTCAAATTCGTATCGTACATACAACAATTACTCAATTAAAATAATAAACGCGCGAACAATTTCAACAAGAATAAATTATATTTTATAACTCAAGTAAAAGTATTTGATGAAATACTTCAACAAAAATCTTAATAAATATTCGTATTTTAAAATAATTATTTATACGATTAAACGATCAGGGAAACGAACACCGCACGGAGCGCAAATGCGAGGGTTAAAAATTGGGAGATTCCATCCCCTTTTCCCCAAAAATCTGCCAACCTCCCCCCCACTCCCCTTTCTTCACCTCATTTTTCACCTCTCACTCTCTTTCTTCTTCTTTTTCTCTCAAACCACCACACCACCACAACCTCCTTAAATCATAAAATAACACCATAAAACGATCTCGAATCCTCACACTCGTTTGGAAGAAAAGATTCACGGAGTCACGATCTACATTTCCCTCTTTTCGGATTTCTCCGGCGTTAAGTTTGTAAGTTTCCGACAAATCCCGAAACACTCCGATTTCTATTATTTTCACTTGTTTGCGGGTTATCTAAGCTTATAATGTCCAAATATGGGTTGGGTAAAAGTTTCAAGTCAAACAGAAACCGAAAAACACATTTTCGACTCATTTTCCGACCAACAGCTCATTATGTCACAGAGGCTCCAGCCCACTTGCGACATAAGCTCTTATGTCGCCAAATCATGGCCTATGTCGCATATAGTGATACAAGCCTCTATGTCGTAATACTTTAAGATGTCGCATGTAGCGACACAAAACACTATATCACAAAACTTATTTCCGTCGCACATAGCGACACAACACCTTATGTCGCATTAAATTGCGGATGTCGCACTTAGCGACACAAGCCCTTATGTCGCATTCATGATCTGCGACACAACAGACTATGTCGCACTTAGCGACACAAAGCCTTATGTCGCACCTAGTGTCGCATAAGACAGAACCTTGAAAACATGGATTTTTACTAAGTGTCGAACTTATGTAATTTCAAACACTTATACGATACGACTTTTTTTTAAAAAACATCGGAATACGTTTATGATCATGAACACTCGAAATCATAATAATAAAAAGGAGATTATTATTACAACCAATCATCAACGGGCCGTACACGTTTTCAAAACACAATCCAATCAACCAAGTCGTAGTAACTTGGACAATTTAAACAACCAAATCGTAGTAATTTGGATAATCAAATCGACCAAGTCGTAGTAATTTGGACAATTCAATCAACCAAATCGTAGTAATTTGGACAATTCAATCAACCAAATCATAGTAATTTGGATATTCTAGTTGGACAAACAACTACAAAGGTAGTCTCGAGATACCTACTCATGTTTATAACCATCGCGTGTCTTGGACACCCTCAGGTTACAAGTCTTCGGACATCAATTCACAGCTAATCGATTCAAGTTTATTTCGATAAACACTCAAGACTCAGGTGAGTCTCATAGCCCCTATTTTACGATTTTCATCAGGGGTGTGATTACATTGCTCGTTTTATTTTACAATATGAATGCAATTACAATACAAATCAAATACTACATAAGTTATTTTCACTAATCATTTCAAAGCCCTCCACAACATAGTTTGGTAATACATCTGTAGCGTAAATGTTAGTATATGATATCATATAGGATTGACAATCCTCGTCCGGGTTAGCACGCACTAATTGGTCAAACGGACGTATTAGCATTTGGGAAGACGAGTGTAGATTAGGCTCTCATAGGAGGCACCTCAATTGGGTTTCTTAATTGGACCTGACACTCAATATAAGCTCAGACTATGTGCTCATGGCTGTATAACTTTTATTTTGCTTAATTGCATTTTAAATTCAATTAAATCTTGTGGTTCATACAAATATGTGTTGATATACAAACCTGTGAGCTCACCTTCATTTCGCTGGCCCATTTTAGCATGTATCATAGGTACTCAGCAGTAGGTTGGCTGCCCGATCAGGATTTCATTAGCTCGAGTCTTAATTCAATCAATCAGAGTTTTAGTTTCATTATTATATATTGTATAAAGTAATTATGTAATGTAAATCTCTCAATTTCAAGGAACTGAGATAATGTAAACAATATTTTTGATGTAAACTTTGGTTTTATCAATACCATGTAAAACGACGCATTTAGTGGTCGTTCATTATATCTTTGTGCTTGTGATTATTGATTAATCACGCCCCGACCCGATCCGCTTCCGCAACCCGAAATTTGGGGGTGCAACATTGGGAGTTTCTCTTGGTTCATGGATGTGAACCATTAGAGTTGCTTTAGTTTGGGCACTCGCCTCCAACTAAAGAAGGTTCTGCAAGGTGGTCTGCGAGTGAGAAATTGGTTTTCTCAAAAGTTAGTATTTTCTTATGTATCTATTTATTTTGTATTTTCCCTTTCATTTATTAAGTCGAGGTCCTTTAGGGTTTAGTTTCCTAGTTGCTCTAGATTAATTGTTATTTTCCGCTGCATAAGTTAATCTAGTTAGGGAATAGAAAATCCAACAATGATATCAGAGCCATAGCTTAATAATGTTAGCAATACAAAATGTAGATAGAATATATTTGGAAATAGAATTGTTTTTAGTTTGTCCAAATAATTAAATTAGGTATATATTTAATAGATTTTTATATGTATACAATTAATTTATTTACTAATCAGAGCCTCATATTTTAATTGTCAAGAATATACGCTCAAGTTTTGAAAATGTTTAAAATAGAACCCTAAATCTAAGAAATTTAAGAGGGACCTTATATATAATATGAATCATATATATGTATAATTTAAGTCTAAATACATCGTCAGTCAATTGATAAATACCCATAGTGAACAAACTATAAGAGAGGTATAAGGCGGGTTGCTTTGCTTCCCTAACGAAGTAGGTTTTTAATATGCTTTGCACTGACCTGCTTCTCTGCTTCTTTGTGCGTTCAATGGAGCTACCGAGGACTTTTGATAGGATGAATTCTAGATTAAAAGTAGAATTAAAGTACTAAAACAAAATCCCATTTTAGCTATGAAAATGTGAATAGTATGCTAACCCATGAGAACTGCACATCTCTCATATGGACCGTTAATGGAGCGTGCGTGGTTAACCGGAACATTAATGTGTGGACATAAGTGAGAGGTGATGTAAGACTCATGATTCTCGAGCATACTCGAGTGGGGCATCACACATGATTTGCATGGTTAATTCACCATCTAGTTAATGATCCTCGACATCCCAGTTATGAATGGTAACTGAGCATAATCAAGATAACATGCCATTGATAATAATCAACGAATCTCAAAAGAACTAGAAATTTCGTAGAGAATGAAATTGACAAGAGCATTGTCTACCTAAAATAAATTCGCGATATGATTATGGCGACCCTTTTCATAAAACGAATCTAAAATATGGATCCTAGTCTTAATTTGAAATTGGGCAATTTATTAAGGAGTATTTAGACTAACTAAACAGTTTTTTTATCGCAATGATATCTATTGAAAATGGTAATAATACTCCCGTTCTCAATTTCGCAAACAACCTAAACTTCTCACCACTCTCAGTTCGGGAGGGAAAGGCTTATCGGTCCAAGGTGTATGGACTGGATGTGAAACCCTAGGTTTACTCTAAGGAACAAGGAGTATGGTCGATGAGCTCTGAAACCGTAGGAACGAGAACAAGGAGTATGTTCTCGAAGAGAATAAGGAGTATATTCTCGATGAGCAAATTCCCACTATTGATGATGATTCAACCAAAGAGGAGATTTAAGATCACCGGAAAAAATTATGATGTTTGATACCGAGTTTCCTTCAACATAATCCTATCCGGTCAACCAGCTGTCTAGAAATAGTTTGCAATATCATATCAAATGGTTGTGAATGAGAAAGAGACCTCAATAATAGAACTAGAACTCCAACAATTACTGAGCAAGGGATCAAGAAGATTGATGTGCCCTCTAGCTCAACAGCTCATGTGTTGTCAATTGGTCATAATGCAAAGAAAATGACGAGATTTGGAAAAGTTACGAATGGAAAGTCCAATCGTAGGGTTAAGAGAAAGATTGAATCTAAAATTGCACCTGCAATGATCCAAAGGAATCAGTGTGTTATACTATAACACACAGGAGCACTAGAAGCGTTGCTGCTCAAAATATCTGAAGGACCTTAAGGATAGTTAGACTAAAAGGATTTAGGTATATAAATGATCGAACTCCAAAGTACTACGACTTCTAATTCGTGGGTCTTGGATACAAAGTGTGGTACTCACATTTGTACTATGTTGCAAGGACTAAAGGAAAGTAGAAGTTTGAAACATGGAGAGCTAAACTTAGTCATGGGAGACAAGGGAGTCACGCCCATTAAAAAATTGATCTCTTGCTAAAATTTGGAGTTAGGGTACATTTAAATAATTGTTGTTATTTATCATAAATAAAAACGAAACATAGTTTCATTTCATGCTTATTTAAGGATAATTATCAATTTTCATTTTATGATGAGAATGGTGATAAAGCTTCTCCTTATAAAGGCATACATGAAAGTGTTGGATATGTCAGCAAAGTAGTTTAAATGTTGGTTCATCTAATCAGCTTGATAAATCCAAGTTTTGGCATTATCATCATAGGCACGTAAACAAGAAAGGTATCGCCCAAATCCAAAAGTATGGAGTGTTGGAATCATTCTACCTAAAATCGGATGATGTATGTGAATCTTGTTTATTGAGCAAGATGACTAAATTACCATTCACAGGGTCGTGTAAAAGAGGTGAATGATAATTAGACAAGGTACACACAGATATTTTTGGACCATTCTGATGCGCCACAAAAGATAGAAATAACTACTATGTTACTGATGACTTCAGTAGACATAAATATGTTTATCTGATTAAACATAAGTCAGATACTTTTAAAATTTCAAAAGGGTATCAGGACGAAATAGAGTACCAAAAAGGGCAAAAAGATAAAGGGACTCCGATTCGAAAAGGGAGGAGAAGACCTTATCATCAAGTTTCTTGATCATCTTAGATACTGTAGAATAGTTCACAATTAACTCCTCCTAGAACACCATAGCTGAATGGAGTTTCTAAAGAGAGAAATAGAATCCTGCTGGACATGGTTCAATCTATGATGAGTTGGACAACACTTCTAATAAGCTTATGGGGTTAGGCATTATAGACAGTCGCACATAACTTAAATCTAGTACTCACAAAGAATCGGTGTGTTATACTACAACACAAAGAAGCACTAGAAGCGTTGCTTCCCAAAATATCTGAATGACCTCAAAGACCAGGAGGTTGAAAGGATTCAGGTATATAAATAATCGAACTCCAAAATACTATGACTTCTAATATGTGGGTCTTTGATATAAGGTGTGGTACTCACATTTGCACTGTATTGCAAGGACTAAAGGAAAGTAGAAGTTTGAAGCATGAAGAGATAAACTTAGTCATAGGAGATAAGCTAGTTACGCCCATTGAAAAGTTTGAGGTCATGCTAAAATCTGGAGTTAGGATACATTTAAATAATTGTTGTTATTAGTCATAAATAACAAAGAAACATATTTTCGTTTCATGCTTGTTTAAGGATAATTATCAGTTTTCATTTGACAATGAGAATGGTGATAAAGCTTCTCCTTGCAAAGGCATACATGAAAGTGTTGAATATGTTAGCAAAGTAGTTTAAAGGTTTGTTCGTCTAATGAGCTTGATAAATCCAAGTTGTGGCATTATCATCATAGGCACGTAAACAAGAAAGGTATCGCCCAACTCCAAAAGTATGAAGTGTCTAAAATCGGATGATGTATGTGAATCTTTTTTATTGGGCAAGATGACTAAATCACCTTTTTACAAGTTCGTGTAAAAGAGGTGAAGGATAATTGGACATGGTACACACAGATGTTTTTGGACTATTCCGATGCGCCACAAAAGATGGAAATAGCTACTATGTTACTCACGACTTCAGTAGACATAGACATGTTTATCTGATTAAACATAAGTCATAAGTCAGATACTTTTGAAATTTCAAAAGGGTATCAGAACGAAATAGAGTACCAAACAGGGCATAAAGATAAAGGGAATTCGATTCAAAAGGGGAGGAGAAAAACTTAGTATCAAGTTTCTTGATCATCTTAGAGACAGTGGAATAGTCCACAATTGACTTCTTCTAGAACACCATAGCTGAATAGAGTTGCTAAAGAGAGAAATAGAATCCTGTTAGACATGGTTCAATCTATGATGAGTTGGACAAAACTGTAACACCCCCAAATTTAATGTTGCGCGGAAGCAAGCTTTGGGTGTTACTAATCAATAATCAAGCACCAAAGTATAGCAAACGACTTCTAAATGAGACGTTTATAAAATAGTTACATACCATTATAAAATAGGGTTTGAAAACATAATGTTTTCATTACAAAAGTAAGATCCTCTAGAGTCCGCGTACGTAACGGGAGATTCTGTTACATAACCAAAATTACAAAAGATAATGCTAAAGAATCTCCATTAATGCAGTTTGGAAATCATGCGACTCTAGCTAGTAATCCTGAAGTAATCCTATTCCGTATGTGTACCTGAGAATACATGCTAAAAAGGGTCAACACGAATGTTGGTGAATCTCACAGGTTTGTAAGTAAGTAATAGTTTGAACACAAGATTTTTATCAGTTGTGCCCGCAGGCGTAAATCAAGTATGTGCAACCAAGCAAATAATAAGTAAATATGTATATACCGTTGCCATGAGCTCATAGTCGAAGCTTAACCCGCAAATCGGTGGTACAACCAAGTACCGTATAGTGCCCCCGCGAGTGCCCAATCCAAACACTCGTACGAAACAAATAAAAGTCGCCCGTTTATACATAACGGTTCGTGGTAGCGCTACTACCCCGGGCGGGGAGGGTCAGTCCCTAATGGATCCATTAACTAATATTCGCGCTTAAGTCCATAACTAACGAAACTATGAGGGACTTCAGTGGATTAGTAATTAACTCATGCAAGCCCATATATGAAAAGTAAGTAATTTAGCACTTGTGTTCAAGAAAACGTAAGCAACGCATCTCACCCCATAAGTAAAACAGTAAAAGTGGGGCTGTAAGACTCACCCGAGTCAAGCAAGCAAGCGTTTAACTTAATAAACGTAAAGTCTGAAAGCAGTAGTAATCCGTAGGTTCCGCGAACCCGCAACCTTCTAATGCCCTAAGCATATAAGGTTGTATGTATAAGTGAATATCTCAAAAGATCATTCATGCTAGTTGTCCACTCAACTAGTTATGTCCAAATAATTTGGTTGTTTGATTGATTAGTTTGAGTTTTTAAAATATGTACGGCCCGTTGGTGATGGTTTATAATAATGTTTCGAAAATATCATTTTAGTTGTCTTATGTCAAGTAGATTTATAATACTCTTGTAATATTGTTGTTCTCGGCGTTTAAGCTTTAGGATTCACTAAGGTATATATATACATATATATATATGTGTGAAAATTTTATAGTCCGAAAGTGTAGAGTCTCGAAACTTAGAATTATAAAAGTGAAATTTTCCAAAAGTGAGTCCGACAGTCCAAAGGATCCGACAATACAATTGGTCCGTGAGTCAAAGAAAGTCAAAGGCCACAATTAATCCGACAATAGGGTACTGCGTCAATAGGATTCTTGGGTACTGTTCATGCTTCAATGGGAATTCACGGACACTGTTCATGCGAGAATAGTAATTCACGGACTTTGTTTATGCGTTAATGATATTCACGGATTTTATTTGTGCGTGAATGATATTCACGGATTTTGTTTGTGCGTGAATGATATTCACGGATTTTGTTCCTGCGACAATGGTATTCACGGAATTTTGTTATGCGTCAATAAGGATTGACGGAATTCTTTCAAGTGTTAGTTTTTATGCGACAATGAGTATGTATTCACGGAATTTAGTTTTTATGCGACAATACATTCACAGATTATTTGTGATTTTTATCTAAAATAGTAAACTTTATCAAATCGTTCTGAAATGTTTACGCAAAGTTCCTACATATGTTATGTACTTTCTGTAATGTTTTTATGATTTTTGGAGGTCGTTTGATATTTTATAAAAATTCACAAAGTGTCAGTGTTCAGTTTAATCCGAGATTAGACCACTTCTCACAAATCTAATTTTCTGGAGAAATGAGTGTATTTCTGGAATGAGCCAAAGAAGAACTTTTTGTACATAACAAAATTACAAAGATTTCCCAAGTCGTATCATACGTTTTTAAGGTCTAGAACTAGAGATATGGTCTCGAGAATTAGGCGGTTTTTACTAGTCGCCGGAACAGTAAACCTATGTTACCGGAGAAAAATGTTTTCGAGTAGTAAACTGAGTCAAAGAGTCACGAGACTAATTTTTTTGGAAAGATAACTTCTTGCAATACATTTTAGGATTAAGAAATGTCCATTTTGGTGTTGTAATGATTTTTATAAAATTCATGGAAGTGGAAACAGAATCTGGACAGGAACATAAGCTCATAGTTTTGAGATTTAAATTGCGTTTTGATTACTTATTTGGACATTAACAAGTTGAATAAGCAACATAATATGATAATATACATATTATAAGTAAAACACTAGAGTTTTGAAGTCTCACAATGGTGTTTGAAGAAACGGAAAAGATAGGAACGAAGCTCGTGTTCTCGTGGTCATTTTCTTCCAAACGAGTGTTGCGATCCAAGGTGTTTTTAGGTAGATTTTGGTGGTGAATTGGTGGTGGTTTGGGCTGTGGAAATCAGAAGAGATAGAGAGGGAGAAGAGTATAGAGAGGTTAGATGGAGTGGAGTGTGAAATGAGGGAGTATGGGGAAGCTTGGGTGTGTAAGTAACAAAGGAAAAGAGTCAAGGGCATGGGAGGTCTTACACTCCCCTTTGGCCGGTTCTAGGGGTCCCACAAGGGGTGTGGGATGATAAATTCTTGTTCCCCAAAGTTTCATTAAGTCTCGTGTCTGTTTACTCGTTCGTTTTGCGTTTTAGTTAATCGTATAACGTTTTATACAATACATTTTGTTAACGATTAAAACATAATATTTTCCATGAAAGTTTTACTCAAATAACTTATCTCAAGTCACTAAAATAATATTCGAGATCTCGTTTGGTCATCGGTCGCGAATCGTGCGTTTATTCGAATTGTGTAACGTTTTTAAACGTGTTAACCGTACGCGTGTAATCGTGATATTTTTAACCGAAGTATTTTATCAAAATATTTGTTATGAAGTTATAAAAATATAACTTAAGTTTATTTCGCGTGTCGGGCACGTTTCGTGTATTTTCGTCGCGTAAAGTTACGTTTTAACAAAACGTATAACGTGTAATATATTTTCGTAATATATTAAAGTAAATAATGTTTGTTTGGATAAATCCACATTATTTTAAAAGTTTGTCACCAACGTCCATGTTAAACGGTGTCGGACCTCGTCCGGTTCAAGTGTGTATATTCAATATACGTTATATTACAAGCAACTTAGTTCTATTTCAAACTATTCGCAAGTAATTACAAGCAAGCTTAGAGTAAATTAATACGCCTAAGTACGGGTTGTCACATTCTCCCCTTGTTAAAGAAATTTCGTCCCGAAATTAAGTCGTAGTAGGAGTCTGAGTGGGGGTCGAGAAGAGGTGTGGGTATTTCTCGCATATCTGATCTTCTCGTTCCCAGGTGAATTCAGGGCCTCGCCTAGAATTCCATCGGACCTTAACAATGGGAATGCGACTCTGTTTTAAACGCTTGACCTCACGGTCCATAACTTCCACGGGTTCCTCGACAAAGTGTAGTTTGTCGTCAATGTGTATCTCATCGAGAGGTATAATCAGTGTCTCATCAGACATACATTTCTTTAAGTTAGAAATGTGAAAGCTAGGGTGCACGCTACTGAGTTCAGGAGGTAACTGCAGTCTGTATGCCACTGGACCAATCCTTTCAAGGATTTTGAACGGTCCAATGTACCTGGGATTCAGTTTCCCACATTTGCCAAAATGAATAACGCCTTTCCAAGGCGAGATTTTCAGAAGTACTCGATCTCCAACCTGGAATTCGAGGTGTTTGCGTCTCACGTCAGCATAGCTTTTCTGACGATCACGCGCAGCTTTCAGTCAGTTTTGTATGCCGACGATCTTTTCAGTTATTTCATGTATGATTTCCGGACCGGTGAGTTGTGTATCTCCGACCACAGTCCAACAGATAGGCGACCGGCACTTACGACCGTACAGTTCCTCGAAGGGTGCAGCTTTGATGCTGGTGTGATAACTGTTGTTGTATGAAAACTCACACAATGGTATGTGATTTTCCCAGTTGTTACCGAAGTCAACTACACAAGCTCGTAGCATATCCTCCAGTGTTTGTATAGTTCGTTCGCTCTGGCCGTCAGTTTGTGGATGATAAGCAGTACTCATGTCCAAACGAGTACCGAGTGATTTTTGTAGTGATTGCCAGAAGCGAGAAGTAAATCGAGCATCTCGGTCAGAGATAATCGAGATGGGCACGCCGTGTCTTGACACGATCTCTTTCAGGTAGATCCGTGTCAAACGATCCATCTTGTCAGTTTCCTTGATGGCTAGCAAATGAGCAGATTTAGTAAGTCGGTCTACGATCACCCAAATGGTATCGCAACCGCTAGGTGTTTTTGGAAGTTTAGTAATGAAATCCATAGTAATTTGCTCCCATTTCCATTCAGGGATTTCCGGTTGGTGTAGCAAACCGGAAGGTTTCTGGTGTTCGGCTTTAACCTTAGAACAAGTAAGACACTTGCCAACGTAGGTAGCAATGTCGGCTTTCATGTTGGGCCACCAGTACAACTCCTTGATGCCATGGTACATTTTGTCGGCACCAGGGTGTATAGAGTATTTAGACTTGTGTGCCTCGTTCATCACCAAGTCTCGTAAGTTCCCGTAGTTGGGTAACCAGAGTCGGTCAGAGAAGTACTTGGCCCCATTTGGTTTGGTTTCAAACTGTTTATCCATGCCTCGCAAGGCCTCGTGTTTCACATTTTCAGCTTTGAGTGCTTCGAGTTGAGCGGTAAGAATTTGGGTTATCAGGTCGTTGTGTATAGTCATACTAAGTGTTCGGACTCGAAGGGGTTTCATCGTTCCTTACGACTTAAGGCATCAGCAACAACGTTTGCCTTTCCTGGATGGTAGCGAATTTCACAGTCGTAATCAGTAAGTAGTTCGACCCAACGACGTTGTCTCATATTGAGGTCTTTCTGGTCGAAGATGTGCTGGAGACTTTTGTGGTCGGTAAAGATTGTACACTTGGTACCGTATAAGTAGTGTCTCCAAATTTTGAGAGCGAATACAACTACCCCAACTCTAGGTCATGAGTTGTGTAATTCTTTTCGTGGACCTTGAGTTGTCGAGAGGTAAGCAATGACTTTGTCTCGTTGCATCAGCACGCAACCGAGACCTTGGTGTGAAGCGTCACAATATACCATGAAGTCATCGTTGCCTTCGGGTAAAGATAAGATAGGTGCACTGCAGAGTTTTTGTTTGAGCAGCTGGAAGGCTGACTCCTGCTCATCAGTCCAATCGAATTTCTTTTCCTTTTGGGTCAGTGCAGTGAGGGGTTGAGCTATTTTTGAAAAGTTTTCAATGAATCGCCTATAGTATCCGGCGAGTCCTAAGAATTGTCGTACCTCGGTGGGTGTAGTATGTGCTTGCCAGCACTTGATGGCTTCAATTTTTGAAGGATCAACCTGAATTCCTTGATTGTCAATCACGTGTCCAAGGAATTGTACAGTTTGCATCCAGAACTCACACTCGGAGAATTTGGCATATAACTCCTCGTGCTTGAGTAGTTCTAGAATGGTTTTCAGGTGTTGCGCGTGTTCTTGTTCATTGCGCGAGTAAATCAGAATTTCGTCAATGAAAACGATGACAAACTTGTCAAGGTAAGGCTTACACACCCGATTCATAAGGTCCATGAATACTGCCGGTGCGTTGGTCAAGCCGAATGGCATCACTTGGAATTCGTAATGCCCGTAGCGAGTTCGGAAAGCTGTTTTAGGAATGTCGGTGTCACGAACTCGTAGTTGGTGATAACCTGACCTTAGATCAATCTTTGAATAAAAGATCGACCCCTGAAGTTGGTCAAGCAGGTCATCAATGCGTGGTAGTGGGTAACGGTTCTTGACGGTTAATTTGTTGAGTTCACAGTAGTCGATGCACATGCGGAAAGAACCATCTTTCTTTTTCACAAATAGGACCGGGGCTCCCCAAGGCGAGGAACTCGGTCTAATAAATCCTTTGTCCAGGAGCTCTTGCAGTTGAGTAGACAACTCCTGAAGTTCAGAGGGTGCTAAACGGTACGGTGCTCGTGCCACGGGTGCGGCTCCAGGCACAAGGTCAATTTGAAATTCGACTTGTCTGGGCGGTGGAAGGCCAGGCAAGTCTTCAGGAAAGACTTCAGGGAAGTCTCGTACAATAGGCACATCCTCGAGCCGCTTTTCCTCCAACTTCTTTTCTGTTACGTGTGCGAGGATTGCCTGATATCCTTTTCTCAGATATTTTCGAGTTTTCATGCAGGATATGATGTTTATTCTCGTTCCACCAGTCTCCCCTTGTATGATCAAAGTTCTACTGGTGACGAGAGGAACACGAACGAGTTTCTCGTAACAAACAATTTTGGCGTGGTGTTTGGACAACCAGTCCATACCAACGATAATATCAAAGCTTCCGATTTCAACGGGTATCAGGTCTATAGAGAAAAGTTTGCTTGCTAGGTTTAGGGTGCAATTGCATATTATACTATCGGCCTCAATTAGTTTGTCATTTGCTAATTCTACAATGTACTTAGCATCTAAGGCAGTGGGGGTAGCATTGAGCAATGGGCTAAATTCATCAGATATGAAACTTTTATCGGCACCAGTATCAAATAAGACTGAAGCGGTTAAGTCATTGAGAAGAAACATACCCGTAACAACGTTCGGGTCTTGGCGGGCTTCCCCCGAGTTCAACACAAAAGCTCTGCCGCGAGCGTTGGTGTTTTTGTTCCTGTTATTACTTCTCAGCTTTGGACAATCATTCCTGAAATGTCCGGTGTTTCCACACTCAAAGCAGGCCTTTGGTGTGTTAGAGTTTGGGATTGTGGTGTTGGTTCGAAAATCTTTAGCTAAGTGCCCGAAACGTTTGCACTTGCTGCAAGGGCAAGAACCATCGTGGTGACGGTTGCATTTGGAGCAATAGGGTTTGTCCCACTATATCCTTTCTTTTCGTCGGTACCAGCATCATAGGCCTTTGTAGTATCTGGCCTCTTGTTTTGTTGTTGACTTTGGTTTTGGTTGTGGTTGGGATTCCATTTCCGTTTGTTATCCCCAGATCGGTTTCCAGTATCCTTTCCAGCGGATGTTCCACGACAGACTACCTGAGCCATTAAGTTATGTGCCATACGGACGGCACTCTGAATAGTCCCCGGGATGGACGCAGTTACCATCCCCTGAATCTTGGCTGGGAGTCCCCAGATATACCTTTCGATCCTCTTGTATTCAGGATCGACCATTGTTGGGCACAAAAGTGCCAGCTGGTGGAAGCGGGTAGTGTAACCGGTGATATCATCACCTCTCACTGTGAGGTTCCAGAATTTAACCTCAAGCTGTTGTAGCTCTTCTCTTGGACAGTACTCATCTGTCAGCATCTTCTTCAGATCTTCCCAAGGGAGTTGATAAGCGACATCAATCCCCACAGTTTGGGCGTAGGTATTCCACCAGGTAAGGGCACCATCCATAAAGGTGCAGGTAGAGTACTTAACCTTGCAATCCTCGGTGCAGTTGCAAATTCGAAAAACAGATTCCAGTTTCTCAATCCATCGCAGTAAGCCGATGGCTCCTTCAGTTCCCTTGAAGTTTAAGGGTTTGCAGTTCAGAAAATCTTTGTATGTGCAAGGTTTGGCAGTTGATACTGTGTTGGTGGTATTTTCGCTGCCCTGGTTCGGATTTGAACCACTGTTTCGCTGTGCCTCTTGAGCAGCCAGGGCATCGGCTACTCCTTGGGCAATGAACTGGGCAAGTTCAGCAGCGGTGAAAGTCTGTTTCCTTGGCGGCATGTTCCTTTAATAAAAAGTTAGGAGGTATGTGAGATTTTGTACAAGAAGTATGATTATCACGGATGCATATCCATAAGGGGGTAGTATACAATATCACTATAGTAAAATCAATAACATAAGATGGATATATTAGCAACCACTCAAGGTGCTAGTTCAAAAGATTACAGAATTCTAAGTTCAAAAAAGATGCCGGGAATATTACATCCGGTCGGGTTACAGGAGTTTACATAGCTAGCTAATAGGTTACATGATAACCACTGCACTAATCTTGATGTAGGTTGAGTCGTTACAACAGGGAAGTGAGATGGTTAACAGATTCTGCAAGCCTGCTAACCATTCTAAGAGCATCCTCGGTTTCCCGTAGACGCGTCTCGCATTCTTGCAGCCTTGTTTGCAGAATAGAGATTTCATTTTGGTTAGTGATCACTTGATTGTGAATAGTTCCCAAGGTTTCGATAGTTTCTCCCAGTTGGTCGTGAAGTGTGTCCATGTTATCCACAGTGTTCTCGTGATCTTCGGAGACTTGGTTGATACGTTCAAGGGCTGTGAGTCTCCAGTTCTCACGAGTCACCTGCAGTTCTATGTCCATTTCGCGAAGTCGTCGCTCATGGTGGTTTAGCCTGGCGGCTAAAGCTGGTATGGAATAGGGGTTAGTTCGAGGTGACATTGTGGTCCTCCTAAAAATCCGTGGGTTTTGTGATCCATACGGTTGAGAGCGTGCTGAATTGGGTGGTGTGTTTGCCATTCTGAGATAGAGCATTAGAAAGAATGAGGCCTATATTCATATAATTCATATATAATATAGCCTAAGATATTGAGCGAGAGTGAGGCCTATCTATGTATACATGTATATATATCACATAATAGCCTAAAGTGTCTAATCACAGACATGTTTGAGTCCCGGTTTCTCTCGTGGTCAGAGTCAACTAGTGTATCCCTGTTCATCATAACCATTTCAGACCTCACATCATCTTTCTTTAATTGTACATAGTTGATCAGGCTATGTTAAATTAAAGTCGTATGATGTAATTCCTGAACCAGTCATAACTAATAGGGAGATACTGCCTAACCGTCATAGTCTAGGCCCACTAAATGCATCCTAGTTCGCTATAACCTTAGGCTCTGATACCAATCTGTAACACCCCCAAATTTAATGTTGCGCGGAAGCAAGCTTTGGGTGTTACTAATCAATAATCAAGCACCAAAGTATAGCAAACGACTTCTAAATGAGACGTTTATAAAATAGTTACATTCCATTATAAAATAGGGTTTGAAAACATAATGTTTTCGTTACAAAAGTAAGATCCTCTAGAGTCCGCGTACGTAACGGGAGATTCTGTTACATAACCAAAGTTACAAAAGATAATGCTAAAGAATCTCCATTAATGCAGTTTGGAAATCATGCGACTCTAGCTAGTAATCCTGAAGTAATCCTACTCCGTATGTGTACCTGAGAATACATGCTAAAAAGGGTCAACACGAATGTTGGTGAATCTCACAGGTTTGTAAGTAAGTAATAGTTTGAACACAAGATTTTTATCAGTTGTGCCCGCAGGTGTAAATCAAGTATCTGCAACCAAGCAAATAATAAGTAAATATGTATATACCGTTGCCATGAGCTCATAGTCGAAGCTTAACCAGCAAATCGGTGGTACAACCAAGTACCGTATAGTGCCCACGCGAGTGCCCAATCCAAACACTCGTACGAAACAAATAAAAGTCGCCCGTTTATACATAACGGTTCGTGGTAGCGCTACTACCCCGGGCGAGGAGGGTCAGTCCCTAATGGATCCATTAACTAATATTCGCGCTTAAGTCCATAACTAACGAAACTATGATGGAGGGACTTCAGTGGATTAGTAATTAACTCATGCAAGCCCGTATATGAAAAGTAAGTAATTTAGCACTTGTGTTCAAGAAAACGTAAGCAATGCATCTCACCCCATAAGTAAAACAGTAAAAGTGGGGCTGTAAGACTCACCTGAGTCAAGCAAGCAAGCGTTTAACTTAATAAACGTAAAGTCTGAAAGCAGTAGTAATCCGTAGGTTCCGCAAACCCGCAACCTTCTAATGCCCTAAGCATATAAGGTTGTATGTATAAGTGAATATCTCAAAAGATCATTCATGCTAGTTGTCCACTCAACTAGTTATGTCCAAATAATTTGGTTGTTTGATTGATTAGTTTGAGTTTTTGAAAATATGTACGGCCCGTTGGTGATGGTTTATAATAATGTTTCGCAAATATCATTTTAGTTGTCTTATGTCAAGTAGATTCATAATATTCTTGTAATATTGTTGTTCTCGGCGTTTAAGCTTTAGGATTCACTAAGGTATATATATGTATATATACATATATATATATATATATATGTGTGTGTGTGTGTGTGTGTGTGTGTGTGAAAATTTTATGGTCCGGAAGTGTAGAGTCTCGAAACTTAGAATTATAAAAGTGAAATTTTCCAAAAGTGAGTCCGACAGTCCAAAGGATCCGACAATACATTTGGTCCGTGAGTCAAAGAAAGTCAAAGGCCACAATTAATCCGACAATAGGGTACTGCGTCAATAGGATTCTTGGGTACTGTTCATGCGACAATGGGAATTCACGGACACTGTTCATGCGAGAATAGTAATTCACGGACTTTGTTTATGCGTTAATGATATTCACGGATTTTGTTTGTGCGTGAATGATATTCACGGATTTTGTTCCTGCGACAATGGTATTCACAGAATTTTGTTATGCGTCAATAAGGATTGACGGAATTCTTTCAAGTGTTAGTTTTTATGCGACAATGAGTATGTATTCACGGAATTTAGTTTTTATGCGATAATACATTCACGGATTATTTGTGATTTTAATCTAAAATAGTAAACGTTATCAAATCGTTCTGATATTTTTACACAAAGTTCCTACATATGTTATGTACTTTATGTAATGTTCTTATGATTTTTGGAGGTCGTTTGATATTTTATAAAAACTCACAAAGTGTCAGTGTTCAGTTTAATCCGAGATTAGACCACTTCTCACAAATCTAATTTTCTGGAGAAATGAGTGTATTTCTGGAATGAGCCAAAGAAGAACTTTTTGTACATAACAAAATTACAAAGATTTCCCAAGTCGTCTCATACATTTTTAAGGTTTAGAACTCGAGATATGGTCTCGAGAAGTAGGCGGTTTTTACTGCTCGCCGGAACAGTAAACCAATGTTACCGGAGAAAAATGTTTTCGAGTAGTAAAATGAGTCAAAGAGTAACGAGACTAATTTGGTTGGAAAGATAACTTCTTTTACTACATTTTAGGCTTAAGAAACGTCCATTTTGGTGTTGTAATGATTTTTATAAAATTCGTGGAAGTGGAAACATAATCTGGACAGGAACATAAGCTCATAGTTTTGAGATTTAAATTGCGTTTTGGTTACTTATTTGGACATTAACAAGTTGAATAAGCAACATAATATGATAATATACATATTATAAGTAAAACACTAGAGTTTTGAAGTCTCACAATGGTGTTTGAAGAAACGGAAAAGATAGGAACGAAGCTCGTGTTCTCGTGGTCGTTTTCTTCCAAACGAGTGTTGCGATCCAAGGTGTTTTTAGGTAGCTTTTGGTGGTGAATTGGTGGTGTTTTGGGCTGTGGAAATCAGAAGAGATAGAGAGGGAGAAGAGTAGAGAGAGGTTAGATGGAATGGAGTGTGAAATGAGGGAGTATGGGGAAGCTTGGGTGTGTAAGTAACAAAGGAAACGAGTCAAGGGCATGGGAGGTCTTACACTCCCCTTTGGCCGGTTCTAGGGGTCCCACAAGGGGTGTGGGATGATAAATTCTTGTTCCCCAAAGTTTCATTAAGTCTCGTGTCTGTTTACCCGTTCGTTTTGCGTTTTAGTTAATCGTATAACGTTTTATACAATACATTTTGTTAACGATTAAAACATAATATTTTCCATGAAAGTTTTACTCAAATAACTTATCTCAAGTCACTAAAATAATATTCGAGATCTCGTTTGGTCATCGGTCGCGAATCGTGCGTTTATTCGAATTGTGTAACGTTTTTAAACGTGTTAACCGTACGCGTGTAATCGTGATATTTTTAACCGAAGTATTTTATCAAAATACTTGTTATGAAGTTATAAAAATATAACTTAAGTTTATTTCGCGTGTCGGGCACGTTTCGTGTATTTTCGTCGCGTAAAGTTACGTTTTAACAAAACGTATAACGTGTAATATATTTTCGTAATATATTAAAGTAAATAATGTTTGTTTGGATAAATCCACATTATTTTAAAAGTTTGTCACCAACGTCCATGTTAAACGGTGTCGGACCTCGTCCGGTTCAAGTGTGTATATTCAATATACGTTATATTACAAGCAACTTAGTTCTATTTCAAACTATTCGCAAGTAATTACAAGCAAGCTTAGAGTAAATTAATACGCCTAAGTACGGGTTGTCACAAACACTTATAATAAGCTTATAGGGTTAGACAATATAGACAGACGCACATATCTTAAATATACTACTCACCAAGAATCAGTGTGTTATACTACAACTTTCACCATTTTAGCAAAATCCTCATATTTACCCAAGAACATAAGTGAGGATTTCATCACTTTTAACTTGTTTAATGATTATTAACATGTATATTAACACTAAACAACACTAAATTCATCAATTTAGAACCCTAATTTCGTATTATAATTACCAATTTAACAAAATCCACTAACCCACTTTAGATTTTAAGAAACAAAATAGAATCACTCACTTTGGGGTTTGTAGAATCAAGAGAACAATGAAGAAGATGATTAAGAAACATCCTTAAGCTTGAATTTGAGGATTTAGTTGACGAATTTGAGAAGGGTTTAGTTTTTGCGATTTTTCCTCTCGCAGATTTTAGTTCTGTAAGTTTTTGGAATGAACTAGAAAAAGCACGTATGTGTATATATTAAACCATAATTCTTTTAATTTACACAGTTTGGAAATGAGAAACCTATTTACGTTTTCTATTATATCTTATCATTTAAGTAATAGTACTTCATAATAAATATATATCCGCGTATGAAAATAAGAACCTGAAATTTAGGGTGTTACAACTCTCCACCACTTATTCTGTTCGTGTCCTCACGAACTACTCTTGATACACTATAACTACATGCTTCTTTTTTGCTAAATTCTTCAAGGAATGATATGCTTAAACAATAAAATATTCAAACATGCACAACATGAAAGGGATACCAGAGATTCAATGGCTGCAGAGTCAAATAACTGTGTGCAGGTGTAGAATGATAAAGTACCTAATGCCACATCGGATGACTCTTTCGCCTCTCCAGCTGCCAATTAAAAGGAACGAGGCCTAGACCATGACCCAGTCGTCGCTAACTTAGCGCCCAACTCTTTTCGCCTAGCTTCCTTCTTATTAGGACAATCATCTTAAAGGTGATCATCCTTAAAAAAGTAATAACATAAACGATAAGGGCTCGGGCAATTTGGAGCCATATGCCCGGGTTTTTCACACTTAAAACATTTACATTCATCGGTATGTCTCCTACCACACTTATCGCAAAGGGGAATTTCTCGTGTTTGTGTTTGGGGGTAATATTGTTGTAACGGTTATGGTTGTGTTTGTCTTTGGGTCTCCTTAAATCGTAACTTCTTAAATGATGAAGGCTGTGAAGTCGTTGTGTATTCTAATTCTCTCTTACTTGTAGTTTCAAAACTTGCAAATCTTTCTCAAGTACCAAAGCTCGGTTCAGCATCTTAGCAATGGTATCATAGATAGTTGGATCAATAGATTCACGAATATCAAGATTCAGATGATGATAAAAATGGTTAGTTAACAGTTTTGGATTTGAAGTGTATTCATGACAAAATCTTGCTTTTTCTGAAAGGACTTAAAATACTCTGCAACAGACTTACTTCCTTGTTCAATCACTAAAAATTGTCCCTTTAACTTTTAAATCTCAGCTGGTGGTGAAAATTCTTCCTTGAATATCTCTTTAAACTTTTCCCAAGAAAACTTTGAAGCTGTCTTAAAACCATACGTTTCAACCTGAGAATTCCACAACTCATGTGCACTTCCCTTTAACTAGTGTGCAGCAAATAATACTCTTAATTCATCAGAACACTTACACAATAAAAAGGTTTCCTCTATCTCACTTAACCATCATGTACTAATGATATGGTTCAACTCTCCCAAAAACTCAGGTGATTTACAACTTGCAAAACGTTTATACTCAAACTTGTCTATTTCTTTAACCAGCTCACTTTTCGTAGTTGTATTTTCAGCATTTTGTGGAGGATTTATTATATTTGGGTACTTTTGTACAAACTCGTGTAATCTTACGGTTACTATCTCCTCAACTTGAGAAAATTTCGATGGGGTAAAGCCTCGAGGGCTTTCCCGATTACTCTTTTTAAGAACACCTCATCCTTGGGGTTTAAATTTCTATACTAGTATTCTCCTCTCACGAGGGAGAACGTCCTTGAGAACCCTCACTACTCTGGTACGTAGGAGCTTCCATTTACTAAAAAATTAACAATTTTGATTAGTTCATTCAATCCTTCACATAATATAACACTTAAAGAAACATTTTACTTAAACCTTCTAAACAATCCTTTACCGAAACCGTCTTACATTTAAAAGTTATGAATCACCCATGTGCACTAGTGAAATATAACAGTTTTGTTAGCCAGACGTTGTCATATTAAACTAGTCACACACTTCTATTCATCACTCTTAAACGTAATTAAGCTGAGGCAAAAATCATTTTTGAAGTCAAACACATAATCACATAACAAGGAAACCACTAAAATGCAACTAGAAAGCAATATCATGCATTCAAAATAGTTTAAGATTAAGCAATCCTAAAGTGGATAACGTAATTCTCTTAAACTATCGCTCAGATACTAACTTGAAACGCCCAAAATTTTTATTATTATTATCAACCATAAAGCTTCATTATATAGGTCCCATTATTCATTACTATACATATTATATTTATGTTATAATTATTCTAGACTAAATACAAGACACATACAAAAACACACATACTGATACAGTACCCGCCGGGTACCCTAGTACCCACCGGGTACTCAATGTAGCCCAAATTTTGTTACCAAATTTTCATTAGTACCCGCCAGGTACAACAATTCCCTATTAGTACCCGCTGGATACTCCAACTACCCATCGGGTAGTTCATCTGCATCCCAAGTCTGCACAACTTAGTGAAAAACATGAATTTCAACTGCGCATAAGTTTTAAACTGTAACGACTTAAAGTCTGAAATTTTGCAGACACCTTTATATCATCAAAATGAACATTTTCATTTTACACTTTTTCAAATTTCACAAAAACGTAAGATTTGGACGTATGACTAAATTTAAATTATTTCTAACACTTTTTGAGCCACGCCCAAAACACAAACCACATATCTTTGACTTCTAACTTCTTGCACACATTTTCAACATACTAAAACAAAGTTAAAGCAATTGACAAATGTACCATACCTTATATCTAACTCAATTTACTCGATAGGATCATTTTTGAACTGATTTGACACCCTTTGACCCATTTAACACAAACTAACTATATTTTAATCAAAACACTACTTAATCCACCATGTTTGACAATTTTCAAAGTAGTAGACTATATGTCAACTTTCATTTTGACCAACCAATCAAATAAACACATTTCTACATTTCACCCATAAAGCCAAACTAGATAATTTACATTAACTTCAAGGTTTACCAAAACATGTGTATATTACTATACATCATAGTTGACTTTCAAAGTAAACATACTATTAAAACCGAGACCATAAACATCATGTTTGACTTTCAAAATAAAACCTTTTGGCGCATTATTCAAGCTATATTCAAAACGACAATTCAAGGAAAGAATAACGGTCTTTTTAATCCTTCTTAATCTCTTTTCCTTCCCTTTTGCCAAGATCACCTAAAACATAAAACACTTGAAAGAATAAGCATGCATGCTTAGTGAGCATAGAGGCAATCAAACAAGTAATCCACAACATTATACATAATAAACCACATATAATCTTACACAAATAACTACCGGCATAATATGTAGAGATTTAACACTATGTGGATCCGCGGCCATAAGAAACAAGTTTACAAGGCACCGAATCACATCGAAATGGATACCAAACTCAAGAAATAATTGCCCATCCACATAATTCAATCATTGGGAAAAGGTTAAGAAACGAGTAACTTCTACTTGATTGTATGATCCTCTTGCTCGGAAGCAATCCGGAAACACATACAACCATTCATATAACTTAACAATTATAATTCTCAATTTAAAACACATAATTTACAATTAACTTCCACATAATTTTATGATCCTCTTGCTCGGAAGCAATCAAGAAACACATACAGTCATTACTTGATCAATCCCTATAATACTCACCTTAGCCTTTGATTGATAAATTACAAGATATGACAATTGATGATACTTATAACTCTTTAACACCTAAACATATAATACATAACAACACATTTAATCTCTAGAATTCATCAATTTAAGCTAATAACCCATATGGTTTCACCCCCACTTTGATTAAGCTTCATTTAAGTGTCAATCAACTAACATAATCATAATCATAATCAAAACCCTTACTTATTTACTTCGATTCTTGTTTAAACAAATCATTCATACTAAATTAACATTATAAATACACTTCTAGTTAATCAACATCAACTTACACCATTTTAGCAAAACCCTCATATTTACCCAAGAACACAAGTGAGGATTTCATCACTTTCAACTTGTTTAATGATTATTAACAAGTATATTAACAGTAAACAACACTAATTTCATCAATTTAGAACCCTAATTTTGTATTATAATTACCAATTTAACAAAACCCACTAACCCACTTTCTAGGTTAAGAAATGAAATAGAATCACTCACTTTGGGGTTTGTAGAATCAAGAGAAGAATGAAGAAGGTGATTAAGAAGAATCCTTAAGCTTGAATTTGAGGATTTAGTTGATAAATTTGAGAAGGGATTGTTTCTGCAATTTTCTCCTCTCGTGAATTAAGTTCTGTAAGCTTTCTCATTGACCTAGAAAAAGCACGTATGTATATATATTAAACCATAATTCATTTAATTTACACAGTCTGGAACTGAGAAACCTATTTACGTTCTCTATTATATCTTATCATTTAAATAATACTACTTCATAATAAATATATATCATCGTACGAAAATAATAACCTGAATTTTAGGGTGTTACAAGAAAGATCAAAGCAATATATATGAGATTGATGTTACCAATGATGATGCCTACAACAAAATAGTCATGGAGACCCAATCACTGAAGCCTATTGCTGAAAGGCCTAAAAATTAAGCCGAGGTAGTCGTTGAGTTATTGTGGGCTAATATGGATTTAGAAGTTGATGATGATGATGATGAGCTTGATGGTAGTAATTTCCCTGAGTTCAGTCCTGATGAGCTTAGGGTGTATAATTTAAATGTGAAAAGTTGGTCAACTGACAGCCTGACAAAGATCGAGGGGGACACAGTGAGCTATGAATTGGCTCGCTGGGAGTGGATGAATAGAAAAGAACCATTTGATGAACAGATGGATGATGGTGGTGATGATGATGATAACAATAATGATGATGAGGTGAATGATGATGATGAAGATGAAAATGATCAAACCATGGAGGATCAGCAACCTATCTCTTCTATCAGATCTAAAAGAAAAAGAATAGTGAATCTTTACCTGCATCGGGGTCTTGTAAGGCACCCAAACCAAAGAAACAAACCACTCAAGTCACTAATGACACTATTTCAGTGACTTTACCAGAAACCCAAATCATCATCACAGAAAAACCAACAACCGATAACAAGTATTGAACCAAAAAGTTACACCACTAGTGACTTTGCTAA